>JANVFT010000017.1:0-537797 GCA_028011325.1 Lentinula lateritia | reverse complement strand
ATGGTATCATTTGACTTGGATCAGTTATATCAAACAATGGTGCTGTCTTATACTTTCTTGGAAGTTTCGCACTGGCTTTATCAATCTCAGCCTTAGCTTCGGCTGACAACGCAGGCATTCCATAATTATTGGTAGTCATTTTGACTGGTTCAATCGTATTACTTGCTTGAGAGATAGTCTGATTTAACGTATCTATCAATCTAGTTGATTCGATCAATGTAGAAGATATTGAAATTGACTCTGGAGCAATCAATTCAATTATATCTTCTTCAATATCAATCGGATTAATTTCTTTTCTCTTCCTTTTCGGATCGAGACTAGATTTCTTCAAATTCCTCGGTAAAGATGTTAGTCTTCCTCGAGATATAGATGATCCTGTTCCTCTAGAAACAGAACTTCCACGCGATGCTTCTGTCGGTATTTGAGAAGAGGATGGACGACTGGATTCGTTCGTAGGGTTTAATAGGGATGTTCGAGCTGATGTGCCGAACGTAGATCTCCCAAATACAACTCCTGCTTTACGATATTCTTCCGGTGTCAATACTCCTGCTTTCTCCGAATTCTTCGAAGTACGCGGTTTTCCTGATGAACTAATGTTGACAGTTCACAGAAATGGTATCACAAAGATCAACACACTTCTACCAAATAATCGAATATAATCCAAACAAACGTTCAATTTAATTTATCAAGCTAATTGTAGCTTCAAAACCACCCCTCGCGGTGGGCTCCAGATAACGAGCTTGCCTCGTTTTTGTGTGAAAGAGAAAGGAAGGAATCTAATGGGCACTCCAACCAACCAATCTAATACACAATATGCGAGTTCACTGCTATCAAATTTATTTAATAGCAAGGGGTAGCGTTGGCAAAGGTTCCGCAAAGCTTTGAGAGCTAAGTACGAAGCTTTGATCAATCAATTTGAATCGTTCTAAGGATTCGATATATTCCTTTGATTAAGGTAGATTCAGCACGATTCGTGCTTTGGTTTGTATTGATTTGGGTATATCAAGAATTGGGGTTTTTGAATCAAAGTAAATTAAAACCGAAACACACAGACCCCTACGGAGGGCTAGAACTATGTGCTGGCACAACCACACAGCGTGATTTGCCCTTAAGACCAACGACTGATCTTAAGTTCGAAGAATACCCAACGACTGGATATACTTCTCGCAGTCACAAGGAGCAGAACACGACGTTCCTATACTCACAAGTGCCGGGCCCGAATGGCTGCTAGCGAAGAGGCTTCAGTCTGGCGGGAGTGTGTCTTTCCTTTTTACGGATTAGCACTGCAACGTCGTCCCAAAATCACTTGTATTCCAGATACATCGGATCGCTATTTATACATACAAAATCTAGAGTCGCATAGTACAATTAATTTAATTACAATAAACGTTCGGAACCGCAAGGAAACCTCTACACTCGGTCAGATATCATTTAATTTGAATCTACATGTCCTTATTTGGTCCATAATTGGTTCCAAGATTCAAGTATACCTCCAAACATAGGTAGGTATTTCGTTATGCATTTAATTTAATTGTTTTGGAGAATGACTCGAATGGTGTTCAACCGTCATTGCGGTTCACACTTACTTCGATCGTTTGTCACCTCGTCCGGAGGCAAATCAGCTCTCCTCGATTCTAATCCTATTAATCTGATTCATCTGGATTAAACTAATTGCTTCTCTCTTTCGATAGACACCCATTGTGCCTACACTCTATCAAGGGAGTTACGCATAGTATTCATTTAATTGCATTCTGCATTATTTTCTACGTCAGGATTCTTTGACATTCATTTGATATGTCTTCGGAGCCTCGCAGTACTTCGATCGTTCCTCTAGTCATTTTCCTCAACCATGCAACTTGATTGGTCTATTAGACTAAATCGCAGTCTTTTAGATTAATGCATGATCTCGTTCTAGAAGGGGTATTCGATAATTCCTGAGTTCTAGAAAGTCATTTTGAGTCAATCCTCGGTTCATGGTCACTTGAGTAAGTTCTTCCAAACTCCTGCCAGTGTAAGGTCCAATAAGAATACCCTTGGTATGTCATACGTGAATGGTCATCCTTCGGATGTAGTCCGAGTCTGGTATAATCCTGCTTGACAAACAGGTAGACTGCTATCCGTAGGTAGTATCGGGGATGGGTAAACTAACCAACTTGTGGTAGTATGGGTATATGGTCCCTTCAACTTATTAGACTGATTCAGTATTGACTTTGACTGTCAATCTGGGTCTCAATTACAGTCCTCTTGATACAAATCTATACGTGAAAATGTCACAATTCACCGCATAGACGTCTAGCCAAAATTTAGGCGTGTCACCGCGGGAAAGACACCTGACTCCGTTAATTCAATAACGAAATTGAACTCTGGTCTTTCCGATGCGACTCTCATCAGTATCCTCAGTAAATCTAATGAAAGTTTCAATCTTCACTCTGCTCTTAAGGGAAGATATAAGGAGGATCCACTATTCAAGAAAATTCTTGAGTCCCCAAAGGACTATCATAACTTTGAGGTAATTAAAGACTTAATTTATCTCAAGCAGAAGGAAGCCCAAGTTCTTTGCATTCCTAGGATAATTATTGACTCCCGAAGTGTTCAAGAAATCATCATTTCAGAAGCTCATTCACTCTTAGCTCATCTGGGAGCTTCGAAGACAATTGACTACCTCCGAGACCATGTTTGGTGGAAAGACATGGTTGCTGACACGAAGTCATTTTGTGAATCTTGTCATGTTTGTAAACTCAGCAAACCTGACAACACGAAGTTGTATGGTAAGCTTCATCCCCTCGAAGTTCCATTATACCCTTGGGAAGCTATTGGTGTGGATTTTGTGGGTCCGCTCCCGCAGTCAAAGAACCGTGACAGCTCGTTTGATTCAATCTGTGTTATAATTGACTTACTTACTTCCATGGTTCATTTAGTGCCATGTAAGACTACATACACTGCACGTCAGGTTGCCGAACTCATGTTCGAGCATGTGTACAAACTCCATGGGTTGCCTAAACGAATCATCAGCGACCGAGACTCCTTATTCACCAGTATATTCTGGAAACGACTTCACGAGCTCATAGGTGTTAATCTTCACATGTCGAGTGCTTACCACCCTCAGTCCGATGGCGCCACTGAACGTGCTAATCGGACTGTCACTCAGATGCTTCGGCAGTGTGTATCAGCCACTCAGAAGGATTGGGTCTCGAAATTGCCTGCTATTGAGTTTGCTATTAATTGTGCTCGTTCGGAATCAACTGGTTATGCCCCATTCATACTCAACAATGGCCGTATGCCTCGTTCTATGGTTTGGAGTTCCAACCTTAGCAATGAATACCCCTCAGTCCGGACTTTTGCTCGTTTACGGCGATTGGCTATTATGGCTGCACATGACAGCATTCTCGAAGCTCGAGTCAAACAAACTCGCGCCGCAAATAGAAAACGTCGATTTGATCCCTTCAAGGAAGAGAATTTGGTCTATGTATCCACAAAGAACCTAACGTTCGAGAAAGGTCTGGCCCGAAAGCTTATACCGAAGTATATTGGTCCATTCAAAATTACCAAGGACTTCGGAAACCACTCATTCCGTGTCTCTCTTCCAAACCATTTCATTCAGCGAGGAGTACATCCTGTTTTCCACTCGTCCCTCTTGCGTATTCATGTCCCAAACGATGACCGACGGTTCCCGGGTCGACTTGATACACAGCTTCAGGAATCTCCGGTGGCTCAGCCTCAATGGCGCATCGAGAAAATTTTGTCTCACACTGGGTCTCGGAGACATGCTATTTTCCAAGCTCAATGGAGTACGGGTGACATTACATGGATGCCATTTGCTGAGATTAGCCAGTTACCCTGCTTACCAGAGTATCTCAAGCTCCTGGGATTACAAACCATTGACCAGCTGCCGAAGGGAGCTGGTACTGTTCCTGAGGAAGTCAGCATCGAGATGGGCATCGCATCCATACGGTTTCAAGTTTTTGATCTTAGCGATGGATTTGAAAATATGAAGTTTTCACCTTCGAGTTCCTCTTATAATTCGGACTCGTTCTCAAATCTTTTCCCCCCATCCGTTTGCCAACTTTCATTACCAACCTCGCCTCATATTTTGCACTCTTCTCTGCCTATTTTGCCTCACCCCATTATGGCGCCTCTTGAATTCCAACATATCGAACGTCAGAGCCACAGTAAATTTGCTCTTGTTGAGAAGAATGATGATGGCGACAAAATCGTATTCTCTGCTCAACAGGTTCGACTCTATGTCTACTTCGATAAAAATCTCCGTCGTATGCAGAAACGCATTGGTTATACTCCCATCGGCTATCACTCCTTTGCCTCTGAATTTAACAAGGAAGATCTTCCTTACAAATTTGCCTATTGGGATCATGCTAGCTTCCACGAGCCTACCATCACTAACCTCAATACCCAATCTCCACCCATGTCTATCTTCGGTATCGAGGAGTGGGAATGCTTTGCTCCGAATAAGGCAGTTCGCCCTGGTTACAAGGAAGTTCTCTCTACGGAATACGGAGAACTTTGTAGCATGGCTTTGGATCAGGCCCGAGGTGCTACTAGAGGACGTCGTAAAGCTGAAGTTCGGAAGCAGGAAAAGAAGAATGCTGCGGCCGCTGCCGAGCATAAGAAGACTGGGACACTCCACTTCCATAGTGGTCCCAAGAACGCCGGTTCAAGTTCCCGTTCCTAAACTCGTTTCAATATCCACGTCGTGTTGACGTTCCTCACTCGTTCCTTATCTATGTGTTTATTTTACACTTGAAACTTCATTTAAACATATGCCATTGACTTATTTTATATCTTACTTCGTTCACGTTGACTCGTACTTGATGTTTACTTATTTTGTGGTCTTCTGCGACGACCAGGAGGGCGTATGTAACAGTACGGATCATTCCTGATCCGGACCGACCCCGACTCGTATATAAGGACCGTATGTTCGTAGAGTAGAGTTAGTTCTCTTCCAATCGCAGCGCTATCCCTGTCATTGCGAGCGACTCTCAGTGTGACTACGTCACAGAGTACCGCATGCAAAGTTCCAAAATCAAAGTTTCAACATTGCTCATCATGCAAGATCGAAGATTACTGTCTTTGGACACGCTTTTTGATCTCCTGCAAATTTCTTCATGCACCGAGATGCGTCAGGCAGCTTTCACCTCCAATGACTGCTGCCAACAGTTGAAATTCAAATCCTACTTATGAGTGTGGAGTCAGCTCTGCATTCCCACTTTCTGTTCTGGTCGGTTTACATCAAAATTAGCTTCGTTGATGCTGTTGATAGGCGGTATTCAGGATACAGCCAGACGATAATGAGTGCTTGAGCGCTGAGCGAAGGGATTAGAGAGAATGCGTCAATGACTTGATTCGCGTAACTACGCAAGGACAACTAAGGGGAGTTGGAACTTTCTGTATCAATTGTATCGTAACTCGTATACTTGACTAGGGCAATCCGGACACTTCCCCTCGGGTTAATCCTCAGCCGCCTCAACTTCCATCCGATGATTGGGAAACTTCAAGCCTCAAATAGAGCCGCCAAATAGCTCGGTTGCCGAGCCGTAGAGAATGACTTGGGCATACACAGTGCAGGCCATAGTTTTCTCAGTTTAACATGCTGATCGCATCGACGGTCCACGTATTATCGAACAAAATGCACGAAAAGAGTCGGGAGGACTTGAGCGTCTGGATCAATATCAGTGGTCAGTGGAGGCTTTCGAGAAAATGCGTGTGCGCGGATGTCAGGCTTCCAGTATCTCGTACCCCTTGGAGGTCGTTCACACTCTGTTTGTGCTTCGTTCTAGTCCGTATTGCCTTTTATATCGTCACTACTAACCACAAGCTATGCCCCAAGTCATGTAGTTGGTACGTCGAGTTCGTCCCCTCTCCCACAGAGTTGTCATGCGACAGAACGTGCTTGTGTGTGCTGGTGATGAGGTGGAGGCTGTTTACGCAGAAAATACAAGAAATATATGCAAAGACTGGGACTGTCAAGCTAAAAATTAATGAAGCTTAGCCTGGCAACTTCTATATTCAATATTTCCCATATGACCACCTGTACTTGTAAATGAATCACGGCGGTGAAATTTATTGTGTGCAAAACCGGTCATTCAAGACCTGGGGTTACGCGTTGGGAAAGTATGAAAGGTCAACATTTTAGCCGCGTTTACTGGGACTCATTTGGCAGATAACAATGACCCCGACCGCAATGGGATAATCACGATAGATTTATCACAGGAGATGAGATAAGTTCGCTGCCTCAACTTCCTCTGTTTTCTTGAACCCTTGGAAATACTTTTCACGAAAATGTCGATGCGCAGGAACTCGCTGTGTTTCATCCTTCATTTCTGGATCTCTGATCGAGAAATCCGGCGGTGGATACAGTTCGGAAGTTACTTTGTGGATGGTGACAAGCTGGTAATATATGTTAGTCGATCACCAAGTGAAAAAAAACATTATGTATGACTACCCTTCGCCCCCAGGACCCGAAATCTTGAAGGGAATTAGCTATTACCTCCATCCCGTCGCAGAGCATCGTGTAAATGTCCACTTCTTCATACTGATCGGTGACCGTTGGCAGAAAGAAAACTAGTCGGCCTCCTGGCTTGAGCAGATACCGTGCAAGTAAAACCAAGTCTACTGCCAGATCTGATAATTCATACGGCCTCGTAGGTGGAATATAGGGAGAATCGTCACTGTACATGATATGAACGTGCCAAGCTTAGAAACTGTTTTTTTGGCTTTGAGAAAGACATACGGTCTGGGATTCGTGCGATGCTCATGATATAACGCTAACCTATCAGCATCAAGCTCTTTTTTACGGCCTAGGCGTTTGGCTCCTGCTCGTACTCCGTCTGTCTACCATAAAAAATTCTTGAGAAAATAGATTCAACGAAGAGAGTGCAGTACTTGCAAGGTGGGTCTGTCACAATCGCATCAAATAATCCGCCACAACGCCATGGGTTGTTCGTCACATCAAAGGTGCAAATGTCAATGATCCGTGGTGTTACGCCGTACTGAGAGGCTGCACGGAAGACACCTGGTGTAGTTTCTGGGAAAGAAAATATGAGCTCTCAAAAGTTCAAGATCAGCACCAGACACCGTACGTTTTCCTCTCATCTGTCGACCGTCAATGTCCGAACCCATGACTTGCGCTCCGAAATATGCCACAGGCTGTGAATTGTAAGTGTCGATCTTGAATCAGACTTCCGTGTACCTACATAAGCCATGCTTCCAGTGCCCATGAACGGGTCGTAAATCAATTTTCCTGAGCATGCCTGAACTTTCGTTAGATATTGACTCCGATGTCAATAAGGGAGTGCTGTCTTACCAGTGTCTGATTAGCCATAAGCAGAGATATCTCTGCTTCCATGCTCGTGTTCCCAAAGTACGACCGTTTCTTCACATCGAAAAGCTGGACCAACGGACGAGCAGTGCCTTCCTCTATCTGAAATGAGGTTCTTCAGAGAGAGATTACTCCTGCGAAGTATATCAACGCACCAACCTACCGAAGTACACTTGAAGAAAATCGCCATCTCCTTCGTGTCGCTCTCGAGTCTGTCCGTTACGAGTGGCATCTGCTTGTCAACTGAAGAATCAGAGAAGGATGACCACTTCCAACGACTTCATACGGACATTCCTCAAAGCAGCCCAATGTAATCTCAGGGGTTTTCATGTCGATTTTCCCCATGAAGCCCATGTAAGCAAAACTCTCCACGACCTCCTTCTGACGATGTTGTGGGATCTTGTGGTTGTAGGCAGCGACGATAAATTTGAAGGAAGTTTCAGGAATATAACGCTCCCACATCTGTCGTTTTGCACGATTGCGGATGTGTAACTCCTCGTATGTAGACCCTCTACCGTAGAATTCATATATCGACCTGATGACTTTGGATCAAATTCAGCTTTTCATATTGCAAATTGAGAGAACACTTACTTTATAAGAATGCACCTTTTGGCCAGTAGACGTACATGATTTTCTGATTCCAGCTCGATGATCATGAATGGACGACTGGGATCGCGCTCCTCGGGTTCATCTGACAGAGATATTTTGAAGTTGTTTAGCTGTGCAACCGACTCGAGCTCTGGAACACGAAATTCCTGGTGCGCCTGAGCAAATACAACGAGGTACTTCGACATTGCAGAAGGAAGAGACAGTTGTGCGCTCACGTGCTAGGTATTGATGTTGCTTCCTGCTGAACTCCTTCGTCTCGCGGATACTGTCATCGATTCCCTAGATATCGACTCTTCACAATGTACCGTCATGCTAATCCTTCTTGTCCAATTTTGTATCTAATCAATTTTGCAAAGATCTGACCGAGGAATCGCTACATAAACTACACGACGTCTTTCCAGATTCCCTGATTCTGGCAGCCCTTGATTTGATTGACCAGCGGAAAGGTTTTTACTTTTACCAAGACAAACCTGCATACGAACCTCCTTACTTTCGCTCTATCGTAGTGACCGAGAGTGTAACCCCTTGGGGCTTCGTTGAATATGAGGTGCTGAGCTCGACTGCCACTCATATCGTATATGTTGGTCTTCCAAAGACACTGATGTCAAGTTATTGTACTTGCCCCGCATTCAACTTCACGGTGCTAGAAACAGGGCAAAGCCTTATGGTGGGCCAACCTCTTATGTTCGTCAAACAGGCTTTCTCATCTCCCAGTGATAAGTGTAAACATGTTCTTGCCACACGTCTCGCGATTCGTCTTGGTTTGTGTGTTAAGCAGCAAATATCTCTTGATTACCTTGCGACCAGCGTTTCTCTTCGTTATCAGCGTTGACGTGACAGCATTGCTGAGCCACACCGAGAACAACAATGAAAATGTACGTGAGTACTCTAGGGAACAACCAAAGGGTGTTTAAGAAGAGATAATGTGAAGGTTTAAGTAATGGCAGCAATTAAAAAACGATCCAATCAGGATCTTAATAAAAGTAACAGAATAAAGTCAGTTATCATGAATAATTGAAGCATCGTGAAAGATAGGAGCAAGATCGACCGAGCACAGCTACCCCACAATGCAATTACCTCTCTTCTCCTTGGGTTCTCCATTCCAATGAAGTAGCGTAGTCTGTGAGCCTCTTCACTAGAATCTTCAAGTCATTGCGAGAGTACGTCGCGTCGCCATCAGAAGGGTCCCTTTTCAGACCGTTTGTGATACTGAGCCACTCTGCCAAATTACGAATCTCCTGTGGATTCCAGAAACCCCACCACTGGGGCTCGTCTTCTCCATCATTGACCCCGTTGCCATGGGGTTTCTTGCCCCACACAGCGATGAACCACGACCACTCTCTGAGCGCCTGACTATCCTCTTCCTCTCTCTGTTGTCGTTGTTTGCGATTTCGGGGCCTCTTGGATTTAGGCGCGTTCGGTAATCGCGAAACGATATAGTCCAAAGCATACTCGCGATCGGATACACCCGGAGTCAACGCCCAGTAAACTCTGCCTTCCGGATCGGACCCAAGAGGACTGAACCGCGGAGAAAATGCAGACGAAAGGACTTTGGCGGCATTCTCGATATCTTGGACCTTTGATTTATGAGCATGTCGTTCAACTGTTATCTTGGATGGCTTGAAAAGGTTGAGTTTGCCCGTCTTTTGACACATACTTCTAACAAAGTACCCACCGTGACATCTGGCTCCCGCGATTCTTCTAATTTCTTCCACAACTCGTTCTCTAATTTTATAACCTCCCGGGATTCGCGCAATCTTTCTCTGCTTTCCTTCGTGCCATTATCGAGCTCGACTCGAATAGCATAGCACTCCATGACAGCATCCATTAAGCCGAGGATGACTGGAATCATTTGAGCACTGTGAACAACAAGGGAAATATCTGCTGCTGCTGCAGACCGGGTGCTTTGAACATTATGTTCGTGGTTAGCTGGAGCAGGTAAGGGATCCGGGTATTCGAGGATGATTCTATCTTCGGACGATTCGTCGTCATCGTCACTTGGTTTTTCTGCCTGCAATTTTCCCACCGAGACCTCTTCGGGACGACCTAAAGCTGCCCGCAGCGAGGAAAGAGCAGTCCAGATTTTGGTAAGATTCGCTCCCGAATTACGAACGTCTTGCATGGCTTTTTTCATGACCTTGAAGCACGAACAGATATGTAAATTCGCCAACAAGACCAAATGAATCGAGACCTCGAAAACATACCAGTGTAGCGCTACTATCTTCTTCAGCAGCCAGCACGCCGATGAGAGAAATGACCAGGGATTTAATGCAGGTCTCGCTAACCCAGTCGACATAGACATTCTCGTCGTCGTCGTCGTCGTCGTCACCCAAATCATGTGTACCTGCGATGAATTCGAATTCCTCAAGTTGGCTCTTTGTCAAAGCCATTCCTGGTATACCAGAGAAACGTAGAATGAATTCCCGAATGAAGATGCGGTCTTCAGCGTCTTTGACTTTGAGCTGAGTAGGCAGTGGTGACCAAGTGACGTTGGGAGCAAGCTTTACTTTGTGCGCTTTGCCTTTCGATGCCGCGGCAGTACCAAGATCGTTGACCGTCGCAAGAGCCCTCTCCGAAGGGACATCGGCCTGGGGAAACCTGAATCATAAGATAAGCTCAGATTGAGATTGCATATATGCGTTGATACTTGCGCCGGTGTTGACTTCGGGGCGGTTTTACGCCTACAATTCCAGCAATTGCAGTGTCCACGGCATTTAGGACATCTAAAATTGATTGTGCTTAGCGCATGCTTTAGACATGAGGAACATAAGTCTTACTTGAACATGTGCGCGTTTCCAGTTTCGCCGTTCTCTTTCTGTGCGGAAGCAGCAAAAGAGAGTTCATTGTATTTGTTCTTGAGGCAGTTTCGACAATAATTAGTCCTACAATGACGAGTGACCGGGATCTTGTAGGGGATTTGATAGAGGGAGGTGCATTGAATGATTTCTACAATGAGATATCATGATGAGGACTTGAACTTGATATTGATATAATGTACTCGCCTGACGGGTGGCGCTTGGCTCTACAATCATGACACCGAATGAGCAATTCCGTTTCTATCCCCCGACCACCTTCATTCGCATGTTCAGTTCGGGGTTTCTTGATTGGCAGTTGTAAGGACAATGATACGTCTTTGCGTTTTCGCGAAGGAATAGCCGCATGTTTACTGACGGAATGCTGCACAGGCGTGTTTCCTTTGTGATGATTAACATTACTGGAAGGTACCGATGGAATTGAAAGGCGACGAGAAGTATGAAGCGGGGAGGGTGGTATTTCAACGTAAACTTGTTTGAACCGCCGTACGGATGAGACAGGCGTGGATGATGATGGGGTCGTCGACATGGATAGTGGTTGGAAATTGAGACGCGACTTGGTTGAGGGGATCGTATGTTACCATCACGTGGAGCAGGCACATGGCTGTGGGACATTTCGAAAATTTGCCGCTCTTCGATGCCGGATTTTGGTCTCCCCGGTCGAGTTCTTCCCTACACCGTCCTCGCCAAATTCCACACTTAGAAGACTTGGTTTCGCCCTCCTACACCATCTACTCCTGTTCAACGCCTTGTACTCCTTGATATACTTTAATTCCAGCATACTCTTCTTGATTCTTGCACCAAAAAAGCAGGTCCGAAGATTTTTGTCGACTCTTTCAATATCAAAACCAAAAACAACAAGGTCTAATATCTCCTAATGGCTTCTGCAGATCACACTAGAGATCCCTGGCAAGTTTCTTCAGCTTTCTTGCTACTTTCACTGATATCCAGCCAGCCCTTGGGTAATCCTGAATGACTTTGGCGGTGCCTTTGCTATGGGAGCTGTAGGTGGAGGAATATGGTACAGTATCAAGGGTGCACGAAATTCTCCGAGGGTACGTCTTACTATGCTTGCTCTCCTTCCCTGCTGCTCCTTACCGTCCTTCGAATTCCAGGGAGAACGTTTTGTTGGCGCAATATCCTCCATGAAAGCTCGCGCTCCAGTGACGGGCGGTAATTTCGGAATATGGGGAGGGATGTTTTCTACGTTTGATTGTGCAATTAAAGGCATCAGACAGAAAGAAGACGCATTCAATGCGATTGCCAGCGGTTTTCTAGCAAGTCGAATTCACTGCTTTTACAAGAAAATAAAGCTGATACTTGTACATGCGACATAGACTGGTGGATGTTTAGCAGCCCGAAGTAGGCGGATTCTACTGTTGTGCTCGTTTGAGGATCTTGATTTCTAATCTATTTCCAGGCGGTCCAAGATCTGCACTAGGTTCAGCTGTAGCGTGTGGTATTCTTCTTGGTGTATTTGAAGGAGTCGGTGTTCTTTTATCAAGAGTATTCGCTGAGGGACAACGGCCACCACGTAAGTGTCCAACTTGCATTCTGTGCATATTTTACCATTAGACTCATTCGTGCCTGGCAGTACCTGCGCCAATGTCCCCGCAATCATCAGCGCCAGCTTTATAACTCGATATACAACGATTTTCTACCCCACTCAACGTACAGCATGATATAGGTCGTCCGTTACATCTAATACTTTTGGCCAAGCCCACACTGTTTACTTTTAGACGTCTATCTGAGCCAGTAGCGCTATCTATAGCTGCGAGGGCCAGTGCACATACTGTAAACAAAATCTGCTACCTATCGCTAATTCAATCTGCTTTACTATGAGCATAGGCTAAACAAAACAAGCCTTGAAGAGGTCTCGCGAGCAATATCAAGAATTTGAGGTAAATGATAATATTACCCATTTCACTGGGATGCGACGTCACTAGGTCACTGTCACCAGTGACATCATCATAACTTCACAATGACCCTCTTTACGTCCTGGATTCCTTTATAAAGGACTCCTTGGATTTCCGACCTTCTTTTCTTTTCTTTCTACCACCCAACATCATGACTTCCACAGCTCAGCCAAATCTTGATCCTTACGTTTCCAAAGCAGAAAATAACAATGCTTCTCCGCATGAGAAAATCAAAGGTTTGCTAAATTAGAGAATCCTTTTTTCCTTCGAAGATACCTAAAAATGTGGTAGACCTCCATGAAATCATAAAATCGGTGGAGATCGGCATGCTCACAACGCGCGCTTCCAACGGACAAATGCATTCTCGAGCCATGGCTCCAACTGCCCGTTCGTCTCGCTTCACAGTTCCATCGATTCTGACAGTTTTGGATGCTTCTATGCAGTTCAAAGTGATACGCAGACGTCTTTGATCTTTTTCGCAAACAACGCCTCCCAAAAGTTCGATGAAATAGAGAACGATGCACACGTCAATGTCAGTTTCAATAATGCAAAGACCACCAGTTGGGCATCGTATGTTATATTCACTTCTTGACCGACATCATTCGACTGAATCCTTAACTCGTAGGTACGCTGGTATAGCCAAGGTATCTGTAATTGCTGTACTGTCATCCTCATTGGTGTCTTATTGCATCTAGATCTCCCAAGACAAAGAGCTCATCAAACGACACTGGCATACGGGGTGCGTTTGCTTCACGCACGCAGTACCTGTATCGTATTTACTGTTTCATTTAGACTGTCTGCCTGGTTCGGTGACCTGAAAGACGGTGTCCACAAAGGCGATGAAAATGATCCACGAGTAGCCATTATCGAAGTCATCCCGGATGAAATTCGATACTGGATCGCAACCAAAGGCACTGTCGGACGCGCATTGGAAACTGGAATTCACGCTGTCACCGGAGGCGTCAGTGTTCCTGGTGAATTAAGAACCATCACCTCCGCGGAGGTGAGTATACGAGCGGCTCGTGTACTTTTTATGATGTAGTGCTCAGCTTGTTTACTTGCATAGATTCAACTCACACAGGGACTCCACCGCAAGTAATACAAGTATTTACTTCCCTTTACCCGCCCGTAACTACATGAATTGTACTTGTAAATGAAACTAAAATTGCTTTCAATACAATAAGCAATGGATGCATGGTTCATATTCACTTACTGTGAGCCCTACGATTTAGTACGAGCTATGTACAAAACTAGCGGGTATGACACGCTAAAATCAAGGGCTCATAAACCATCCCTAATGGAAGATAATGGACTTCTGCTCACTTAAAGTTATAGGGTTTTATTGACAAGATTATCCATCGTTGGTAAGTAATCACTACGGAGAATAGGCGCGGATAAATGTACCAACCTGTCGTGCGTGGGCATGGATGGGTTTTCTGAGTCCTTCTATTTTATCCTATATAGATGCACATTTCCCTACAGTTTTTATCCACTTGCCATTCATGTTTGCAACCAAAGGGATTCTAGTCCCAGTTCAACTAATGGAACGAGATACCTCTTCGACCTCACCGTTTGATTGTCCTGTGGGCAATTTACCAGTAGAGGTACACTCTACTATATTTCTCATCGGCCAAGCCATCGAGCGTTTAGAGCGTGAAATGGAAATCCTTGATGATGAAGAGTTTACAGGACCATCATCACCCTTCGAGGTCCGAGTGTCCCATGTAAACGCGCGGTGGCGATCTGTGGCACTTAGCACGGGCCAGTTGTGGACAGATTTCGTTGTCCAGCCAGGGTATTCCTCCGAAAGCGTCAAGGCTTACTTTTCTCGTTCGAAACAATGCCTCCTCGACATCCAGCTCCGTAATTGCCCAGAAACATCCATTACAAACAACATATTGTCCGCGTTGTTCCAGGATTCGATTCGTTGGCGGAGTTGCATAATCGAGGCCGGATTGGACAGCTGGACTATGAACCACATAGTTCCTATTGCTGCTCCTAACCTGGAGCGAGTTGAATTCGTCGTCAAAGCTCCAGACAGAGCTAGACGATTCGGCGAGGTATGGCAAGGCCGGCCTGTTTTGAACGGAGGCTGTCCCGGATTGAAGGAGGCAACTCTCCGTGGGTTCGCCTTGCATTTTGCTCGACCCCCGTTATCCAGCGTCACCCGCCTCCATCTTGACTATCGAGGGCATCTTCCGCTTAGCTACGACGAATTCAGAGCATTACTAACGAACGCTCCATCGCTAGAAAATTTCTCCATCAACGGGGTGGTTATCGAATCCACGCCTCACAACCACACACGTACGGTCATTGTCCTTCCGAAGCTCCTGCGCCTCGGTATCTCCAGCCCACATGGCCAGGTGTACAGTGGCATTCTTCTTACCGTCAAGGCCCCACTTTTACAATCTCTCATTTTAGAAGGGGCTCAAGATTCTGACCTCGATCCATTTCTGGATGCACCTTATGATCTTCCCCACCTCCGTTCGTTCTCCTTGTGTGGATCCGCTTTTGCGCCATCGAAACTCAACAAAATCTATGTCTTGTTTCCATCATTAGAAGAGATAGTGGTGATGGATGTGGTTTTCAATCCCTCCGAAATCCTCCGAGTTGTGTCGGAATTTATACGCGATTTAGGCCTCGCCCCATCGCATTTAATACAATCCACGTTATCCACGAGTCAAGAGCCACAGACACTAAAGCTCATGTTGAATCCCGACCAACGTTCTGAATTGAGAGAACTACTACAGCAGAGACTCATTGACGAGGAGGTTGTTGATTTGGACAATAGTAAATGGTCGTTCATAAAGTTCTTTGATTGGCTGCAAAATTTCGTTACTGCGGAAATCCTTCTGTCAGTGACGACCCAACACATGTAATAAACCACAAATATACATATAAGCTGTCCTATGTAGATTGTATGCCTGAATTGTTATCCAGAGATTGGGTTCGTGATTAATCTTCGAAAAGCGGATAGAACGCCTGGGTAAACGTTAAGAACAAAACACACATCACAATTTCCAAGGAAACTCACTCGAGGCTCGTCATTTGACGATGTATCCCCGGTTTGAGTCGGAGTAAACATCGCATCTTCTTCGACACTACCCCCAATTCTGTCAGTTTGTGCTGTAGAGTTCGGATTGGGCGGCACTTCTTCAATGTTCACTTCCTCCCCGTGTGCCTCGAGCATGTCGTTGAATTCTTCTGCACTCATATGCTCTATTCCTAAACCTGATTCCCGAAGCGCTACCTCGTCTAGAATGGAAAGCTGGGATGATCCAGGAAGAAAAAGGGGAAGTTCTTGTGACAATTTAGGAGCAGCTGGGGCAGGGGTTTGAGGTGCATGCAAAGTGTGTTGCCTTGAGTGTTGATGATCCGGTGAAGGTGTGACTGGAGTAGCTGGAGGTGGCATTTGCCTTGATGACGAAAGGCGGTTACTAGCGGGAGTAGTATCACGAGCAATAGACATGCGATCAGTCGTGGACTGTGCCACCTTCATTGGTTTTTTGAATCGAGAAGAGTCGGCAGGCGTATCCTCTCGTAGGCGTTTTCTAGGGCCGGTCGATGCCAGACGCGTCTGGGCAGCAGAGCCGGGAGGCTGGCTTGTTGATATAACGAACAGGGTTTCAAAATTGTCGCCCTCTACATCAATGAAGAGAGGCTCTGCTGAGTCAGTAAACCGGATATCTAGGCCCAGCCCACATATTTCTGCAAATGTAATTGTAGCCTGGGAGGTTTTCATTGAGTAGCGAGAATAGCAAAAGAACACCGTCTGCATACGTTGAATTCTCGAAGGTGAAATGTTATAGTTGTGGGAGCTTCGTAAAGATTATATAAATCGAATTCATCCGCGCTGATTGTCAATTCTGTGGCAAGCTGCGCTCTACCTACATAGAGTTAGTGTGGTAAACTTAGAAGGACCGAGCGCCATACTTCTGGTGTCAATCGACGATTCAAGGCTTCTGACTTCCACATCTGTCTCTCCAAAAGTCCAGATTAACTGGGGGTCGGATTTTGCGCCTTTAGGAAGTGAAAACTGCTCAATCATATCTCGGATCGCTCTAGGGCCAATCCTCAGCAGGGTTTCATTCGAAGAATCGGGTATCCCGGGAGCCATGAGGGTCGTAGAACCTAGTAGGAGTAGCTTGTGTGTTTTGATTACACCTGGATAGAGTATGATGAGAAGCCCAGAAGACACACTCGAAGTATCGTACTATGTTTGCAGTGTAATCGTACAACAAGTTTACTCTCGAGCCCATCCTGAGTTTCATCAGCAGCTTCTTCGGCAGAAACTCCTTCAACGATTGAGATCTCGCATCTTTCCAACGTCGACTCCACTGTCTTGTGCTTTAGGATTGAAAGCAGAGACTAATCACGTCGTATGTCAGCTAATTCAGTAGGATAAATGCAATGTCTCCTCAAACCTTCGCCATGAGCTGTCCCACGACGCCGTCTTGAACCCCTTTTGTTGGGTCCCCCACCCGATATTTCGAAAAGAATTCCTTATTAAATTTGAAGCGACAGTATGCGGATTTAGACGAGTTGGTGCAGAAAAGCGATAAAGTTTCAGAGGAGGCATATATGCAGAGTTCTTCACCATATCTGGATAAGCAAGCAAGGGCTCTGGTGAAAGCTAGAGACGCGTCTTGACAAAGAGATCGCGGTCAAAAGACTTGACTCACGCTTCAGGGAATACGCGTCAAAAGTTGCTTGCATGACAGCGTAGGATCGAGTGCGAGCAGAGTAAGAAATATAGGATAGTGACTATAATGTCATGGACAATTGGGTTACAGAAGGTACAGCGTCTAAATCGCGGCAAAATCCGACTCCGTGGTAATTATTTGCGAACATTCATGGCAATTCACGAAGGAAAAATTCAAACTAGCGGGGCACGAACCTTGCTTGCATTCAATTTTCTCATGGCTTGTGTTCTGCTCTCATATAATCTCTTTCCGGTATTGGTGTGTTATCTGTGGTGCATTCTCGACGATGCGCCCGACTGGGTGTTGTGATATTTTCAAAGAGTCCTGACAGGGTTTTCTAGGTCAAGGACTTGAGAGTGTAATATACTTTCCTGAGCAGTATCGATTGTACCACATTTGCTTGAGGGACGAGATCCCAAATATTGACCGACCTTCTATTTTCAACTGCTGAAAGTTCTCGCGGAAATGGATGGCAAGACATAACTTTAAGCTCACTCAGAAAACTTCAGCAGCCCTGAATTTTTCTGGTTGCTTATTTGCACTTTCAGTATGTACAAGTTTCTGCAGATATTTCAACTATGAGCAGTCACTGAAGATAAAAGCTGCCTGACATATCGATGCAGAAAGGAAATCAACTCGAAAACTTGAAGTCCAAAGATAGTGATCATCGATCTTCTATGATGAGCAATGTCGAAACTTTGCATAACAAAACATTTTGGAACTTTGTAGGCAGTACTCCCACGCCTTCTGGTTGTTATCTCATCTCATCTCATCTCCTCTACGATTATCCAAGTCGTTGCTTTCCTCGAGCCTTCACTATCGCTCGAATATTCTCCGTCCTTATAAATACATGCAACGATAAACCTGGAACATTTTGGTGAAGTGCAAATTGAACTCAAACGACAGAAAACAGTAACGAATCTGCCGGTATCCCCGTCTCCCATGCTAACTCATGATCCATTGTTACCAGGTCCTCGAATTTCCTGAATCGAACCTGTGGTGAATCCGTCTGTTCCGGCGTCGAGACTTTGCTGGGTATGTCGTTGACAGTCCACGAAGCGTAGCGTTGTCGAGAACGCTGGTGCACAATCGGGTCGTGCTCGCGATGAGGGATTGCCAAGGAACCACCTTGGAAATGGGTGAGGCCGATCGTGCTCGGGTCGCAAGCGTGATAGGAAAACCGAGGACCGGTTCCCCAGCAAGACAGGGCGACATCCGGATATTGTTGAGGATGTCCTCCCTGATCCTGTGTGTAATACTCAATGTTTTTGTTTTTGTCCTGGAAACAAAATCATCGAGTATCAGATGCGGTGGACAGGAGATATCAGCAATACTTACCATTGTTTCGCAATGGACAAAAACCTCTTCAAAAGACTCGTCGCACTCATCGAGTGCAAACCTTGCCATGTCGCAGGCAATTGTTTGCAGGTCTGATGCTGCCTTCAAAGTACCAGGAGATTCCCTCATCCTTGTGACTAGACTGTTGAAAGTGGGATAATGCTCCCGTTCTTGACCCTTTACAGTGTCCGCAGATCCGACAAGGCATTGTGTAACTGTATCATGTCGAACTTCTTCAAAATTATCTTGAAGAGCCTGCAGGTAGTAGGATGCTTCAAAACCGAGCGAGACGGTGGGCGGAGGGGTAGATGGTATGAGATCAAAGCTCGTCAGGTGCGAACACCTGGAGAGCGGCGACAGAGGGCCCGAGGAGATTGGAGACAGAGAATCATCATTAGGTGGCATGAACAAGCAGCGGTAGCGCTGTCGGCCCCTCGGGTGTGAACACCATGTGTCCTAGATGAGGACCCTTGCCCTGGAATATTGGTCAGTCTCAATCTTCGACATCGTCGAACGAAGAGTTGCCACACTTACTGTGATAGGTTGGGTAATTATAGAGCTAGCCGTTGTGAAAAGCGAAGCAAATCTAACCTGAGATGAAACCATTGCTGTGTCGAACGAGAAGATGATGTCCAGGAATAGGATTCAACAGGATTTGCCAAAAATACGCCATCAAGGTTTGTCTTTTATACTGTTCATGGTATGGAATATTGTTGTATTGAAGGCATGATTAGGGACCCTCTATTGCTCCAAGGCCTCAACTGGTTATCTAGCAAGTTGAAGAGTTGAGAATTCAACATCACTCCTTTGCTCGATGACTCGTCGAAATGCAATACACGTCAGTACCTCTTGTTCGTAGTATCATCTGTCAAGAAATAATATACTCACAATGCGTATTCATCGTGCTGCTCGAGATCATATCGGTTTCTTCCCAGAAAGGAACTTAACAGCTTGAAGATCGTATACGTACTTGGTATTTGTTGTCCCAAAGATTGGGGAAACTGCTTTGACCTCTTGTTACATCCTCGCTTACCGCCCATCTTTTTCCCCCAGCCCTTTCAAAACCTTTGGCGCTGTGGAACTTTTGACCTGTTTTGACCTGACTGAAATTGGCTAGCTCAGCTCTCGCTCGCCTTGGATCCGCCCAATTCCTACCCTTGTTCAACTTGCACTTTACATGCTGCAAATATATTCAGAACGATAGATTATCACCTGAATAATGATCCCCGTACCTGTTTGTAATCTTCTCGCTCTTTCCTAGAAATCTTCGCAAGTGATCGCCGTCGTTATCCTTCGTCCACGGCCTTGTGTTTGCGCCACATTTTTTCTCGGAGACCCCCACACGGCAGAGTGAGCAAAGTGATTTTTTGCTCTTTTCTCTCATGCCACCGTCCTCTGTTCTGCTCATACCACTGTCAGCTTCAATTTATCTAGCTGGATGTATCAGAACATCCTACGTTTATCCCATCCTCGATTTGTGGAACATCCAGTTTCTAAACGTGATACTGACGTGGTGATTCGCGAATCAATGACACGTCCTTTCGGCGAGATGGACGATAGCAGCTGATTTTTGGAACAAAGCAAACAGCGGCTGGCAATATTGCTGGAATACAGGAGAATACAGCCTCATGATGCCAAATGACTGACTACTCCTGGACCCACAAATGTTTGACAAATGGACAAAAACTCATGCTGCATCCGAAAGTCCTTCACTCATTGTTTGCGCATGGAGCGTGGAAGGACGGTACTTTGGTATATTGGTGATTTAGACTCAAGCATTAATATTTTAATGCGAAGCTTATATCTGCTCGAGATTGATTCCAGAAGTTCGACACCGTGGGCCCGCTGTATTTCGCACCACTAATCCCGGATCTCTAAGCAAGAGAAACCCCGGCGGTATAATATTATGGAATGGGTTTAAGCCAGCTTGACAGGTAAAGCAAACTCCAAAAGCCAGATGAATGACCGTGTCTAATCTATCTTTTTCGTTTGATGTCTGGATGTACCTAGACTAGGTTCTATCGTATCTACCACATTGCTTAGATGGGTGTTACTGCGAAGATGGTGCTACTGTCTGCTGCTCAAACTACATCGATTCGATCCCTCGCATTCTTCCGTTCTGGGTCTCTGAAACAGGCTTTGTTGTCCAACCACAAGCTCGAGAAGTTGTGGAAGGCATGCTTTTGACAGGGTTTCCCTCCTAGGGCCATGAGCGCCGTCCATTGTTCCAAGATCCCGGTGAATCTAATCACAATCGCGCCGAATCGTTGAGCTATGTCCAGAATAATAGTTCGAAGTAGCGAACTAGCTACAAATTTGGAGTTTTGCAAAGGGGTGAAAGAGATTGTGAGCGTGAGGACCAGGAAGTGTGCGTAGAAGGAAGAATGGATTCAGCGGCGCTCACAAAAATCATCGGATGGAAGTTGCTCAACGTTGACATGTAACGTATGAGACCTCTGAGAATCGACCCGAGGAGAATTGTCGGGAGGGTCGAATCCGAAGTGGCTAGTCAGGGATATGAGTTATAATAGAGTGGATTACATAGTTCAACTCACATTGATCAGAAAGTTGTTCTTGCGTGGCTGTAAGAATATCAATCAAATCATTGGTTTTTTTTCCTTATCTCTTCACTCAGTGCTCAAGCACTCATTAAGATCAGCGGCGTCTAGTTGCATTCTGCATACACCTATCAACGAACCTACTTGATCTTGGTGTGAAACGGCCAGAACAGAAAGCTGACCTGACCTCTCGAAAGTGGGGTCCGTAATGCAGAACAGCGGTACTTTCACTGATGATTATGAGCAGTAGTCATTGGAGGTAAAAGCCGCATCTCGGTGCATGGAGAAATAGGCAAGATATACCGTTGAAAACATAAAGCGTGTCCTAAAATAGTTATCTTTGATCTTCCATGATGAGCAATGTTGAACTTGAAACTTTGCATGCGGCACTCCCACGCCTTCGAATTGTTATCTCATCTCATCTCCTCTCCTCTACGATGATTCAAGATGTCGCTTTCCTTGAGCCTCCACTGGGACCACTCTAACGTTCTCCGTCCTCAAAAATTAATTCTGAAACATTCGTTGATTGAATCTATGTGGAAAACAGTAGCGACCCTGCTGGTACCCCCGTCACTAACCTATTTCTTACCTTCTCTAGGTCCTCAACTTCTCTCATCTGAACCTGGGGTATATTCAATGGGTCCGGCGTCAAGACTTTGTGGTTCATACGTGGTGCGTAACAACTGTTTTCTATCGGTGAAGCGTAACATTGCTGGTGCACAATCAGATCGTGCTCGCGATCAGGGATTGTCGAGGAACCTCTTTGGCAAGGGGTGGGGCCGAACACTTCCAGGTCGCACCCATGATGGGAAAACTGAGGACCAGTTTCCCAGCAGGACAGGACCGCATCTCCGGAGCTAGGAGATGGGGACTGCGGATACTGACTTTCCTGTCCCTTTGTATAATTCTCGTTGGTCATGTTTTTATCCTGAAAACATAATCATCGAGAATTAGATGTGGTGGCCAGGAGATGTTCGTAATGCTCACCGTTGTTTTGCTACGGATAAAACCATCTTCAGAAGACTCATCGCAATCGTCAAGTGGAAACCTCCGAATCATGTCGAAAATTGTTTGCACATCCAATCTTGGCTTCAAGGTACCAAGAGACTCCTTCGTCCTGGCGACTGGACCTTGCGGAGTAGGATAATCCTCTTGTTTATCACTCTTACCAGTGCCCCCAAATCCGACATTGCAGATGTATTGCATTACTGCATCATGTTGAACATTTTTGGATTTAGCGTGAAGAGTCTGCTGGTTGTATCCTTCAACACCGAGCGAGACAGTGTGCGGAGGAATGGACAGTATCGAATCAATGCTCGTCAAGTGCTCGGAAAGCGGAGGGTCTGAGGAGAACGACGGGAGAAAATTGTTATCAATCAGCATAAAGTCGCAGCCCCTCATTCGTGGACAACAAACGTCTGAATGGAGGACCATTGCCCTAGACTATTGATCAGTCTCATTGTTCAACATCGTTGAACGACGAGTTGCTACACTTACCGTAATGGGTGGGACAGATATTGAATTTGTTGTGAAAAGCGGAGCAGTTGTAACCTGAGATGGACACATTGGTGAAAGACCTGTGTCGATTAGTAGTCCGGGAATAGGGTTTGCCAAAAGTACGCCCCCAAGGTTAGTCTTTTATACCGTTCATGGTATGAAACCGTTGTATTGAAAGCATGATCAGGGACCCTCTACCGCTCCAAGGCCTTACTCTGGTCATTTAGCAAGTTGATGAGTTGAAAATTAAATATCACTCGCTTTCTCGATGACTCGTCTAAATGCAATACACGTAATTAGTACCTTCTTCCATGGTATTATCTGTCAATAAATGATATACTTACGACGCGTACCCACCGTGCTGCTCCAGATCATATCGGTTTCTTCCCAGAAAGGAGCCCAACAGCTTGAAGATCGTACTTGGTATTTGTGCTCCCAAAAAGCGGTAAAACAGCTTTGACTTCTCGTTAGTACAACCTCGCTTACCACCCACATTTTCCACCAGCCTTTTCGAAAATTTCTAGAGCTTTGGAACTCTTGACCTGTTTTGACCTGACCGAAATTGGCTAGCTCAGTTCTCGCCTGCCTTGGATCCGCCGAATTCCTACCCTTGTTCAACTTGCGCTTTACATGCTGCAAATATATTCAGAACGATAGATTACCACCTGAATAATGATCCCCGTACCTTTGTGTAATCTCTTTGCTCTTTCCTGGAAATCTTCGCAAGTGATCGCCGTCATTGACCTTCGTCCACCGCCCAGTGCTCGCGCCACATTTTTCTCGGAGACCCCCGCACGGCGGAGTGAGCAAAGTGAGTTTTTGTTCTTTTCTCTCATGCCACCGTCCTCCGTTCTGGTCATACCACTGTCAGCTTCATTTCATCTAACCGGATGTATCAGAACATACCACGGCTATCCCATCCTTATTTGTGGAACATCCAGTTTCTAAACACAATACTAGCATAGTGATTCGCAAAATGATCACGCGTCTTTTCGGCGAGAGGAACGGTAGCAGCTGATTTTTGGAACAAAGCAAACGGCTGGCAATGTTGCTGGAATACAGGCTCATGATGGTGGCTTGCCGAAATGACTGACTACAATCCTGGACCCACAAATATTTGAAAAATTGGCAAAAACTCGTGCTGCATTTGAAAGTCTTCACTCATTGTTTGCGCACGGAGCGAAGGATGGTATTTTGCTCCATTAGTGATTTAGACTTATGCATTTCTAATGCGATGCTTATGGTATGTATGTCTGCTCGATATTGATTCCAGAAGTTCGACACCGTGGGCCCACTGTATTCCGGACCACTAATCCCGGAGCTCTTAACAAGAGAAACCGCTAGAAAACCGCCGCGGTATAATCTCGCTTGTTTATGATTCTTCATGAACAGGATTTTAATATGGATTGGTTTACTGGAATCACAACCGGATTGACAGGTACAGCAGACCCAAAAGTCAGATGAATGACCGTGTTTAATTCTCTTATTTGATGTACCTACATAGATCAAGTTCTATCGTATCCACGACGTCGCCTAGATGGGTGTTACTGCGAAGAGATGGTGCTGATGGTCTGCTGCTCAAGCTAAGTGGATTCGACCCCTCGCGTTCTTCCGTTCTGGGTCTCTAAAACAAGCTGAGCTGTTCAACCACAGGGTCGAGAAGTTGTGGAGGGCATGTTTTCAACAGAATTTCCCTGGGGCCATGAGTGACTGTCCATCGCTTCAAGATTCCGGTGAATCTAATCACAATCGCACCAAATTGTTGAGCTATGTCCAGAATAATAGCTCGAAGTAGCGAACCAGCTACATGTAAGAAGTTTTTGCGAAGGAGTGAAGGAGATGGTGACTCGGAGCGTGAGGCCCGGCAAGTGTGCGTAGATTAAGGGAGAATGGAAATTCAGCGATATCTGGTGGTCGTAGTATGAAAGTCTTACCGGCGCTCACAAAAATTAATACTAATAGATGAAAGTTGCTCAGCGTTGACGCGCAACGCATGAGACCTTCTTTTTCTTATCCCTTCGCTCAGCGCTCAAGCCTGGCTCAAGCACTCATTAACATTAGCGACGTCTGGTTGTATTCTGCATATTTCTATCAACGAACCTAATCTTGGTGTGAACCGGCCAGAATGGAAAGCGGGATCTGCTTCATCACTTCATTGAATGACCCATCACACAATGGGATTTAGAAGGGAAGAAAAGTCGATTTCAATTACACGGCGCATGGTTTGTACACCGAAAGTATCTCCATCACGGATGCCGCCGGTTCTGCATGTCCACTATGAGGGTACGTACTAGGATCTACTACCAATGATATATCTTGTTCCAAAATTTGGTTTCGAAGAATTTTACCTCGATACTACTAGATAGCATGAATTTGAGCCTTTCTTGTCAACCTGCTAACATACATGTATGCTTCATCACTTCCAGTACGAAATTTTGAATGGTCGGTGGTCCACTCTTGTCCACTGGGTAATGTGCATGCGCCAAATACATATTTCACCGAGACCAATCTGTGAAATCTTGGTTCGTGTTGTATATATAGTGTTACAGAGAACAAAATGACAGCAGAACAATGTGAGAAGGATAATCCACAGAGTATAAACGCAAAGAGGAAGTGAGGAAAGAGGGAGCACTGGGTATAAGATAAGGTTAGTACAATACTCTTGAAAATTATAACAGACAGTTATAAAGTAGGAGTGGTATGATCCGTATGATGTAGATTCTACAACTGAATTGGAAAAGTTAGACTGACATTCCCCCGTGCATGGTGCCAGAGTTAAAGCTAACGCCTTTAATCATGTCGCCCGTAGCTCGCAGCACTGTCGAGCCGAATGAGGGACGTCGTTCTTTGGTAAATGATTCCCGTCTGTGCTCAGGGGATTGTGAATGAAATCTGTGACGAGGCGACGTTGGGGTTGGAGGAAGGTCTGGGGACATATTTCGTGCTGATTCAACAAACGTAGGTGATGTAGGTGATGGCGGCAATGGAGCGTCAGAGGATGTTGACAAGGATAGTGATGGTATATCCTCCGACGATACAGATATAGAGATGGAAGACAACGTGGGTCCTGCATCAGCTTCTGGAGTTAATAGACCCTTCTCGCACCTGCCTTTACGCATGAGGGATTTCGCAAGTATACCTTCTTCGGGAATTGTGGGAGAGTTACTGGAAGCCGCCGGGGATAGATGCGAGGAAGACGCATTAGGGCTAGGCATTGGAGAAGCGGAGGAACTGTTGGCGGGCGAAGAGTTGGGACTGCGCCGAGGAGACGGAAGAGGGAAAAGCTGGTCTTCATCTTCTTCGATTATAGCGGACGGAACATGGGGAGTGATTGGTGGCGACGAAGGGGAGGTTGCTAGAAAATCTGGAACCGCATCAATTTCGCGCGACCGGCGCCGTTTGTCGACTTCGTCAACGTTAATAGACGCAGTGCTTCCGAGCCTGACGACGGCTATATCTTTGTGGCCTTGATGCATAGATGCTACAGGTGTGAATCCGCAGTCTGACTCGCCGCTAGAGCTGCGTCTTCTGCGGGCACCACGAGTGAACTTCTCAATCCAAGCTTCGCCTTCCTTCAAACATTCTTCCGTAATTGAGACGCAATCTGGACAACAGGAGCGTAAAGGAATAGTTGGAAGCGGCTTTCCTGCATTGTCTAATAGTGGCGAACTCGGTAAGGAGGGACGACGCTCCAACTTTCGATGTTGAACACCTTCGGCACAGGAAGAAGATGGAGATCTGTGAACGAGACATGGACTTAGCGGAATTGTGGGATCTCGACCACGACTTGAGGACCTCGAGGGTTTCGCCTTGAAACTGACAGGCAATGAGGGGGAAGGTCTACAAACAATGATAAGACTGACTGACTTGGGAAATGGGACTCTAAGCACTGGAGAAGAGGGTTCTTCTGATGACTCGTCGTCTGAAGGCTTTCGCCTCCACAGCGGCAGGGTGTAGCTCTTGGTGATGATAATGGGCCGTTTAATGGGTTGCAGCTCTGGAATGAGGACACACTCATCGTCAAAGCGGACGACTCGAGAGCAATCAGAAGAACTGGCAGGGCTGGAAACCATGGACGGAACTGCTGACAATGGGGAGGATATCACGGTAGCCATTGGAGAAGAAGGAAAGGTTGAATATTTTATTAATTGATTTACAGCTAAAGAATCAGGTCATGAGATAAGCTGCTATTTCGGGCTGACGACCCTGCAGGCTGCAGCTCCTGACTGATTTAAGATTAACTATGTTTGTACTTATCAGTATAGGTAGTGTCCTTTGCAGGCTAATCTGCAACGAAAATGAGAAATCTTCCTGCAAGTTTTCACCGCTGTCAATCTGCTCAGAAACTTCCCCCGTTTCCACCTGTTTCCAGTTGATTTCCAGAGGCTTCACGTCTGCTTCACGTCAAGGCGCTCTGCGAGATGATATGAATTTAATCTTGACACGGAGCATGGACGGCGCAATAAGAATCGCATGATGAATGTTGTTGTCCATAGAAAGATACCCCGTCCTTCTGGCACGGATCCGTAGAGGTTTACAAGCCAAACGCCATATTGAAACTTGAAACTTGCATTCCGATTTTGAGTAAATCGTTTGAGGACTGATTAGAGGTGGTGCTAGAAGAGCGAGATTCGCGACGTTGTCGCGACGCGTTGTAACTTGTGAGGAGAAATCGGAGACAGCTTGGGCCGAGCTTGAATTCGCTGATTCTGGGCTGATCACGAGCCAATGTCTCCGGCTTTGAAATAGCCGTAACCTCCGTATCCTTTCACGGCCAATCTGAATGTGAAAGATGGTTAATAGCAACCTTTGTTTCCAACTATCATGTCAAACCGACTTGCTCAAGTGTCTGGACATCTTTCTAATACCTACGGTCGAGGACTTCTAGCCGGTGAAGTCGCTATCATCACTGGTGAGTTGACAAGCTTGATTTAAGGAAAGTCATGGTCTATAATCAATTCTTCCACCATCAGGCGCTGGTCAGGTTATAACAATTCCTTATATAGATGGAACACTTTGCTGAAAACAAAGTAGGGAATAGGACGTAGTGCTGCCCTCATCTTCGCCAACGAAGGAGCAAAGGTTGTTCTTAGTGAGTGAGTGGAATGCGGACTATATATTGTTCGATTCATGCTGAGATACGCGGTATGTTCATGTAGCATCGACGCGAAGAAGCTCGCTGCCGTAGAGCAAGAAATCAAATCTGCAGGCGGTGAATCCATCTCCGTAGCAGGCGACGTGGGTGCAGACGACTTTCCCAAACGAATTGTGGATGCTACCGTTGCGTACGTGCTCACTCAACTTACACATATGTTTTCAAAGTACGTGAACCGTCATATTAGGAAATACGGCAAAATCAATCACATTGTCAACAATGGTCCGTCGACTTTCGACGCTAATTCCACTTTTCTATCTTAATATAGCGAGTCTCGTAGCTGGGTTCACTTTCGACAAGATGCTTCACACTACACCTGATGATACCTGGGATATCATCATGAAAATCCATGTCCGTGCACCTTTCCGGCTCATCCGACAAGCAGCCCCATACTTCCGTGTCAAGGTTAGTCCATTTCTACCCTCAGGCGCTCCCTTTCCAATCACTGTCATAGCCAGAGCAACGCGAAAATCGTTCTATAATCAATGTCTCTTCAACTTCTGGCTTACACGGCAACGTCGGTCAAGCAAATTATGCTGCTGCCAAGGCAGCTGTCATCGGATTGACCAAAACTATTGCAAAGGAATGGGGACCATTCGGTGTTCGAGCCAACACCGTTGCGTTCGGGTTGATCCATACTAGGTTGACCGCGGCCAAGGAGGATGGGGCTACGATGGAAATCGACGGAAAGAAAGTCGCACTTGGTGTTCCTGGAGCCAAGCCGCCCACGGATGCTGCACGCCAGTCCGGTGAAGCTTACCCGCTCATTCCGTTAAAACGCGGAGGGAATGCAGATGAAGCTGCCGCTAGCATGCTTTTGTGAGTCTTCTTTCCTTCAATAGTTACTGCATGTATTGATCTATTTATTCAGCCTTGCGTCACCTCTTGCTTCTTATGTGAGTGGCCACTGCCTAGAAGTTACTGGAGGTGCGGGAATATGAGCTTTTTGAAAGAAGCATTGTGACTATTACAATTCGTGTTAAGCACACCCTTGCTTAAACCTACATGTTACATTGTGATTTCTTTCTTCATCGTAAGTTGTCGATATCAACTAAGAACTAGTTATGCGATATGCAACCGTATCATGACTTGCCACAGTCACAGAAAACGTTGAATCCAGAGAGTATGTTCCCGTCAAATCCGTTCCTGTCCACATGTCATGCAAGATGAATGGCCCACTTCCAGTGAGCCCAGGAACATTCGCAAATGCGAAAGACTTCGTGGCGGAGGAGGATGAAGTGTTGATGATGAAAACGTGCACTCCTTTCGATGATTCGCCGGAATAGTATTCAGGGATAGAGGTAGTAGGTAAGGACGCGGTTGCGTTAAATGGAGCAGCCGGTGTGCCCACTGTTGAATCTTGAGAGAAAGCCAGAAGTTCCGGATTGGTGATGATGGAAATCTGCGTGCTGTTGAGGAGGCTCAACTGAAAGGGGTAGATTGAGCGATTCTTGCGAACGGAAAAAATATCTCAAACTCACATCCGTGCCGCTGCCTCCGATGATCAGTTAAATATGTTTGACTTTTTGCAGACACATGCACTCACAGAAGAATCGGGCTTTTCAAAAATACCCAAGCTGCGAAATGAGTTCTTTGCTCCTCGATTGTGAGCGCTCCATTTCCTGACGGATCAACGGGTTTTAGTGATGATCAGACTCATGAAAACTATTTTTTCATACCTATCTCCATCATGTCCATGTCGTTGTGCGAGAAAAAGTTGATTGAGGATAGATACTGTACGTTAATCCCTATGATTTCGGTGATGTATTGCCAGGTCGGGCTGGAGGAAAGCGTCAATGATAGACTTCGAAGAACACAGTCAAGAACAACGAACGCAGAGTCCCCGGACATCCTCCAGGAATGGCCCTAAAAGAGGTACGAAAGACTGCAACTTTGAGGAACACGGGACAACGTACGACTCGAGCTCCCCAATCCCATACGTTCGCAGCCCCCCAGATGCATAGATCAAATTGGAAAGGGTTGGACTGTTCAGCGAGGGCCCCCCTAACGAGAGATTTTAACAGCTAGCATCAATGCAAGTCAAAGGCCGAGTGGACACACCCCATTTGGCGATAGCGGATAGCAGAATTAGAGTTGCTGATATAGGTATGAGGATCGAGCAGACGCTTTACACGAAGTGTGATGAACTTACTACCAGTCACCGTCCTGAGGAGTCTAACGTTCAAGGCGGTGAGGATGGTTTCATACCGATATGTACGATGCAACTCACTGAGCTATCTGTCCAATTAGCGGGCACATTGCAATTGTCTGTTACAAGTTGTAAGTGTTTTCAGAGTAAGCCAAGGACCACACGAACCATATTTCAGGTAATCGATACCCCAAGAACTGAATGTGGCGGCGTCGAGACTTTCCATACCAAGAGATCCAGGAAATCCTGCACAAGTAGCAGTTCCGGCATCGCTGTATATGCCCATCTTCAACCCGAGAGCATGAATTTGAGTAGCAACGCCACTGATTCCGTTTGGGAACTTTGAAGGGTCCGGTACAATCTGCATCGTTGTTGGATCCCGCTGCATGAGTGGCCAGCAATCCTATGAATAGATGTTATGAGTTCAGTGAGCATGCACAGGTCGAATACAATACATACATCAATGTTAATATACTCGTAGCCAGCATCTTTGAGGCCGAGAGAGATGAAATCATTGGCAGCAGCAAGAACCTTGGTCTCGTTGATGCTACAACCGTATGCATTCCAATGGTTCCATCTATCGATTTGGAATGTAAGAAAAGTAATTAAATGAGTAACGATGTAAGTACCCCAGAGCCGGTAGCATTCCGGTAAGTTTTGAAGGCGGCGTCGTTGGCGCTGTAGCGGCAATTCCGGTCAAGGAAGGCGTCGAAGCAGTAGATGTAGATGTAGATGTCCCAGAAGAGCCAGAAGAGCCTGGTACACATTGCGAGTAATAAGGATTGGATACCACGCAGGACCAACTAGCATATTTCGACATTAGGATGAAACGCTTCAGCTGCTTGGGGACCCTACCCTGAATCACAAGTCGTAGCGCCGTCCCATCCTAGGCCACCGCATTGTCCATAGTCTGGTGCTGTTTGAGCGAGAGCTAAGCTCGCCTGAAGAACAGGGACTCCGATGGAGGTAAGACGAAATATTAGAGAGAACATGAAGAAACACTTACAATGCATTGTCTGGGCTCAGTATAAAAGCACAGGCTGACCCAGTAAGCATATGGCTTGGGAGGTTTCTCGGTGTACCTCAAAGAGCTCCTACGCCGCTTTCGGAAAAATAGAGATCTGCTGAGCAGGACTGGAAGCAGGAGGAAGCATGATTGGGGATATATTTCGGAGTGCCAGGACAATCCGGCCCGTGGCCACGACTAGATCACGTGACATGACCGTTTTCATCGTGAAATGCTCAGCTTTGACCCTGGTGTCACTAAGTATGGGACCACGCCCATTAGAGTCGCGAGACTCGCGGCGGAGCTTCAGTGGTCATCAACGCAATGGCTCTGCTAGGCGTCTCATTGATATCTGTGAAAAACGTCAACAAACTATCCCTTCTACTCCTCCCTCTTCTTCTCTTGGTAAACCTCCCAGTCCTTCTCGCCAAAAGAAAGACAAATCGCCTATCCGACAATCTCTTTCAAAGGTAATAGGCCTGTTCAAAAAAGGAACATCTACTCGACAACTGCGTGATACAACGCCATTACAATCTACACCATCTGGGTCGCGCCTTTCTGGATCCCTCCTACACCTCTCACGAAATGAGTCAGCTGGTACAATCTGGATTCCTTGCACCGCGACACTCGAAAGCGGGAATCTTCGACTCGCTTACTCGACTCCTCAAAATAGCTGCAACATTTTCCCTATACAGCTGAAGCATTGCTCCGACGTCCGCTCCTTGTCTACGTGCGAACTTCCCGATGAGGAATTGATGCTTTTGCGCACCACTTCATCTTTACCTGAGGAACCCAGGGTCTTCGAACTCGTCTTTGACGGAGCAGTCGAAAAGTTTGCTGTTCCTTCCGTAACGGACAGAGCGAGTTGGGTTAGTACAATTTGGTGAGTAGACTCCATCGTGGACGTCAAGCAATGTTGACATCGTTTGGATGGTATAGGGATTCGATCCTCTTAATGCAAGAATCAAAAAGCGTCTACAGATTTGAAGATTCGGAGAAGCTTTACTCAACCAGATTGGAGCTTAACATGACTACACCTATGGCCAATCTCTCTAAACCTCTCCCTCCGCCCGTAGAAGAAAGAAGTTTGCCTGCCCTTCCTTCTTCGAGTGAATGTGTAGACGATGCTTCTCTGTTCTCTTGTGCGATACCTCTGGAAACGTCACGCAACTTCTTCAATGTACAGCCTGAACTGGAGGTCTTATCTTGCTCAATGCCGCCTATCATCGCTCATAGTCTATCAGTCCCTTGTACTTCACCACAATCTCTTCGCAGTACTTCTATCGCCAACTTAAGCAAACGATCGATGGTCAAGCAGCGCCTCGCTCAAATGGAGCAAGATCACTCTCAGAATTTACCCAAATTTCCTCCTGCTTCGCCGCGAAGGGGCAGGACTCTTCCTTCCCCCTTTTCTCCCAGTAAAGATCAACATGCCGAGTTCAAAGGTGCAACTCAGGTTATGCAACAAACAAATACGAGTGATTCGATAGTTGATTCATACAGCTATTCGGATCAAACTGTTCCCGCCAGCACTGGTACGCGTCTTCCTTGGTCTCGACCTGCTGTATCTCCAATAGCAGAGGATATCAAGAAGGAAGTTCTGGAAGCCAAACTTTTGCACAATGCTATCCCTTTGCGTGTTGATACTAGCGCTGAAACTCTGTATCGCTTTAAGACTAACGTCGAAACTTCCGAAAACTTTGCGATACATCCTCAACCATACCATGATACGGCAGATCTGATTGCAGCTCAAGAAGTTCAGAACTCCAAACAAACGGTTGCCTTGAATCACCTCCGCCACACGCTATCCGGCGTAGACACAAAAATCTCTAACACAGACCGCACTCTCTTATCCATCGATCAAAGACTAGAAGGACTTCGAAGTTGCATTGACTCGGTTGTATCGGAATCATCTTCAGATAAGTCAAATAATGCTCACGCACAAGATCTAGCGGAAATTCATGAATCCCTTCATGGACTGCAAGCGCTCTTAACTTCTAACGTTGTCGATATCTTGAAACGAATGGAGGAAGCAGAATCCAAGAGCCGACCATCTCCCGAATCAACCACAAGTCAATCAACTGTCGCCTCCGTGGATATCCAGACCCAGGTGCGGTTTGTAATCATAAAAGATCATGTTAAGACTGATTCACCGTGTTTAGCTCACAGACATGCTTAATCTCTTGCGTGACCAGAACGGAAAAAATACCGAGCGCGACCTGCTACAAACTGACAGTGTGCGATACCTAAACGAACTCAATACTGTATGTATGATTTCTTGACCACAGATTTCGTGTATTCATCTTCCGTGTTATAAGTGGCTTGAGACCTTTGTCAACGGCGGGACTTCCCAGATCCAAGTGTTGTCTACTACATTGCAGCAGGTTCTTCATTCGCTAGGAGCGATCGCTTCTCAAGACGGTAGCGCAATACCTGGTCTATTCCACGACGTACAAGAGCAAGCACAAAGAGGACGAGTTTACAATCAGGACGCCATTCTGCATACCTCTTTGAATAACGCTATTGGACTTCGCAATTGTCAAGGTGGTGCTTCAGACCCGATATGTGTGTGAGATCCTCGTTTTGGTCGACTGTACTGAACGGTCCTTGGCTTTCTTCAGCTCCGCAAGCCATAGTCGAACTTATAGAACGGCAACGGCAAGATCATGAGGGTCTTATGCGATTGCTCACCAACGGTGCGTTTTTCTCCACTCATCATTTAATCGGTCTACTGTCCAGTCGCTGATCAAACAAACTTTGTAAGAATTGTCCAACGAAATCAAGGGCGAACGGCTGCGATTCGTAGAAGCCATGAAAGAGGCTACTGCGATCAATGTTCAGAGTATGCAAAAATCCCTCAGCTAATACCATTTTGGGACTCAAAATGCCCGTTTCTAGCACACGTAGAAGAATTCAAGAAGGAGCTGAAGCGCGAGGTGCATGGAATGACGCAGGAAGTTGGACGATTACACCAGGAAAAGCAAAGCATTGAAAACCAGATCGCCGATCTCTTTGCTTTCTACTCCAAGCAGGCAAAGAATGGCAGCATTCCGGTGAGTGGTCGAAGCCTTTGTTTGCGCTTGTTCGAATTAATCGCAACCCACGTTCTTCCAGTCTGGGTCAGTTCCTGCATTCGAACAGGCCCTCTCAAATTACTCTACCCCGCAAAGAGGTCGCGGTGTTGGAGGTCTTCGAACGCCGCAACCAAGCCCTGAGCGTCGCCGGAGAACCGGATCCTGATTTCGGACTACGTGATGTATCTTCCTCACATACAAGGCTTACTTATTAGTCCGAGCCACAGATATGTAATTCCACAAAGCAAGGGTATCACAATAATGAATACAGAGAGATCGATAATGCGAATGTAGGGTAGACAAAATTCCTAGATTGATTGCTTATTTTCGATCTGGGTCGATATATCTGGCGGTAGCTGCAATACGGAAATTGATGGGTTCCACCATATGTCTGCAAATCAGATATAAGGACATCCAACGAAGATATCAGGACAAAGAATGATCCTACTCGTAATATTGTTGGACACCTGTGCCGTCCATGACTAGAACATCACCCTAGAGAGAAGATGAGGAAAAAATCCATAATTGAAATTTGTAAAAAGCATTCACGTGGCGTAGAACAATACTCAGGCAAATCTTTCGTTCTGGTCCTTGCTTTACATTCCGTCGTCGAAAATGCATGAGAGCAGGAGATCCCAATGACAATCCAGCGACTACAGATCCCAAACCTTTCTCATCATCAGTGTGGAACTGTAAACATGTTTACGCGGCGCCAGTGAAGTCAAGATCATCAGTGACGCACAGACATCTTCTGCTTTTCCATGTACGCAGCACTGAGTACCTCGTTGAACTCAGATTGTTTATTCAGGGCCAAATTTGTGCGTTCTTCAATGAATTCTTTAGCTTTGACTACAGCTGTGGGTGCCTCTTCCCATGTAAGTGTGTTGGCAGTTCCTCCAACATACTGTTATAACCCAGGATAGGATAGGATAGGATAGTTAAATTTGAGGATGTATTGAGGTATCGATGGAGAGAGGAGAAATCTCACATGATAAGGCACTCCGCCTTTCTGACTTGGGTCAAAAATGTCCCTTTATAACAAGTAAATAATGACGAACAGTTCTGGGAAAAGTAGTTGGTGAGGAGTGAACCTCGAACTACGCAGAAGATTTGAGGTCTTCATGAAGATATAAGTTTCAGGATCTTACGTTTGTGCTGATGATCTAAGAATCAACAAGTCTCTTCCTCAGTAGACATATTGAACTTACACTACGCAAAGGCCATCTTCTAAATGGCAGACTTCCATCCGCAGCTTGCGTTTGATATTCTTCAAAAAGAGTATCCAGTCGCACCAGAGGACCCATTGAGTTGTGCTGAATATGATGAATTTGACCCCTACGCAGGTGAATAGATCAAATCCATGCTGGAGGCCGCAAAGCACGTACCTTCCCTCGGGGAAGGAAAATGTTAGAACGTTCCCTGCAGTTTGGTGGTCACCAAAGGGTTTCACAGGACTTCTCATTATACCTACAAATAGTCAGACTAATATCCGTTTTCTAACTTTGACCCACAGTGAATCTCACCAGTGTCTTTCCCTACAAAATACCATTGAAAATTGACTCCCGGATTCAAGTTTTTCAAAACTTTCACAGGACGGGGTGCCCCATTAACTGCCAACACATTCTTCGAGGAGGATCTGAGAATGAAAACATACTTAACAAGAAGATAGATACTTACCTGGCAGTTGGCGCACTCCCAATGCTCCCATTTGGAGCTGACATGGAAAATATCACTGAACTGTTTTGTCATACGGTGCAAGTACTTACCGACAAGACAGTCTACCGCATTTGATACAGTGCATTCCTCTCGTGAATGCTTGTAAGGTGGTAATCTTATCTTGAGGGTTCGTTACAGGCTGAGAGGGATTGATATTCCTAAATCCACTATCGAGGGGAATCAAGGTTTGCAGTTGCAGAAACCCTTCGTCAAAGGTCAAGTCATCAGGGATCGGGTTGTTGCCCGCTTCGGGCAGACGCCAAAAATAGGTGCAAGTAGCATTGAGGCACCCCCAGCCCACAGAGAAGACCAGTGGGCTGCGCATATCGCAATACATACATCTCCTATCTGCAGAGGCTGGTCTGCAAGAACTTCAGTAAACAGCGTTTCTTATAATCAGGAGGTACCCGCATTCTTTCCGAAAGTAGAAACTCAGTCTTCTTTACTAATCACAAGGAATATTTAGAACTGTACAGACTGAGTATCGGAAGACAATACCTGGCATACGCCTTGAGAACTTCGGAGCGGCATTTCCTGGACTAGCAGCAGTAGTACTAGGAATACGTTCGTCATCAGGGGATATATCCATGGCCTCTTCATAATCGCTTTCAGATGTTCGTGCGTTATCGTTCTCTGGACTTGCATCGATAGTATCTTCAATTGATGACACCACGGGCATGAGAGTAGCCCGTTCCTCCACAATTTTATCTTTGGTCGCGTGCCACCACGGTTCCCCCTCCCATAAATGATAAGAATGAGCGGCCAAGTAGAACTTCCAAGTCATCATTACCTGCTCTTTGCACCATTGAAAGGAAAACTTGAAGCGCACATGCTTTTGGCCAGATTTAGTGGTCTCGTATTCGGCTATACGACAACGTCTGTGATTGCAAAGATCAGGCAAAAAGGGCTATACGCACCCCAGGCATGAGTAATGTTGTAAACGCCGAGGACAGCATAGGTTATGTTCTTACCCCCGAGATTGTAGGGAAACAGAGCGTATCTATCGTCAATAAGTAAGACAAGCGGAATCTGTTGTCTGTAATTGGTCAATAGCGCGCGAACAGATTTATCTTCTGCTTTCTGGTCCTCCGCATGTTTGACTTTCGTTTCGCCTTTCAATTGTTGCACACTCTCGGCCTTCCCCCCACTAAGATTTGAATTACAGATACGTCAAATGAAGCGATTGATTATGGGCATGCTTACCCATGGGATATTATCAGTTTTCCGTTATGGAAAAACCCATCACGTCTATACAACGTATGATAAGAAGGCACACACCGCTTCGGATGAACTGGAGTACCTACTTTGCAGGGAATCCGCTCAACAAGTAACCCTTCGTGATATTGTTGGCGAAGTAGACACCCCCTTGGTAGCTGCGGAACCAATCGAAGCTTTCGCATACTTCTTGTCGTGACTAAATTCGATTCAGAGGATAAACATCCTGGTCACAGATTAGAAAGATGTTTCCTACCTCGGCCCATATATGTGGCATAACATGAAGTTCTTGAAGAACAACGTCTGGTTTGATCATTTTACCCTGTTTATCCGTAAATGGTCTCTCCGTGCTCATGTTTCCATGGTCATTAGAGCCATGGCTCTTGAATTTCTGGTCCTCGGAAGGCGTTGGGAAACACGTATGACCATGATGAGTCTCCAGTAGCTGATTTTCAGAGTTCGAGTGGTGGATGAGCTTGATTGTCTTAACAGAGAGGTGTTCCGACTCTTCTTCCAATGCTCTCTTGCTGTGGAGCATGTCCTCCTCGAATTACGCGTGCACGAAACCGAGAAACGGGAACTTTAACGCTCGAAGGTACATTGTACCGTAAGTTTTTCTGGCGCCGGGCCGGCATAACCCGGCAACTTTCCGAAAACCTCCACCTCCAAACTTTAGCGTTCAACACATGGCTTCCCTACGACTCGCCACCTCTGCAGCTCGACGAGCACCGTCTTTGATTCGCGTCGCTCAACGTGGGTATGCAGAAGCTTCCGACAAAATTCAGCTCTCTATGGCTCTACCCCACCAGGTGCGTTGCGTGCTCTGTCTTTGTTGCTCACAATTTTACTCAAATTTCTTTCAGTCCATCTTCAGCTCCACCGATGTTGTACAGGTGAACCTTTGTGCCGCGACTGGTGACATGGGTATCCTCGCGAATCACGTTCCTTCTGTTGAGCCTTTGCGCCCTGGTGTCGTGGAGGTCATCGAATCGGCTGGTTCTAAGAAATGGTTCAGTGCGTGATGTCGACGTTGTACTGGGGGGTACAAAGAATGCTGATCCGCATGTGTTTCTAGTCTCTGGCGGATTTGCCACCGTTCATCCAAACAACAAACTCACAATCAACGCCGTGGAGGCTGCACCTTTGGAGGATTTCTCAGTTGAGGTATGCACATCTGGTCCAATCTGGATATTTTTCTCAGTCGTTCTAATTTGTCACTCTCATTTCCCCCAGTCCATTCGCGCCAACCTCCAGGAAGCACTCAAGGTGGCTTCCGGAAATGGCTCTGAGGAAGACAAGCTAGAGGCACGCATCGAGGCAGAGGTTTACGAGTCGCTGCAATATGCGCTGGGTTCAAAATAGTAGATGGACTTCGCGTTACCCCCAGACCACCTTCTGGATGGAGACATTCCGATTTCTTTGCTTTCTTCGTAGCAATCAAAGGAGATATACAAGATACGAGCTGATACATATGCACCTGGAATAGAGGTCTGTACTTGCGTCTATAACTTCATCCGCCATAAGGTTAGAAATACATATGTGGGTGGTCAACTTATATCAAGGGGACGTGGAGCCCCCATCAGCTTCTCCGCCGGTATAATCTTCAGGCAGAAGATCTGACACATTTCGTACGCCGCGCTCGCTGAAAGACGTGGTGAGTGAGTTGCCTGGGGTGCAAGAAGACGCACTTACATTTCATCAACTGCCACTATTAGATCATAATTTATCTCTTGCGTTACAACAGAATCATGAGCATATGCCGGATGTGTGCGGACGAAATTTCGAACCCAAGTTGCGGGAGTTAGCAAAGAACCTGCTCAGAGATTCAACAAATAATTAGAACTCGTAACAAGATGCTGACCGTTCGCCCGTCGTCGGATAAGATCAAGATAGCTATGAATCTTGGACAATTCTTGTTGGCTAACATCCAATGTGTCGATGTACGCCCATATTAAACCTAAGAGACCTGGATAGGAGTCTCCCTTCACCCACTTATTAGCTCGGTACTCCTTCATGTACACATGGTGGTCTGACCTTTCCGTTTATTATCTCGTGTATGGTCATTTCCGAATATTCTTCCTCTACAGGTCCCTGAGGCACACCGTTTTCGGGTATTTCTGGAGGCGGAAAGCAATTCCGCATCTTCCTGTCCTTTGGTCGGGATTCATCGACTGGAGAGCTGGAGCCGGATGACTTTGGACTCCTTCCGCCCGGGCAGACGTCCTTGCGGAAATAGAATTTCTCTGACTGCGAAGCACCTCTTCCTTGCGCGCGCGACATGTTTTCGTCCACCTCAATTTCGAAGTTAGTTTGAAGTCCATGTTTCATACGAACGATGAACTGACCTTCGAAATTGGTATGTAAAAGTTTAGATTGAAGCTCAAGATGGCACGCGAAAGAAGGGTTATGAAAACTGCGTAGGCCGCATTCTCGTAGTCAGTCATCTGAACTTCCATGCTGCGGAACTCCACCCGCCAGCCGATGGGTGATTTGGGAGGTGGCGGTTTGAATCGCAATGTTTGCCAATTAGTGGATTGAATGTTCTGTCAATTTCTTCATGAGAAACCTGCGTTCTACTCAAGATGAATGTGTACTTCAAAATGGTCGCTGCTTTCTTTGTCATCCTGATCTATAGTTTCAGAAAATACCACCAATGGATCACGGATGAATAAATGCGCGATGTGCTTGGAAAGTAAATCGTCGAGTCCTGGACTGGGTCAATGACCTCATTCACAGAGATTTGGACCCACTCACCATGCTGCCGTAAACGATTATAGATGCAGGGGTCAATAACCACAGGCTGGTCATTATATTCCGGTCTGTTCCTCCAATGTTCTGAAATGTACAAATCCACGCTGTCGTAGCGCGACTTCGGGATTTTAAACCGGTCATGTTCGAGGGGCTGTAATCCAAAGCATAAGTACACTTTCATTCTGAACGATACTGCTGAGCTGCACCTTAAGGCCTCGTTCTTCTACCGTACGATCGTCTACACTTCCCGCTACGACATTCCATCGGCAGTCTACATCGCTAAGAAATCCCCGCCAGATAGGACTTCCAGCAGTCAGTGCTAACTAGATTTGCAAGTTTTGTTCTATGAGAGCACCAAGGAATAAATTCACGTTGGCCTACCATAATGGGACCAATGGGTATTAATCCATCGTAAAGGCGTCGGGCATCGCTCACATTGCAAGCTTGATATGTTAGTTGCAAGCAACAGCACCCCATACCAAAACCCATAGCATCCATGTAGATATGGTCGGGAAGAGCGGCTCCGTTTTTGGCCTCTAGGCAACAGATGAGATAGGCTCAAGCAGTACAACAGAATCAACGGCACCTGGGTCCTCTGCATAAATTGAACGGTCCCATGGAATCGTTGGATCAATGAAAGGGCGGGGTGTCTTCTCATCAATAAAGATCGGTAAGTTTATAGCTACTTTGGACCCTCGCCTACGGCGAATATTGGCAGTTAGAGTACTGTAGGGAGTGTGAGTTTAATGGAATAGGAACGGGGATGGTTTCGAGTACTGACGGAAATCGGGCATGGGGATTAGTTATCTGCTCTGGGAGGAATAAACTATGGCTTGAAACAGCACCGTGAGGGTCGTGGTAAGGTTCCGTGAATTGGCCAGGCGAACCGAGGCGGGGAAAGGATGTCAAAGTTAACGGTATTTCATTTGGTTTTAGGTATTTCCGAGCCAGAGTTCTCCTTGCTTCCTCGGTGAGCTCGTTATTGGAACATTGAAGTTGATCGCCTTACCTATAGCGCATGTTCTTCTCAACTGAGAGTAGATCGGTGATGGATCCCGTGAAAGGAGAACCAGGAGTGGATTCCAACATGTATCGTCCATATTCCGGATGGAAGGTTGGTATTGCGATACTAAGCCAAATTCAGCCAAATTGAAAGCGACACCTGAAAACAACATACGAATCTTCAGTCTCTAACGATAAATTATTCACAATGGAGTTGAGTTTGGTGAGGATCTCAGTTTGACGAAGGGAAAGTTTGGCATTCTTCGTTTTGTTATCGAGCACGACGACCATGTACTCAATCTAGGCCAAAGTTTGTAATAATACCAAGTATAGGAAACAAGCAAGTACCTCGTCGCCCCAGAGCAACTCATCACCATTCTTGTCCTTTAATCGGTCCCAGATATGCAGGAATTGTGTGATTCCATGGCTTCGTATGTGATCCGCAACTTTCTTGGTATCATCCCAACTCAGGGGCGTTCCAGCAGATAACAAACCCATGGTTGAAAAAGCGGGAAGACAAGTATGTGTATATGCAATGCAAGCTACTTTTCAACAGAAAAGCATAAAGTGAACACGATATGTGCTTTGTAAGGGACTAGGAAGATAATTGCGCAATTATTCTTTAACCTGGTTTGTAAGAGCTTTCCGGATCTTCCGCATCCGTTCCCGAATCCCATGTGCTAGAAAAGGAAATCACAACTCCCGAAAAGGCAATCCCAATCACGCTCAGATCGTAATTCGTTATCATTTACCGGTTCCACCGGTAATGCCCAATAAAATTTGGACATAAGTACATCTTTGTACTAGGTATATAGCCATTATCCATTCACACCATTTGTAGCCCACTTCAAGCATATCTTCAGAGCTAGAAGGACGTGCCGTAATGAGCGTGTCCAAGCTTCCTCTTGGTTGAATTGCAGCTTTATAGAAACGTCGCCAATTTTGTCTTTCGATATTCTAGTGAGTCGTTCAACCACCGGAATGTGAAAATTGTACCTAGAGGACTTACAGATGAGGAAAATCAACGCTAGGGTCTTGAGACTTGATATAGTCAGTTAGACACTTCAGACAATCTATGAACGCAACCATCCCGAAATCAAAGCGACGATTATGAAGCAGTCTGCCCAAATGGCCAGAGCCATACAATTCATAGCTCGCTTTGTCCCCCGAAGTTCGTTCGATACGCGAGAACGAGCCCATGGGCACCAGACGATAACTATGATAATGTCAGTGGCTGGGGATATCAGAAAATGGAACATACTTTTCGAACTTGTAATCAAGTTTTCTCGCGATCGTGTGTAGGAGAAGAAGAGTTTGGCCCCAAGCCGCATTAATCTCAGCCCATTCCACCTGTGGAATATCAGCTGAGAGATGACCTAAGATACTCGACATAACGACTGACCGGAACTCCAGGTACTCTTCCCAGCCTTAGCCCATTGATAGTCCCAAACACACCGTCATGGCCGATGCAAAAAGCGTCGTTGTACACGTTTGTGCGTTCAAGCTTCTCAAGGACAGCTGAATCTGCCGCGTAGGCAGCTCGAAGGGTTGCTAGCTGCATATTTTTCTGGTCCACAGAGAGTATATTGTCGTTGTGATTTCTCCAGAAGCTTGAACTCGACAGTAAGTATCTAGACAGAAATTCGATGGAGAACATACTTTGCTTCGTCAAGTTCTAACTGTTTCTCTTCTTGTTCAAGGACTCTGAGCTCTTCATCTAATTGTAATCTCTCTTTCTCGGCCTCTTTCAATTGCTCTACTGCCAGCTGTTCATCCAATTTCAATTTTTCAATCTTTTTCTCTGCTTCTTCTTTGGTCAATCCCTGAGATTCCCGTTCACGCTCCTTCCTAACTTCCTTTTCGAATGCGATATATCCGTCTCGTTCTTTTTTTGTTTCATCCAACTGACGTTGCAATGATGTAAGCAGAACTTGAGTGCATTCAGTGCAAAGAGGATGATCGATATCTGTGCGAGAAGATATTAAATTGAAGAGGCGCACAGTTGACCGCAGATGGTGCGAAAGCGGAGAATTTGGTACGACTGTTTCCGGGGGCCTGGAAACAGATGTTGAATTTGCCGAACTCTTCGCCTTGATCGATCCTTTTTTGGAACGAGATGGGGTGGATATAGACGGAGTGTGGTGAACGACACTGTCTTGCAGCAGCACAAACGAATCGTGAGGGGACATGGTGCTATTTTGAGGCTGCTTGCCTTGCGTTTTGGGAGACAAAGAAGCGGCGGAACTCGGAGAGCCTTTTGATTTTCGCCACACCTCCCTAACAGAGGAAGGAGCTGAGGGCTGTCCCACCTTTTCAGCATCGGTCGCATGTCGAAGGTGTGTCGAGGACGACCGCGGAGGGAGCGACGCTATGATCGTGTCATAGGCGGAAGGAGCCAAATCAACTAGTGATGCATCCAACTATATTGTGAGCACACATTATAACTATCAACAACTCTCTAATGGTAAAAGAATTACCTGAAGGGGCTCTTTACATTGCTGGCAGACAACAGACGGATTGCTCATCATGGATGAGTGCAGGATCAGTGTCGAGGCAGAATTGATTGCTAATCAGAATTTAGGCGCCGTTTTTCCTTTTGTGTCCGAACTCCCTGTTAATCATGTCCACTAATCCCAATAATACTGGGGATTGGTAGTGGTGCCGAACTCGAACGTTTTATTACAGGCATGAACTCGATCGTCATCACATCGACTGGTAAATGAAAGCTTTTGCTTCTTACACTTTGATAGCCACAGGGATTGCATGCGTCCCAGAGATGCATGACGCGACTGGCCGACAAGGGTTGTCGTATCCAATTGCGAGTTGCTTAAAAACCTGCGCCTTTGTTCAGAACGGCTCCGTAACTACCTCTAAACCAAAGCTAGAACTTGCATTCGGAACACTAGGTAATTAGCTTGGTTACTTTCCCAGTGGTACACATCGCTTAAATCGGCCTTCAGAAGTTTAACATCACAAAATGGACAATCGTGTATTCGCTGTCATCGTTGGCATCGACCAGTACAAGTCGGGAGATATATGGAACCTAGAAGCTTGTGTCGATGACGCCAAATCAATGAAACGTTGGTTGGTGAATGATCTTGGTGTTCCCAAGCATCAGATAGCCATGTTGGTCAACGAAAAAGCAACAAAGCAGAACATCGAAACTACGCTCAATACTCACCTCTTGAACAATAGCAGAATTCGAAAGGGTGACGCGATCCTCATCTATTTTGCTGGCCATGGGAGTACGTTGAAGGCACCCCGTGATTGGCTGCTAGAGAAAAACTTGCGCTGCAATGTTGAGGTACTATGTACTTACGACCATGATACCAAAGGACCGGACGGCCGGATAGCTGGCATATCCGCTCGCGCAATGCACACGTTTATTCATGACCTATCCAAATTGAAGGGAAACAACGTCACGCTTATGTTGGATTCTTGCTTCACATCACCTCCTCCGAGCTCTCGAGACCGTAGTTGTATCCGCTGGACTGCAACCGGCAAAGCAGTTGCTGAGGATCTGTATCGCGGACAGCTTCCCTGTCCCAGACTCCAAAAGCGCAACGAAAGCTTCTACAACCGCCATTGGACAACCCATACCGTCATCACAGCTTGCAGACCTGGTGCTTCGGCTTTCGAAGGAAAGGAGGGAGGAAAACTTACTTCTGTGTTCCTTGAGACTGTGCGCTCTGTAGCGCTTCACGACACGTCTTTCTCTGATTTCCTGGAAGAAATCAAACGGAGGATGGGCGAAGGCCAGAGTATCTATTGCTCAGGCGTCCACCCCGCCCGCCTCTTCAATTCTATACCATTCACTCAAGACCACAGTTATATTCCTGTGCAGTTTCACCTCCAAAAAGGGATCAGAATTGAACTCGGGTCATTACATGGCATCGAGAAGGGCGGGGAGTTTTCAATTCATGGTCACAACTGTGTTGGCTCTCGCAACCCCGTTTTAGCTTCCTTTACTGTTCAGCAAGTCTACCCCACTTGGTGCGTTGGGAAAACCAAAACCTCATCCTTGTTGCCCAAACATTGCTGGGCTCGTGTTCCGCGTAACCCTTCTTCCTATCGCTTAATAAAAGCGTTTCGAGCCTTGCTGCATTCTGCAGCTTTACACAAGCCTCTTGCTGCTTCTCGATCTGTCAGCATTGTCAGCATATCCGATATCAAGAATTCTACCACTAAGTCTGAGCTTATCGAGACTGCTGAAGCTATCCTCGCATCGAAGCCTCTTCTTGCTCCTTTGATGAAATAACTACAGAAAAAATCCATGTCGAGGGCCCGGGTTCAAGTTGATATTAATTTGGCTTAGTTTGGCTTCCCTATTATGTTCTAGATAGCACCGTCCGCGACGGATTGCCTGATTTACTTATTGTAATTATTAATTTATGCAATATACTTATGACATATCTCTCTTTGTCGACGTGTAATCCGCACGCAAGCTGTCGTCCTGAACTGGCCCATCAATTGACGGACATTGGCAAGCGCCGTCTGACTCTCATGGCGTAACGCGAAGTTGAGTCATCTACACGTGACTTTATTCTATCACCCGAGTTACAAAATCCATGATCAAATCTTGCTCAAGACTCCGACCGAGAATGACCTCAGATGCCGATACCGCCCCAGCTCCTTCGCAGAGCAAGAGTTTATGGAAACGTTTAGCTGGGCCATCTTCTGCCAAAGCTGGGCAAGTCATGCTCTCATCTCAGAAAGACAACTATTCAAACAAAGTCCATCTAGACTTACGACTGATCAATCCGACATAAACCGCGTTATTGCTGAAGCATCCAAAGGCTCAAAATTCTACGAGGCAAGCGAAAGCCCACAAAATTTGTTATTTGAATCGTCTGGACGAGTTTGACCCTCCAGAATGAAAAGAAGAAAGACAAAGAGCTCACGGAAAGAATCGAGAAGCTGTTGCAAACGCGGGATACTGCCATGAAAGAAGCTGACCTGGGTGTGTTTGTTCAGAAGCATCTACCAGAATTAGAGGTCGAAGTGCATCGCATTAGTGCAGGTTGAATATACTACATCACATCTGGTGCGTGGATAATGCTCTTTTGGTAGTATTGAGCACTGATTCTGGACACAGCTGATAGAACTCGAATCGCTAAGGGACGTTTCGCAAATCATAGTTCACGTTGATGCCGACGCCTTTTTCGCGAACTGCGAACTGCTCTATAATCCGGAATTGAAAGGAAAAGCATTCGGGGCAAGTTTATCCTTCCCTTCATGCCCCACCCACAGTCGGCTTAGCGCCTTCTCAGGTAGGAAAGGGTGTGCTCACAACAGCATCATATGAAGCTCGGAAATTTGGCGTTCGTTCAGGAATGGCAGGCGAGTTCTAGTCAGAATGACATTATACAATGTGCTCATGTTTTCCACTCATATTGTCCCCAGCTTTCATAGCCAAAAAGCTCTGTCCAGAGCTGATTCTACTCTCCATTCACCCCGAGCGTTACTCAAACATGTCCAAAAGAGTTATGGCGATCTTGGCACGCTACGATCCAGACATGCTCGTTGCTAGCTGTGATGAAGCCTATCTTAAGTATGTCAATCTGGCCTAACATTCACACACGAAGTAATGGATGATCTTAGTATCACGGAATACTGCGAACAGCATGATTTAACGGCAGACAAATGTGTTTCTGAAATGCGTAGGATCGTGCAAGAAGAGACGAAACTGACTGTAAGCGCTGGAATAGCCTCTAACAGGGTATGTACGGGATCTCATGATCTCTCTATCTCATACGATTTGAACATTTTTGCAGATGCTCGCTAAGGTGAAGACTTTGTGCTCTTGTTCTTCATCTACCTCCAACTTTCATCAATATAGATATGTTCAGACAAGGTTAGTGCCCTCAAGTACCGTCTCGGTATCGCAGTAATTCTGGCGGACTTTTCCAGAATAAACCCAACGGCCAATTTCACTTGCCGCCCGATAGTCAAACCATCAGAGACTTCATGGTAGATTTACCTGTGAGAAAAGTTCCAGGAATTGGCCGAGTTCACGAACGGATGCTTGAGTCCATTGGTGTCACGGAACGTTGCTGTTCATCTTGGCATCGATTACGCTACCATTGTCGTTCTAACACCGTATTTTAGACATGCGGTGATATCTTCACACAACGTGTCAGTATTGCGTTGCTGGACAAGGAGTTTGGCCTCCGGTTCATGTTACAGACATATCTGGGCATTGCATCGAATGTTGTTCGTCCGCATTCCCGGGAGGAGCGCAAAAGTATTGGAGCAGAACGGTCAGTTACTGCCCTTGTGGTCTTGTGCGATTTACCGAGAAGTCGGGGCTACATTAGAACATTCCACCCATTAGCAGACAAGGGCAAGATTCTGCAGAAGCTGGAAGAGGTTGCGGAGGAATTGGAAAACGACATGACCGAGACTGGATGGGCTGACCGAACGGTCACTCTGAAGTATAAATTAGAGAACTATCAAGGTAGGTATATGTTCATCCTCTTGATTACAGGTCCTCACAATCAAATAGTATTTACCCGCGCAAAATCTTTCGAACGTTGGATCACCAAAAAGAATGACTTGCTTGCCGTCCGTGATTTATCTACTGTCCAATGTTTCTTTACTGATGTGGTTATGCATGAGCAGATTGGAACAGAACTTCTTCTCCCTGAGCTGCCTTTAAAGATACGTCTCATCGGATTGAGAGTCACCAAACTCAAGGATCTCAAGATATCCGCTGACTCTGGAATCAAAAGAGTGAGTGTCTTAACCATTTTCGGATACATCCACATCCCAATCGGTTATATTTGTTATGCACGCAGTACTTCGGCGGGCCCATGGAACAAACGTCTCCTAGAAAAAAACGAAAAACACTCTCTGACGACATGCTAGTTGGTGACCATACATGGCAGGATCATATACCAGGGTTCGATGATGATGAAGAGGATGACGTTCAAGTTTTGAAAAACGAGCTTTTGTCATCTGCGAAACCATCCAGTCCAAGGCGCTCTTCTGCTCCCGAAAACGCGACCATACATGCCTCCATACCAATCTCTGCAAAAGCTTCAGGGAAAAAACGATTTATTGAGTCACAGACCTTCTGCCCAGTCTGTGGTACAGAATTAGACACAAATGACAACCGGAAGCTCAATTCTCATGTTGATTTTTGTTTAAGCCGGGAAGCGATACAAGAAGCGGAGGGACATTCGGCGGAAGCTGAAGCCAAAACCAGGTCGCAAGCGCAGGCATGGAGTTGGTTCCTTGATTCTAAGACAAAACCAAGAAGTAAGCGGAAATGAGGTCGGATATTTGTTGTATTTGGTGAAAGCAGAGGTTTCCCTCGCCTTGCATCTCATATATGTATCATACGTTAACATTACAGGCTATATCATTATTATCTGTCTGGATTACGGGCAGCTTTCTATTTGGTCCCTCGGTGTTTCGCAAACGACGCCTTCACTCCCTTTCCGTCTTTGATATCCGCCATACATTTTTCGTCGATTGCATGTGATTTTGCAGCAAGCTCTGTGACCATTATCTCCAATTCTTTTGGGACACAAACCACACCGTCTTCGTCCGCTATGATCCAATCTCCAGGATTGACTGTTGTCGATGGGAACGTTGTATCGCCTCTCGGAACTAGCTCCAAGGGAACGTTTATAGCAGACGGTCGAGTGAAAGGAGACTGGCCAACCGTAGAATGACCTCGAGCGAATACTGAGAATCCTAGTTCCCTGTGTTCTGCAAGATCCCTGCAGCGACCAGAGATGACAACTCCGATAGCGTTTCGCGCTTGAGCACCGGCTGTCATTAATCCTCCCCAAACAGCGTTCTTGGCGTCTAATGCCGAGGTCAGTATCATGATTATCAGCTGGAGATGCGAATGACCGAACGTTGGGGAACATCGATTACAATGACCGAATTTGACGGCGCAGTGTCCACAAAATGCTCAGAGAGCTTCGGAGCCTCAGTGTCGGTAGAAGAGACGAATTTCACAGTATATGCTTGGCCACATATTGATTTTCCTGAGAATTGGCTGATGTCTGGGATGTAACCCCCAGACTCGACACCGAGCTTCAAAAGAGCATCGGAAAGCTCGCAAGAAGAAAATGAAGACAGAGCAGACATCGTTCTGGTACTGTATTTTGTGTAATTGTTGAAGATTGTACGAGAACGTAGAAGTAGAAGCGACATTCGATCAAGTTCACACGAATCTCCATTGACATTGTACCAACCAGTATTGCCTACAAGAAAGTAAAACGTCGGATGGCTGCTCCTCCGACAAGGCCTCATATAGTTCTACGACCGTCTACTTTCTTTAAACCCTCCGACACCGTTGACGATGATGCCTGGGATAGTGCATCAGACAGCGAGGAGCCTGCCCAATCCACTTTCACCTTTCCTAGTTGGAACCGTGCTTCGACTACAGCACCAAAGCCAGTTCCAAGACCCATAACATCTGATAATCCTTCTTCAACTTCCCTTGCCTTTTCATATACGCATCTGAATGCTCCGAATCCAAGCTCGTATCCTCCTCGTAGCACAGATACGCCTCAACCTCCGAAAAATGGCTGGACAATAGTTAGAACCGTGCCAGGGCGACGATCAAGCACTGATACGCGCTCCTCTAACCAGGATGATAGTTTTGATCATGTCCCCAGCACAGATGGTGATGCCGACGTTGAAGGCGATATGATCCTCGGTGATCTTGACCCTGAACCAGCAGCAGGAGAACCTTCACAGACCGCTCCAGAAAACTCGAAATCAACCTCAGTACGAACAGATGCGGAAACTATTGTCAATGGTACGAGCTTGTGGGCATTATGGTATGTTTTCCTCATACAGATACGTAGATCCACTCTGTGGTATTCGTCGGCCTGCTCCGATATCTAGAGGTTCTAAAGACGCCATCGCCACAAATCCTGAAAAGTCTGACAAGCTCATGCGGGAGCGGTCGATACGAACGAATAGGAAACACAAGTTTGTGGATTGTCTGTCAAACCAGGATGTAAATATCGGTGTGTAACCAGTTGACTTGGTCTGTTTCCCTGCTTATCCATATGAACACACACAGCCGAGCTGAGGAAACTTGCATGGGCTGGGATACCCAACGAACTTCGGCCAATGGCATGGCAATTACTTCTTGTGCGTCGCAGTCTATCTGGAAGGAAACGCTCTCCCAATCATCTTATAGGGCTACCTACCCCTCGCCAGTCCTCTCCGCGCAGCTACCCTTGCTCGAAAACGGAACGAATATACATCTCTAGTAGAAGTAGCATTTGCTCGCGATCGAGAAGGTGTGGACCAGCAGATATGGCATCAGATTGAGATAGACGTCCCACGTACACGTCCTGGTGTGCGCCTTTGGATGTATGGCTCGACTCAACGAAGTCTGGAACGAATTCTCTACGTCTGGGCGATCCGACATCCAGCCAGTGGCTACGTCCAAGGCATCAACGATCTCGTAACACCTTTCTTCCAAGTTTTCCTGTCCGCATATATCGGTTTGAGCGCTCTATCTCAACCCGCACTCCTTCTGAACTTCTTTCCCTTGATAGATTCTGATCCGGAGGAATTCGATCCCGCGTTGCTCCCAAAGAGCGTTTTCAACGCGATTGAAGCTGACTCATTTTGGTGTCTCTCTCGTTTACTGGACGGCATACAAGACAACTACATATTCGCTCAGCCCGGGATCCAACGCAGTGTACGTAGAATGGCAGATCTTGTCGCAAGAATTGATGGTGAGCTTGAGCTTAGATTGCCTGCGTACTGTCTACCTTTCTATTCTGGTCGCTCATGCTATCAAAGCACCCTTGTTCTCCCATCTTGAATCTCAGAATGTCGAATTTATGCAGTTCGCCTTCCGATGGATGAACTGCTTGTTGATGCGGGAGATTAGTGTTCAGAATACTATTCGGATGTGGGACACGTATCTGGTATGGCATGCCATCACCCGCTGTAACCCATTGATGCTCATATAATACAGGCGGAAGGCCCCGACGCGTTTTCGCAATTCCATCTCTATGTTTGCTCGGCATTTCTGGTTAAGTGGAGTGAAAAGCTTCGTCAAATGGATTTTCAGGTACCTGTTTTATTTTTGTCATCAATTCTTGCTAAAGTTCATTCTCTCGCAGGGCATTATCATGTTCCTACAATCTCTACCTACGCAAGGATGGGGTGACCACGAAGTCGAGATGCTACTCAGTGAAGCATTCGTGCTCAATTCGATATGGCACAATGCCCAGAGTCATTTTAATGGAAAGTAGTAGAACCCGGCTGTTCAAAACAACTGTAGTACGAATCGCATTCGACGGAGCGGATCGTCAAGAGTGTATAATACAAGGTTTCGCTGTGTATTTTACCCCGCAATAATCATCAGAGATCAACTGTCTTGTTTGGCTTTGACGAAAGCAATTTCGCGGTCTAGTACTTCCTTTAGCTCGAGCGCTTGATCCTCCGTTTTCGTGCGAAGGTTGTACGTCTGCGAGGCACCACCTTCGTGTCCGACGAACATAAGCGCTTTCTTGTTGACAGTAGGTTGAAGACCTTTATATATGTTGAAGTTCTGGGTAAGGATGGACGAGTCAGCGTTCTATTACATTGGAATACTGCTGTGTTTGACACTCACGATGATAATCTTCCCAGTATTACTATTCCGTAAAAGGAGCCGCCGTTGTCCGGTCGACTTATTCTTCTTCACTCGTAGTACACCTTGATTCGGAGAAGTCAGAGACTTGCTTGAACATAAGAGAGGATATTGTCACGGACCGGTACCCAGATCGGCCCACCCAGAAGTTCCTTCGTCTGCTTTCTTCATTCGGAACGCCTTCGAGCGAATAGAATGAATTGTCTCTTCGTTTTCCTCCCCTTCACCCTCCTCATCGTGAGGATTGACGCCAAATAGTGACTTGGGACCAGTATCATCTGCATTACTATCTGGTTGAGTAGCTTGGCTACCGCTGTTCTCGTCCGCCTCCGTCTTCACTGTCTCTTCCTCAGCCTTAACCGAGCTTGGCGGTGGATTTGCAAAAGAAAAGCTGGATGAGCTTCCAGATTTCGAAGGACTTCCAAACCCGAATCCAACCGGGTTTCCTATACTGCCCGCAGATGGACCGCTCTTCCCAGCTATACCAAAGCCCCCGAATCCACCAAATTTTGGGGCAGTTCCAGAAGTGGAACTTGTTGAAGGATTGTTATTTGAAGGCATTCCGAAGACGCTGGGTGATGGTGGTGCTCCAAAGAGATTTGTAGTGGATCCAGAGGTTGAGGGCGGTGTACCAAAACTAAAAGCCGAAGCCGGTGGTGGTTTTGAGCCAAAGAGGCTCATGGTAGTGCTGGACTCTGTGTGTTTGGCGGTACTCTCAGTCGGTTTCGAGGTCGATGTGGCCAAAGACCCAGCGGGAGGGAACGAGAAAGGATTCGAAGAGGTATTCGCCGAAGGGAAGGAGAACGGAGAAGACAACGATTTACCACTGTCTAGTTTTGGTGTAAACCCACCGCCGGTCACCGTCGAAGATTCAGCTAGCTTTGCTCCGAAGCCAGAGAACGACGAAGGCGGAGTAGGCATGGAGAAAGAGCCTACACTTGCAGTGGAAAGAGAGGTGAGACTCGATCTGTTATCCTTTCTTGACTTTTCGTCGTATTCGTTCTGTACATTAGCCCGGAATGTCTTGTATCGTTCCAGGAGGAAAGAGACATCCGCAAATGAATCCCTTTCCACAGATTTCGTGATGGCAGTAAGTATAGAGGCATTCAGTCCTCGTAGGGACTTGTAGTATTCGACAGTAGGATCTCCGTTGGACATTGAGAAGTCGGGCAGAGTCGGCTGAGAGGCAAGGGGAGTGGGGTTGGAAGAGGAAGGTTGCGGCTCGAAAGAAGAGGCGATCAGGCTACTAAATGTTCTTGCAGCATTGGTAGCCGTACTGGATACAGCTGGTTTTGCAAACGGACTGGCTGTAGTGGACGGGGAAGGGGAAAATGGCGAGGCTGGGGGAGTGAACTGGAAAGAACTGGTGGAGCCTGCTCCAAATCCTCCAAAAGCACTGAAATTCGGCCGAGAATCCTGAATATATAGGCTAAGAATTGCAAAGCCACTCGAATGGAATGCGCACATACCGCGACAGACTCTGAAGATGGAGAGCTAGTGACAGAGCCTGTGGATCTTTTTGGCAGTCCCTTTATTCTGAAGAATTAGAGAAATTAGAATTAACACTCAGTGTGATATATCGATTCAATGCCATACTTTCTAGTGGCCAACACTGAATCCTCGGCTTTCTGCAAGCCAACCTGGCCTCCATACTCCGAGTCTTCCTGGGCAGCTCGATTAATATTTCTTGTCAATAAAGACAAAAAAAATCCACGTACATCGTCGGGGTTATCTTTTGTTAGTTGCTTCTCAGCACCTCTCTTCATTGTGGCACTTGAAGAACGCGTTCCGGACCAAACACGCAAATAACGCGTTTACACAACAACCACAAACAATCTATCGTTCTTCTCGGGCCGGATTGTTTCCGAAAGCTACAAAACCCCTCGGGCCTTCGCCTCTACTCTGGATGTGGGGATATTGCAATATATGGATTTGTCAACACACTACTAGGAAAAATGGAAGCACTACAGTATAAATTACAAGGCTAAGCTGAGGACGTTCACAATAATCCAAAATTTAGAACGGCAAGGGCAAGAATCCCAAGGAAAGGAGAGAGATATGCAGAGTGTCTAATAGATACGCTAGGAATCAGAAACCAAGAACTTTCTTAGCAGCCATGGGCGATTTGAATGCACGGATGGCGAACTGTAGGCCAGTATGGCAAGCCCATAGTAGAGAGACTGTGGGACGGAAAAATTAGCAAAAGACGAGGATTTCGAGTGTGAATACACTGACTCATCAGTATAGGTAACCAGAAAAGTAAAAGCATTCGATCATCTGCAAAAACAAAGTTAAACGATGAAGGAAAACTAGGACTTTCGAGCGACTTACGTTTCTTCTGCTGTGGCTTAGGTTGATATGCATAAGCCTTGACCTCCTGGTCGGTAACGGATACTGCATCATAGTCGTACCGTCTTCGTGCATCCGGCGATGGTCGAGAACCAGAAGCGATAGGACGAGGAGCTGCTACTGATTCCGAATCGGAAGCCCTGGAAAATGCCCGCCTCACGAGTTGTGAGGGAGTCGAAGCCAAGTCTTCTTCTGCGGGAGCTGCTCGAGGTGTGTACTGAGGCGGTGGCGGCATCTCTGTGGCTTGCCATGGAACATGAGCCAGCCACTTCTCCCACAACGCTCTCCATTCCTGTGCAGCCTTGAGAGGTCCTGCGAGTTTTCCAGCATTGTCGTCCGCTACGTCTGCTGCATCCTGATCCTGACGATGTTGAGCGGTGAACCATCCAGGTAGAAGAGGCACAGCTACAGGGAATACCATTGGGAATTGGAACTGATTCAACTGGTGTAGCGCTTCCCAAGGCATTGCAGGCACACCGGGGAGGAGGGGGAAGTGAGGCAAGGGTAATTGAGGGGCACCAGGTAATTGTGCCATGGTACGTTGGAGCATATCAATGAACGATAGCGCCTGCTTCTCATCATCTACTGCGGCAGCCTCCTTCTCCTTCTTTCCATCGACAGGAACAGCAGTCGTTAATGGTGTCATACTGGGGATTTTAGATGTATGATGGCTCCTGAGCTCCTCGCGGGAGGCTTTTCGTGAAGCAGCTCTTGACCGACGTGCACGTCTATCCATCTTCGACCGCCGACTCGAGTTCACTACTGGTTTCACTTCTACCTCCTCCTCTACATCACCCCACTCCGCCTCTTCATCATCCGAAACGACACCCTCTTGAGTATCTGAAATCTCCTCTAGAATCTCCTCAAAAACAGCCTTGCCCATTCCTTTCGCAACAACTTCCGCAGCCGTTTTCCCAAGCGCATTTACAATATCCCTATCCGCTCCTGCCTTCAAAAGCTTCGCGACACAATCCCTCGACCCAGCCATGGAAGCGAAATGCAGAGCGGTATACCCATTACGATCCCTCAAATCCATATCGATCCCATGCTTGACGAGAAATTCCACAATAGTTGCGTAGCCCAGGAACGCAGAGAGGTGCAACAACGATTGTCCGCTTTTCGTCATATGCGATAGTGCTTTCGACGCAGATACGACTTGAGCGGATGGATGATCGACGGGAGTATCGATCAATTTCAAAAAGTCGGCAATGAGGCTTTCGAAATCCTCGCTATTGCCTGCACGAACGAGCATGAGCGAACGTAAATCGCGAGAGGCCGGTAACGTAGTTGAGAGTTGCATGTTCATGCCGTTGCTGGCGCTCTGCTCGTTAGAGTTTTGGGAGTCCGTGCCCTCTCCGGCACCGACAATCCGCATCGCAACGTTTTTGGCATCCTCTATCTTGCCGGTCATCTTGAGTCCAACGACTTGTAAGGCTAGCTCCATCCTGAAGACAGCGGATCAGATCGCAGTAATGTCAATATCTGAGGTCCACTTACAGCGCTCTGTCTGATTCGTCGGAATAGGTAAAGAACGAGGGAGGCTGTTCTTCCACCTTTGGGAAACCATCAAACCAAACTGAGACCATCCCAGCGGTGGCCCGTGGAGGCAGGATACACACTAAAGTGTTATCGCTCCACCTCTGAGTTGAACTAGCGGGCATATCGCCAAAGACACAATTGAATTGCAAGGTGGGATGGAAGTTGGCTCCGAGGACGGTGACCTCAATTCCACCGTGAGTCGGGCCGCAATTTGGGATGAGTCGATGTATAATTGGCATTGAAATCGTGGTTGACGGAGCGGTAAATAGGAACGGTAAGGAAGCAGATGTTACCGAAGGGGGTATCATAGTTGCGTCGGGTGCTACGCCTGCGGCTGTGAAAAGGTCCTCAAGATTTGTTATACTTTCAGGCAACATGGGTATATCGATATCGAGAGGTGTCGTCAAGACGTCGGGTGAGGAGTCCGATTCTTGCGTCGAAAATTGAAGAGAAGGAATTTCGGTTGCAGAGAGCGGCTCAGACGAAGTCAGTGGCGGATACGAAGGAGGAGAGGGAGCGGTGGTGATGGATAGTGGCTCTGAAGCAGTGGATGAAGGAGCATTCGATACAACGCTGGTTTCTCGAGAGCTCCTGTTTGGCTTTGCAGACGAATCATACGGTTTGACCCTCTTTTTCCCGCCAACATCAGTCTTTCGCTTCGAGGGTGCTTTCTTGACAATACCTACGGGTGAAGATGCCCCAGAGGTTGTGTTACTGCCTCCAGGTTGACACCAATCATAAGGATGCAGATCTGCATGTTTGGGAACAGAAGTCGTTTTATGGTCATCTGTGATCATGATTGGGCTCGAGCTTCCGACCCCGACTGTCCGTCCCGCAGAGTCCATCATGACAAGATTGACGTTGAAACCAGTTTTTTCGCGATGATGTCGACAGTAGCATGTTATTCTGATAGGAAGAACGGCAGAGCCTGTGGAAAAATCTAACACTTCGGCGCAGTTGAACTGAATGATGCTGCTTGTATCTTCCAACAAAGCAGAACTCTTTCTCGCAGGTCCAGAGTTGTTGGCATCATCAGGATATTCCTCGTCGACATCTGAATTGCGGGCAGGCCTCACACGTGCAGCGATCTTCTTCGCAACACGTTTTGCTTCACGAGTCTGGCAGCTCGAACAACTGAGAACACGATTATGCGGAGGACTTGCGCAGGAGACGCTAACGGTGAGAAAAAGCATGTCCTGAGAGTCAGGGTCTGATTGATAGTGAGCCAAAGATACCACGTAACAAATGTTGGTTACGCACCAATTTTGCCCTGCTTGCGGGTACGTCTCTTGGTCGCAGTACCTGGAGGAAGTTTAAGCCATTTCCATGAACCAACACGATCGTATATATGAGGGTCTATAGATGAACTTGGGTCGGCCAAGTCGACTGTGACGCGGACTTGAGTCTCTACACGGGATTTGGTACCGCTTTCTGGAATGCTAGGAAACATGATAGGCAAACTGAATTCCAAGTCAGAAGAGGAAATGACCCAGAGTAAAGTTGATAGATACTTGTAACATGATTCCTTGGGTGGATGAACGACCTTCTGGTCTCGAAAGGGGTTTTCAGGTTTGCGAGAGGATACAGCGGGTGGAGGAATAGGCTGAATGCCTGCAGTCATAGAGCTGCGGAAATGAGCAACTGAGGAGCTGGCAGAAACTGGCCTGGGTGATTGGGTGATATCGACACTATGTGCAGGTTAGACAATGAAAAAGAGCATAGAGAACAACCGACTCTTCGTAAGCATGCTGCTCAATTAAATCATCTAGCTGCAGCATATTTGTATCCTCTGACTTGAGACTGGAAGTCCATGAAGGTTCTTCTGGAGAAGTATTGTACCAGGACGGGCGGTCAAAATCGGTTTGTACGGCAACCTGGTCGACAGGGCCTGGGGAAGGAGTATGGGGACTTGGGGAACGAGAGGCTGACGAGGAGGACATGATACCGCCCCAAAAATTGGGATAAGATGATGGAGGAAAGAATTAAATAACGTTGCAACAGTCCGAGGTAAGATATGATGAAGTCTGTAAGTAAGTGAAAAGGAATTTTCCGAATGTAACGTAAATGAGATAAGAGCAAAAAGATAAGATGAGGCGCCCGTGGGTGTCCTTTCTGTGTCCAAGTTTACGTTCAGTACTCAGTACTCAGTCTTCGAACAAAAGCACTTCAGGCTTAGCTTTCTCCTTTATAACTGTGTGCAGCCCACCTGCGCGAGTCTAAACCCCCAAGCAAGAATCTCACCAATTCACTGGCACTAGCACATAAATATCCTTCTACCTGGGGCCCTTATTTCGTTCGCTGCTAAATTCGATCTGGAACTGACTATTCATGCTGCACAAAGCGCTTATAAGAAATTCATCCAGCCTTTCAACCCGGTCCTCTCTTCTCACTGCCTTACACAGAACTTCCAATTTGCTACCTCGTGTGCTTTCCAAACACGAGCTTGTGTCTCCACCATTTGAGCCACCAGATCAACCTCCGCCACCAGCCCGTATCACAGTCTTTGGAACTGACCAATGGGCAGGGACAGAACAACTTGTAACCGCGCTGCTTGAGCAACCGTTTCTACCTGATGACTCGTTAAACAAAGCTGTTCGCAGTCGATGGGACATGCGAGATGACAAAAAAATCACTATTGCGTGAGTTCGATTGTTAAATGTGTGATATCCAGTCTGATTTTCTTACAGCTACGGCAAAGAAATTCAATGGCAAGGCTCAACACTCTATCTTCCCTCCTCGTTCCTTCTCCAGTTTCCATTCCCAGTCGAAATCGAAGAATACTCTCCCCAACATCATACACCTTCCTCCGACCACGAAGGCTTGCCTCCAGAGGCGTGGTTCAATAGTGATATTCCGGTCGTCCTCTGCAACCCTGTAACAGATCGTCTGCCTTTCTCGCCACTCAAAAATCCTAATACGATTCGCGTGCTTACCAGCGGGATCCCGATTCAGAGCGATCATCCACCCAGAACGATCTTCATTGATCCTCTTCGCGCAGTACACGGTCTTGCTGCCTTGCGCAATGCCTCTTATTCGCAAGTAGACGTACAACGGTATCAAGATAACTATGTCGGTTCTGGTATACCTATGCTCACATCGCACATCAAAAATTCATTTGCTTCACCCGTCACGCTCGAGCTTCTCCGCACACGCCGATTAATGACCCAACTCTCCGGAGCATTCGACAGTATTTCAGGCTCCCTAGATGAAGCCACGCTGGAAATCAAACAGAAGCTATCGGATATCAGCAAATTACGCCAGGAATATGAACAGGACCTGAACCGCATACCCAGTGAAGTTCTTGGTGTATATAACGCGAGTGTGTCAAACTCAAAACAAGATAACCTTGTGACAAAAGCTCTAGCTACCTCGGAGCGACTGATTCAAGCTCAAATGAGCCGATTCACTTTGTTGAAGATGTTTTCACATATTGACGAGATCAATGTCGTCGTCAATGGGATCGTCGATGAAACTTGGTGCAAAGAACTAGAACAACATGTAAATATCTTCAGCCTTTCTACAAACTTAGTCGCTCATCATATTCTACCCAGTTAATCTTCCAAACCGGAAAACTCAGCCGTCTCCAACACCATTATACCCACTCGGCATTCAATTCTCTCTCACCCTCTACATCATTTGACTCGCCGGTCCTCCGCAACACCCTACAACAAATATCTTCCTCTCCATCATACGAGATGACACCTTCAACGCTCACCCTACCTATACACTCCCGGAAGTTACAAATCGCACAATACCCCACAATCCGACTGCATCTTGCTGCGCAGCGTGTTGTCATGGGCACGGGCGCCTCAGTTTTCACTGGGATGGGGTTGGGTTGGGTAGGATGGATAGGATGGCTGACGGGATCAGGAGAGGGCCTGTTAGGCCTTGTGACGGTAGATGGTACGACAACTATCGGTCTCGGGATGCTCATAGCCGTTGCGGGTGTTCGTTGGGGCGTCGGAAAATGGGAAAGAGCGAAGAAGATTTGGTGGGGCGATTGGCATCGGGTTGGGGAAGGTCTTGAAAGAGATCTATCGGTATGTTAACGCTCTGGCGTTGGTCAGCATATCTCGTACTCATGTCTCTCTTTCACCTAGGCTACTTTGGACCGTGCATTGACAGAGCAGGTTACGGTTTTACCACGAACGGCGTGCGAACGTATTTCAGAAATAGCAGCTAAAACCAGTGAGGATATTGAACAACTGCGAGACGAATTGAAGAGCATACAGAGCGACTTCGAGAAATCTAAAACGGTGTAGGTCTACCAGTACTTTTTGGAATAATATATATCATTATTTACAATACCATATCTACCGTACATACTCATACCTCAGAACAAGTACACCGAATAGACTTTCATTATCCCTGCACTAGCATCTGTAGCCCTTTTGGTATGTAATCAAAATAGCTACAGGAGCTCTATATTGCGATACAGCTTTTCTCGAAATATTATATCGTACATGCTCGTACATGCCTGAAAGGTCGAATGCAAAAGACAGCGGCATCTACATATATGATGAAATCGATCAATCACGAACTGCTCGCGGTGACTACGACTTTCGGCAATGGTGGATGAGTCTGAGAAGTGATTCTAGTATTGCTCGGAGAGGATCCATTCAAATCACCCTCCTCCTCATCACCATCACTGTCTTCACCAATTCCAAACAACTCTTCCCGCTCGTCCCACACGTCTGCTAATCGTACGGATTTGCTTGTAGTAGAAGAACCTTTACTGCGCTGCTGTGGATGATTGTGTGTTGGGAGGAGCTGGGTTCCTGATGCTTCATCGTCGTCTTCATCGGAAAGAGCGTCCATGTCCAGAGGTCGGTATAATCGAGATATCTACAGCAGCCACATTCGACTAGTGAGTGGAGAGATCGCCTGTACATAGATGGGATCAGGAATGCACCTCTCTTCTATGACGGTAGTAGCGTTCCGTGTGATATGCAGCATATAAACCAATGGCAGAGCCAAGCAGGTTAGCCTGGGTGAAGGGATAAGGTTGAACGCCGGGGAAGGGACCAAGAGTCAGCAACGTACTATCACGTCCCCCATTTGGAATTCCTTGAACTGCGGGATGCATAATAATGAGTACCATTCAAAGTGAAAGTGAAGCTGACCCGATCTTGGCGGCGTATAAAGTGATACTGACAGGTAACAACGACTGAACGACTTCACTGAGAATCCCTCCACAGAAAAAACATATAAACCCTGTGAGTATAAGGCCAGAGTGCCGCCAGAACCAGATTCGCCGATATTCCCTGTAAGTGGTGATGTGTGAGGTTCACAGAAGGGTTCGCAGCATAATGAAGGCAGAGAAAGCAACCTAGCAGGAATAAAACAAAGGGAGTAAAGCGAACACTCACTCATCCACATCGAAGATAAAGTAGAACACCGTCGTCGCGATGAGGAAGCATATAAAATGCAAGAATTTGTCATTGAGCGGGAGAGAATGGGAGAAGTTGGTGAAACCCAGGAACATCAAACAGAGCATAATTATCACTGTAAAGACGATGAACCACTATAGCGACTGAGTACAGAGTCTTGAACCTTTGTAGAGATGAATGATAGTAGACTGACTGGTCGCAGACGTATGGGCAAGTTGTGATGGTTGGGCAATCGCATCCTGTGCGATTTCATTATGGTTTTGGTTAACCTGTGAATGAGTTTTCTCTTTTCTGCCATTGCAGACGGTAGCATCGCTTGGGAATTGGAACCAGCCTCGGGGACGACAACACAGAGTTAGATGTAGGATTCGAGGAAAGGTTGTACGCGGAATTATCCGGTTTAACGTGGCGCTTTGATCGTAAAGGCGCTAATTTCTTGATTTCGTACTTCAAATTGTTTCTCTCTCTCAGCCATCCTCAGTGGTCCTGAAGATCATTGCACGTCTACAGATCGTGTCTAACCTATGGTTGGATGGAATTATGTAAAGATACGCGAGAAATCCTATCCTATGCGTGTAAAATTGCTAAATCATCCACACTTGAGTCATTAGACTTCAAAATTCCCTCCAATCGGTTCCACGTCAACGGTCGATTCATGAGGACCAGTATATGGACTAGGCAAGGGAGACGGTGCGTATGAGGATGTATGAGCGAGTTCTGGTGGAGAATGAGGTGCATTGGCTAGGGCAATACTTCCGTTGGATCTCATTGTACAAGGTGTTCCACAAGAGGGACATTTCCCATCGGACGAAGGACCATTCAACCACTAGCGAAAGATGATTCAGCGAACAGGATATGTTGTAATTTTTCACAAGGACACCCACGTCAGAGATATGTTCTAGACAGAAAAGAGACCGACAACAAGGGGTCCTACTCCCATCCCTTGCAATTTCGAAGCTTGACCGACCAAACGTCAGAACTATGTATATCGAGCTAAGCTTTATTTTCACCATATTCCACAGTCGCGGTCTGCAATCTCTTTCTTCATTTCTGGATGTGCCTGTAGTTTCTCGTCGTAAGATTTCGAGCGCCATTCTCTTGGTCTGGCAGGGAGATCTGTGGTAGATGTTGTTCCAGACATGGTCCAAATGTCGAGTTCATCTCTGGTCTGCTGGGTGGAAGAATGGAGGTCAGACAAGGGACGGTCAGCACCAAGATCAATGTCGCAATCAGCGTCTGGATTTCCTGTACGGTGAAGGTGGAGATGTAAACATCGAATAATATGCAAAAGACAGGCTACGAACCAGTAATAGATGAGAGTCTGTGCATTTCAGGCATTTCCTGATTTCAGATACTGATATTTGTTCTGATAAAATAGGAGATTCTTAGCGCAATTTATACACCATGTTGTGTGGCGCTCATGATGTCATTTTCAGAGCTTGGTTTCACTGCACAATAACAGTTTTTGTACCGTTTTGACAGTTTAGTCTGGCGGGGTTTGTGATCCAAATTCCTTCATCTCACCCTGCGCAATATTTAGAGTTCGAGGCGGAATGAGAAACCGATGTTGGTGGTTCTCTTCCTACGACCTGCATGTAATTGTGAAGAAGTGTTCACTGATCTGTAAAGACGAAGAGGAAAACGAGACTTACGAAGTGCATTATTTCAATTTAGTTGCTACTATTGAATCTAGTACTCGCTCATCAGGTGCAGGAGCTCGACTATCATTTAGAAACAAACCACTTGCGGCGTGTGTCGGAATTAACAACAGCAGGGACTCTCCTTCACCGGTGATGCTCCCACTACGCGACAGCCTTGTCGTAGTAGGTTTGGAGTAGGGTTAAATCTTCGTTGACCAGGTTGTGGTGAGAGACATGTCCCATTGATTTCTGCGCGATAACATATAATCGAGTAAGATTTTCCTTCAGTTCATCAGGGGTCATTCTCCAAGTCAACAAAGTCATGTTGAGAAAGGGGCGTTGATAGAAGCCAACTTGCTTGGGTATAAATTAATTGTCTATGCACATACATACATGACCTACAGTAAATTGAACCATGGTACTCAGTCAATTACATATGTAGGTACTGAAACTAACGAGTGTCGGTTGTTGATAGCATTGTCCCAGAAAGAAAAACAAAACTCCAAGTGGGCAGGTAATCATATCATAGAGAGCATTCCCAGGAAGGACACTGATGCAGGAACAAGGAGATATTCCCAGATCCCTTTGACAGCGAAAGCGATGGCTGAATTGCTTGATCCTGAACTGGATGATCCCGTTCCCGTTCCCGTAGAAGATGCGCCCGCACCGGAGTTCGTACCAGAGGCAGAAGAAGATGATGTGGAGGAAGAGTTTGATTGCCCGCTAGATTGAGATAAATTTAGCATGAGAGAATAGTCGTAAGAGGCAGATTGAGCACATACTTTGTGAACACTTGGAGATAGTTGATTTCCCAGTATGCGTTGTCGTAGTTGGTAGGATCGGGGACCATGGACGTACAATTAGGCGCTACGGAACTACAAGTCTGTGCGAATACAGAGTCTACACCGGCAAAGGCACCGCAGATGTCGATGTACTATGGATAAAAATAGATCAGTCGTGGATTTATTAGTAAAGGCAGCGCACGAGGCGTACAATAGTGATGATCTGAGGACCGAAAGCTGTGGAAGGATTGCAACCGCTTGCAGGATACCAGGCGCTAGCTTCACCCCAAGTCGTTGGATCTGGCGAACTAGAGACACCAATGTCACTGGGCACAGAACCTCGAGCAAAGTACCACAATGCAATTCCATTCGTATCCCACAACATAGCATAGACCCCTCCACCTTGCGACGCAAACCCAGACCCAAAGCTGTTGCTCTTCGTTTCAGTCGTTACACAGCCGACAGTGTTCTGTCCAGTACTAGGCGTGACAGTGCAGTTGGAGATATCACCAACAGCGGTGGAGATGGTACCGGTCTGATTGGATGCCACAGACGTGGGTTGATTGCAGTTGTCTACACCAACGTGGAGGGAATAACGATTATCTGTCGCGAGGTTGACCTGCTCGATGACATCTATTTCGCCTTGTTGTGGCCATACTTGACCTTGCGTGAATAAAGAGGGCCAGACAGAGCACTAGAAAAAGAAGATTTATGAGGGTTGTCAATGACTCGGATAGACTAGGAACATACCCCGAAAGGTATATGGTTTGCATCGAAAATCAGCAGACTGCCAATGTCCATGAGTTCGTTCGATTCCAGGTAGACCGAGTTACGTCCAAAAGAAGAGTCTCCTGCGCCATTCGTCGTGTTGTCGACTTTGATGATTACCCTTCCACTCGAATCGACGAAACTCAGATTCGCTGCTTGAGCGGCGGACTGAGAAAGGAAGTGTACATTCCCTAATGACATCCCGATGAGTGAATTCCGACCCGCCACAACCTCTCGAAGACTCACCGAAATTGTTAGTATCAGTGGCGCTTTCATTGAATTTGAACCCGTTGAAGCTGAGGAAAAAAATTATTCAGGTCAATACCTCTGGAATAATGACATAACTGCAGTCGACATACAACTGGTCTCCGGTGAGGTTTTGCGAAAGCGTGTAAGTTGTTGCTTTTGTTGAAACGATTGAAGTAGCCAGGAAAACGAATCCCAAGCCCAAGGATTTACCAAAAGGCATCGTGAAAACAAAAAAAATTAGATCGTGGATGTAAGCAGACAAGAATGGAATTTATAGTAAATTAATTTTCAATGGCAACTTGAAAGGTAGGAGTTGGCCGGTGTGGGAAAACGTGATCGTTGCTTGTTCAACGGTGATTTCCAAACTACAGGTGGCAAATGTGCCCAACAGCAGTTGAAAAGATCTGCCAGCAATGCCTCTGACTCCTAGGATTGATTCCGGTATGACATTCTAATGCTGTCCTAGAGTACAGTGCAGTAAATGTCCAACAAGATCTAGTGTTCGGAGTCGAACGAAACCAGGAAAAGTCATTAGAAACAACGGCCACAACGCGGAAGTTGACGTCTTCGTAGCGATTAAATCTAGCGCCATCATCATCTTCCACATTTCATAGGCCTATTTTACAGGCAAAGCGATTATAAACAACATCGCAAACGCAGTAACGAACAGTTCCTCTCGGCGCGCTTCTAGAATCTTGATTTATGACAATAATATGCTGGTCTAATCTGCATGCACATGCTTAATGAGTTGGGGATTGACCGAAAAGTTTCGATAAATTTGCACGGTCAGCGCAAAAATACATTGGACACTAGGAGAGTCGAAATCCTGACCTCACGCACTCACGTATATCATGCGAAGCGTGCGCGCTACCAACTGTGCCAAGTGCCCGATACTCTGAACGTAGTAAAATTAATACACATCCTGATAACATTACTCTCATATAGAAACCAGTATATCCGTATAAGTAACTAATCTGTAATGCCCAGTCCAGCCAACTCCCTTCTAATCTCCGCCTCACCGTCTATCTTCTTCATCTGGGTTGCCTCGAGCCGTTCGCCGCGTTTAGCTTTGTCCTTGAGCTCTTCAATAGCTTTCAGCTGTAAGATGTGGAGGTGGTGCAGGGAAGGGAGAAAGTGTTAGTGTACAACAACGAAGGACACGAGGGCGAATGAAAACAACAGGGAGATAGCAGAGAGTCAATAAGGATATATCAACAAAAACGATGAAGGTAACAACATAACTAAATAATAATAATCACTGAAAGCGTACCTTCTTATTCAAGTTCCTGACCTTCTTTGCAATGGGATCCAATGCACTATCCAGCCCAGGTGTGACAGGCGTCGACAATGCAGTGTCCAGAGGCGTAAGAGCTGCAGATGCCAAAGCAGCTCTGGCAACGTTACCATCACCATTCGCCTCATTGGTAGAGGTAATAGTAGTGATTTTACCGTTGACGCCATTCAAGTCGATGGAGGTGGGTTTCTTGCTGTTACCGTTCGTGTTTGCGTTTTGCTGGGCACCGTTTCCATTTGCACGTTGTTGTCCATTCGCGCCGTTCTTTCCCTGCTGTCCACGTCCCACAGATCCTTCTCTTCCTCCTCCTTCTCCCTCGCCTCCTTTATTCTTTCCACCCTTATTCCTCTTCCTCGCTTGACCATCTCCTTTCCCTGGTCCTTGTCCTTGTCCCTGTCCTTGCCCTCCTGAATCACCTCTCGGCAAAGCCCCAGGCCTCGACGATTGATTTTGATTCTGATTCGTGGAAGGCGGAGCACCAGGTACATACCTCCCTCCTCTTCCCTGTCCACCTGGTCCTCCAGGTCCATTCATACCAGCAGAACCAGGGGGAGCGGGGCTCTTCGAATACCCTCTGACAGGTGTATTTTGTCCACTCGGCGTCCTCGAAAATCCACCTTCGTCTTCGCGTTTGAATATTGCGGGCGTAGCGTTCCCTCGAGCTCCAGGAGGCCGATACGCACCAGCTGGTTTGGTAGGGGTTCCGTCTAGAGAGGTTGTGGAGCCACCTGCACCGCTGTTTTTGAGGGAGAGTTGATAGAGAGATACGGAAGGACTTGGTGGTGGAGGTACAAGTGAAGACTGCAGAGGACCACCTTGGGAAGGAAAGGGCGGAACATTATCCACGGGGGTAGGTCTCCATGAAGCTTGGTACATCTCTTCAACGAGTTGTACGTGCATAAGAGCGCCGGTACAATGCCATATTTTGATGCCATTATCAACACGAAGTCGAGGAGAGAGTGTGGCGGTAAGGAGGAAGCGTCCGTCAGGACTCCAATCACAATACGATGTGTTTGGAGCATCGATTGTACATAGTTTGTTGAGTGTCCTTCGGTCGAATATATCGATCTTCCCTGCGAGATTACCGAATCCTGCGAGAGCAAGAAGCCGCGCTTGAGGGTTGAAGGATATGTAATTATGAGGTGCCGCGCCGAAATCATACAACGTTCTGACCCTCTGGTCGAAAATCACCGTTTTCGCAGGCATGTACCCGTATACGACACCAAACTCTTTCGAGTTTGGACTCCACGCGAAATCGTGGATGGGCCCTTCCTTGTCTAAGGTCACACGACAGTCAAAGTTCCCTGCAGCGCTGAGCAGGTACAGGCCAGTCTCCCCGTAGTACGACTTGTTGGTGTTGTCGACATCGGTTTGGGTGAGGAGTAGGACCTGGGTGCCGAGGAGGTTCCATTTGATTGTGGAGCGATCAGCTTTAAAGAAGGTTTTTTGGCAGGTTGGGGCGGCGGAGAGGGTGAGGAGGCCGTAGATTTTGATGCTGGCTGGAGCGCCCTGAAAAGAACACATCGTCAGCAAATTAGTCAGTATGAGGATTGGTTTCGTATTGTTGACCTTCTTCTCAGCAACGAATACCGCCACAGATGGGTTCAAGCCTGGACTCAGACATGCCTTGGTAGCTCCCTCGACCTTCAACTTGTCCACGACTCCCTTCCCCCATTCAGTTGGCCTGAAGACCTGAATCTCCTGAGCGACTAAACGGATCGCATGGCTTTCAGTAATCGTATACTGCAGATCCCATCCCTCTTGCGACTTTTGGGTGAACGCGACAAGTTCTTCGCCAGTGGAAACGGAGAATACGCGCAGATTTTTGTGTTGCTGATTGTCGTCTAACTTGATGGGGCGTTCCCAGGTCGAGAGATACGTTCCGCGGGGTGAGAACGAGAGCTCGATGACGTTGGAAAGAGGAAGTTCTGAGAGGAGCTGGGCACCTTCAGCCTGGAAGATTCGGACTCTAGAGAGTGGGATAAATCGATGGCACGAAGATAAAAAGAAATTGATGATTCTATCAGCTCAATGTGAAAGGATACTACAAAGAGAAACGAACACATTCGGCAACGCATAAGCGTATAACCTCCCATCCGCACTATAGACGTAGGTCCTCGCAGGAACCTCTGGTGATTCAAACCCGGCAATCGGTGCATAATCAGGTGTCCCTCCGATTAATCCAAGGGATTTTTGTGCACGAACTAGGAGAGGAAAGTTTCGTCAGTTTTAAAATACAAGGGAAAAAAGAAAAGAAAAAACTGATGGGGAGGAGCAGAAAGCAAAAACTCACAAGCGTACTGCTGAGTGATCTGAGACGTCATTTCGCCAACTAGAATTTTCGATACGAATTATTGAAGAACAAAGATTCGAGAAGCGATGTAATCACAATATAGCCGAGATATAACGCAAGTCGACGACTTTGAGAATGGTTTTTAGGCTTTTGCGGTTGACGACGGTATTCGACAAGTGAGGTGGCGATGAGACGACAAACGACGACTACAGAAAGTGCTGCGAGGACAAGAAAGACAAAAAACACACACACACACACACACCAAGAAGCAAGTTAATGCTTCAAGGACTGTTAATGAAGAATGTTGGTGAGCTGACAGGGATAGAGGACAAGATTCGAAGCGTGGAAAAACTACCAGGCTTCTCCCACACCTTTTGATCATTTCTTCCATGTCTACGCCAACTGTGTCCAATGCTGCTGCTGGCAGTGGATCCTCAAAACAGGCATCGGAAGCTGCTGCTGCTGCTGCGGCCATTGCTGCCAAAATTGCAGCTCAATTTGCTTCAGGTGGCGCTGGTTCAATGGGAGGCAGCTTGAACGACGCAGCGTTCACGTTCGATATCGATATCAACGATGCAAGGAATAGATATATGCTATGTAAAAGCTCTACTCAGCAAGATGTACTTTCTTCTTTTTCTGTACCCGGCCATGACTAACCAATACGTTACCCAGATTCAAGAAGACACTGGAGCATCTATATCAACCAAAGGAACATGGCACCCGAATCGTTCAAAAGCTACCGAAAGAGACCCACCGCTATATCTTCACATTATGGCTCCGACAAAAGAAGTTCTTGACAAGGCGATCAAAAAAGTCGAAGAACTGCTGGCGATTGATATGGGGAGTTTGGTCGAAGACAAAAAGGACAAGATGGGTGGTAGACGGAAGTGGCCGGAAGAGAAAATGCCTGTGGGGCTGGAGAGCATCAGGAACTTCAATCTGAGAGCAAAAGTTGTAGGGCCTAGTGTGAGTTTCTCGCGTTTAGCTTATTTTTATATGTACGCGCTAACACGATCGGTCCTTGTAGGGATCTTTCGTAAAATATATTCAACAAGAGACAGGTACTCGTGTTCAAATCAAGGGCGTTGGTTCTGGATTCGTAGAGCAGGAAACAGGTCGGGAGAGTGATGACCCACTCTACATCCATATAACGTGGTTTCTTTTCCCCTTCCTCTCATCACCCATTCCTCTGAACTTCAACTTCTCCCAGCGGCCCGGAAGAATCTCAAGTCGCTCGAGCCAAAGTTCTGACAGAAGACCTGCTTCTTGTCGTCCGCGCCGAACATGCCAAAATGCAAGCCGTAGTGCAAGCCCAACAGATGGAACTACATCAGGTAACAATCTCCTTACTGACTATTGTCGGTGAAACCCCTAGCACTAAATTTGCCTTTTGCTACATCAGGCCCAACAACAGTATGCCGCCTACGCCGCATCATACCAAGGTGGTGGTGGGTACCCTGGGGGTGCTACAGGTGGTTATGGTGGTGGTTACGTACCCCCTCCTCCAGGTGATGCTCCACCTCCACCTCCGGGCGACGCTCAACCTCCACCACCGCCCCCTTCAGGAGGAGGTAGCGATCCCTCTGCCGCTACTGCTGCTTCCGCTGGTGGTACGCCACAAGAGCAATACGCTGCTTATTGGTTCGTTTTTTCGTTTTGACTCTACTCCCCAACTAACTCTACTCCCCACCATTTCCGCTATAGGGCGGCGTATGGGTACGACGTCAACTCGCCCGAATTCAAGACTTGGGTGGCGGAACAAGCGAAACAGACAGAACAGTATTACGCACAGCAACAAGCTCAAGCTCAAGGTGCTTATCCTGGATACGATCCTTCAGTAGGAACAGGCGGAGCCGCTGCTCCCCCTCCGCCACCGCCACCTGATAGCCAGGCTCCTCCTCCGCCTCCACCTCCTGCATAGATACGAAGAGCAATTTTTTCCCCGTTCTGGCGTCCTCGTGAATGCAATTTGTTACCATGGTCCGTTCGTTCTCAGGAGTGACGTTTTGAAGAAGCTCACGATTCCTTTTGTGTGTATGTATATAGCCTGTCTTATGATGATTTGCTTTGCTTTGTGTAGTCCTTTTACAACGCCTGGTACATCCCGAAAAAATCACTTCTTCGTGGACTGAATCGACTGCGTGGAATGGAATATCGATGGGGTGGAAAATCGATGAACAAAGCAAAGACGGACTGAACGAGTGGAATCTTTAGGGCTTAGGATTGACATTGAGTTTTGCGTAGTCCTCGTATGTGACGCCGAACTAGTTGTAAGGGTGACCTCAGGCTGTATTTCTATATATATGCAGTCATCTCGGGTGGAGGTCTTTTTTATACTATTTTATGAACGATTTGCCCACTGTTCTATCCATTCATAGTCGGTTGACAGTGGGCGGCGGTTTTCCGTTTCGGGAAATATTACATTGTTACTGCCTTCCACGGGCCGCGATAACCATAATCGTCCTTGTAGGGTTTCGTCTCAAAAAAGTCCTCAGCTGCAAAACAACCATGATGGACCGCGAAGAATTGAAGCTTTATACTGGCCCATACACTGGAGGGCTCACTATGACATCGGAGATGCTTTCTATTTTGAAACAACCTGTGAAATATCTCCACAGTAGACAAGATGGCGGTCAAAAGTTGAGAGAGCTATATCAAGATGGTCAGTATATGCGGTATATTCAAGCTCAAAAATCTCAAGATCTCATCCATTTTATAGAAGCGACAAACTGGAGTGCGAGAAAGCTTTCCATGTTCGGCCTCGCTTGCTATTTTGGCGAGCTGGAAGCCGTTATCAGTGTAAGTCGGGTCATTCTATGCCCATATTTTTGATTTACAGCAGCAGATGGTACAATCCGGTCAAGCGCCGTCTCTCAGCTCGCATGAAACGCCCTTTCATTGGGACTACGTTAGCATTGTTATATTCGGTGCGCAAAGGTCCAGCCACGGACCTTCTCTCAAACACCTTGAAACCTTGGAATTTCTCTTGTCTCGCGGAGCTTCTCCAAACTCTATTGATATCGTCGGCTTTACAGCCCTCCAACACGCTTGTACAATTCAGACAACAAACGAGCCTCCTAAATACGATCCACAGCAACCCATGGATGCCGCAACTTATGCCAGGCTTGTGCAAATTCCACATACGCCTCAGACCAGCAAAATGACCCCACTCCTTCGGACACTCATCAAGCACGGTGCTAACGTCGATCACCAGAATCGATACGGTGAAGTTGCAATGTTCCTCGCATTTCCAACGAACAACGTCGATTTCATCGATATATTGCTCGAACATGGCGCGTCCCTCGATATCCCTGAAGCAGACGGCCTCACGCCTCGAAACACTTTTATTCGGTACGGTCCCCAGGTGACATCTTGTGTTACAAAGTGGATTCGAAAACGTGAAGGGATCAACGCACCGCGCGAGGGAGGTCAAAAGCGATGCGGCTGGATTGGGTGCGGCAAGCCCGGAGGAGAAAAGGATGGGAAGAGTACTCTGATGATTTGTTCACGTTGTCAGGTGGAAAGATATTGCTCAGCTCAATGTCAGAGTGCGTGCAATTACCTCCTTTTCTGTCAACAAAGAATTCAATTCCCCTACTCCGTCTACATAGAAAAGGCCTGGGCGGAACACAAGAAGGTCTGCAAGCCTTTCGATACCAGCACCACCATTGTACTCATACCGAACTACGATGAAATTGGTTCACTTCAATCCACGGCCAATTTTGCCCGATCTGTCTTTGGCTATGACCAACATCTCCCCCCTCCCAAGAACACAAATCGCGCTCGTGTCCCCCGAACCAAGCCTGGAAAATCAAATATAAAGAATAGCATCGTCAAAGTCCAGATTGCAATGAAGCCAACCGCAATGTATGGCATGACCTTCGATTCAAACTCTTTCGATCCACATGGTAATCTGCTCATTTATACCAAGAACCGTGATCTGGTCTGCACAATACGCAGAAAGGACCAGCTAGGCGGGGTTTCTGCACCCGGAGTAGGTGCTGGAGAGAGAGCATTTGACAAATTAGTCCAGACAATAATGACGAAAGGTATCGGTGGTGCGAAGGGGTATTTTTCGGCTGTACTCAAGTCAAAAAAGGAGCTGGTAATCAAGGTGGAGGATATGCTTGCTGAACAGCCATTTTAATGTGTTACTTTATCGCCCCGAGCAAGTCTGCCAAAATTTTCTAATGAAATGTACCGAGCCCAAGACCTTTGAGTCGTTCATCTCACGGTTGCTAGTCGATGTGTGGAGCAGAACAGCACTTAGATTGTTCGACAACTCCACAGGCTGACCTGAATAAGATGCATTTCCCTTCGGGCTCGCTCGTCGGGGGTTTTCCTGCGTCGTCTCTTTCTTCTTCTTTCACTTTGCGAGTGTGTATGCATATGTAGTAAGCCGGAAATCAGTATGCAAAGCGGTAATCCATCACGTAGATCGATTTCTACCTTGCCTTTTACTTTCATGTCGCACTCAACAACAACTACAGCGACCTATACACTCGTCAAATACTCGAGATCCTATCCAAATTCTGCGCAAGATGCTAATTCGGAATGGCAACACTATACAAAGCCTACGTTGAAGCTTATCTTGGACGTGAAAAAGTCTTTAACCACAGGCGAACTTGAGTCCGTCTTCTTGCGTATCGTTTGGTCGATGGAGAACTCGTATGCACAAGACCAAAGCGAAGTGTCATTTGTGAGCAAATTTTTGCGTATTCATCGCGTCTTCTACAACCCCATAACTTGAGAAAAGGAGAATTTCGACCTGCTTTCCTTCTCGTCCTTTTCGACGCGTCAAACAGACAGACAGCAAGGCGGTCTTCCTTTGAAAGCCGTTTATCGTGACTCGGTCGTTGGAATTCGATATGTTAACGCGTCAAATGGGGTGAGCATTTCTAGTACTTGGGTCAATCGAGGCGTCAGGCTGACTCTGCAAAGACTTTTCGCCGATTTCAAATCACATTTTCATCGGCCAATGATGCATCTCAATTTATCGACTCTATTAGCTCAGTATGCCCTTGCAAAGCGAATTCTACGGCTGGTCCTCCTAATATTCCCCAAATGATGAGTGCCCCCTCCTTGGTGCCCCCAGTGTTGCATCATCCAATTGCAAAGCCGCCTATTTTGAACAATTCTGCTTATGCTCAGACTGTTCCTATTTCTGCCGCGTTTCCTCTCAGTCATATGCATAATAATAATATTCCCCTTAATCAAACCGACGTGTTTTTCCCTGTCACTCCATCGCAGAGGCTTTCTACTTATCCCACGATGCACTTTCCATACCCCGGCGCTCCTTACGCTTCCGTCTCTGGAATGCCCATGCCTTCTTCTCAAATGCTGGTGGACCATCCAAATCAAATTCCGTCTTCTTCTCCTCTACTCCCCCCACCGTCTTCCCAGCCTCCCTTTCAGTTTGGCGGCTCACAAGCGCATTCCCAATCCGCTCCGTTCACACCGACACCTACCCAATCGGAACATCCGTACTACTCCCAGTCGGGTTCTGTAAATCAACAGGTCGCCTTCAGCCAAACTCTAGGAAATGAAATAATCAAACCGGTCAAGAGCAAATCTAAGGTCGAAAGCTCAGAGAAGGAGGTTCAAACAACGGACCCGTTCGTGTTCGCTCTGCGCGAAGCAACATCCTTATACGACATGCCCCGTCATAGTCTAGAGAAGTTGGTAGGGGACGTTGTTCGAGAGGACGGGTTTGTTCATCTGGTCAGTACATTGAATAGGTTCTTCACAACAACAGTTTGACGCTCGCTCAAAGATGGAAAGTCTGTCGTCGATGTGGAAAGTGAAAGGTTACATTGACGGATGAATGAATATGTAGCAGGGAACAAGACGTTAAAGATAGATGTTGCAAAGAATCGTATTGTATGTATTTGATTTAATATGGTATAATAAACTTTCGTTGCAGACGTAGTCTGCGCAAGATAGGACGAGTGTCAAAATGTTGACGAATAGTTCAGCAGTCATTCCGGGTCAATCCGCTATGTCAGAAGAATCCCAACCGTAATATCTGCGAAGCTTCTTGCTGAATTCCTTAAGAAGGACGGGTGCAATGGTGCTGTCAGGGTGAGCTGGAGAATAGCGGTATTAGTAGAGATAATGGGCCACAAATGGAGGGATCCGACGTACGCTTGTGAAAGGAGATCGACTGTTATAGGACATTTGAGTCATGAATGTTCAAGCAAGTATGAGAAACTTACACGATCTTTGGAACTAGGAGGATCGAAGCGAACACTGGAACCAGCGGTGCTAGGAACGTACCTGAAGCCAACATCGGTTAGTACCTTGTAGATTAACATGATTAACTATCGTCACTGTGCTGCGAGAATGTATGGCTGACCTTGACAAATATATCCCATTTCATCCCAGCCTTACCCTGGGTCTCGTCGTCAGCTGTGTTCAGGATTTGGTGCATGTATGTCCTAGTTCTCTTTCCAAGATTTGCAAACCAATCTCGTCTTTCCTTTTTGTCAGCCGAAGTATCTTTCTTCTTTTCGTGCCCCACACCAAATTTATCAAAGAGACCCTTGGTAGACGAGAACAGTGACGCTTGGGCAGATCTAGATTTGATTTTGGTCTTGAGAACGTCGAGTTGCTCAGATTGAAGATACGATCTAGCTGATTGAGCGGTAGTCTCAGATGGGTAGAATGAAGTAGTTGATTGCGAAGCAGCAGTCGCAACCTTAGGTTTCGCATGAGCGTTTGATTGGGCATTTGGGGCAGGAGAAACAGTGGCGCTTGGAATAGGCGGTGGAGCAGTTGCAACATTATCTTCCACAGGAGCTTCCCCGTCAGCAGGGGCAGTAGGCTTCTTCTTCTTCTTGGGTTTTTTCTTTTTCTTTTTCTTTGTGTGGGAGATGTCATCCTCATCGGAAACTTCCTCGATGGTGACTCCAGCCTTGGGGCGATCGACTGATATTATGAAATCGGGAAAATTGTTCAAAGGAAACAATCTCCTGAGTGAAAATGCTCACCAGTCGCAGAGGAATTTGCAGTAGGCTTACTGGCTGATTTGGGAGCTGCAGCGGTCTTCAACTTTGAGTCTTTGCTGAACATCCGTCCTGAGAACTTATAAGGGTTGACGATGGAGGTCAGTAATTGCTCTCTCTCGCTCACCTCTCAAAGAGCCCAATAATTTCAAGAACGAATTCCTCTTGGAATCTTCCGCATTAAAAGGGTCAAGTTCGTCGTTTGCGACGGGCGGCTCCTGCCAATTGACTGCAGTGACAACGTCCATCGCCTCGCGAAACAGATCTCCAAGTGTGTCCTCCTGGTCGGTGTCATATCCACTTTCATCGTCGGAACCTTCGTCATCGTCATCATCCTCCGAATCATTCTCGCTCCAATCATCATCGGAGTCAGACACTTCCTGGAGAGAAGGCATAGAATCGTCGCTCTCCCCGCCATACGTGATTGCAAGGGGCTTCTTTATTTTGCCACTGAGCTTTGGAGGGCCGTCATTGTCTTCGTTGTCGTCGTCACCTCTTCCTAGTAATAGACCGTAGGCATGCCACTGAGGGGTAGCATTCAAAACTTCTGATAAGCCCCAAAGAGCGTCGAGGTCCTTGCCGCATGTCCCTTTATAGTTCTACAAAGACTACTGAGTATGCCAAATGGAGAACTAAGGGCCCACGAACACCGTTGATGGTTTTCCACATCGTATCGAGAACATATTTGATCTTGGTTTGATGTAATGGAGAAATGATTTCCTCAATATTTTCCCATTTGTTAGAGGCAGCTTGGGACTGTGATTGTGCTACGACCCATTTCTTATACGGGTCGTACTTCTCATGAGCATCGGTATTCCACTCTTTGCCATCAGGCGATAGCAATGGTGTCTCTAGGATTTGCTGCAACTGCACAGCGACCTAGGCACAAAATAAGAGGAGTAAGGATCTAACGAGCGCAACAGTGCAAGTGAAAAAGATGTACCGATAGATCCCCGACAGAATCCCAAAGCATCTGGGGAAAGCGTTTAGCTTCCCTCGGGCATTCTTCGATAGCATCATGGAGGAGTTGATACAAGGTAGCCTTCGGATATGGTGCGCGGGGAAAACAAAGTTCCACGACGATAGAATCAAGAAAAGAAGAGCAGGCCTTCCGGGTTTCAGACCAATCGAAGACGAACTCTTGATCGCCTGTTTCATTAGTCGTCTCTTTGAAATAGCACGCGTAGTGGGCTGCAGCAAACTTCAGCATTGATTTGAAATAACCGAAGTAGAAACCGCACGAGTGGTTGTTGCAAGAAGAGAGAATTTTGTCTGATGAAGGTCAACCAGCGTATTTACAAGATGATATAGGACGAGATATCGGAAACGAAGGCCTTCGTCACGCTTCAGGGTAGGAACTACACTTTCGTCGGACAAACCGCCTTCCTGCAAGGAGTAGAGGATATCAACAACGATCTTCCAAGCGGACCCAAGCATGTACACGTTATGTATCCTAGGCCACGAAACTGAAAAGAGGTTGATGCGAAAGACAGGTATTGAATTACCTATTGGAAATGATTTGTGCGATATAAGAAGGATCCTTCATGGGGTCGATCTCGTTTTTTTGCTTGGAATCAATTGTACGAGATTTGAGTTCCTTCTCAATGATAGAGAAAAACAGGTCCGGATCTTTCAAGTTCGCAATATCGTCGAGATTTTCTGGACATGCATGTTTGTTAATTAGAGAAACTTCTAGCAACAACATACGACAGGTACCGCTCAGTTGAGATTCTGCAAGTTTGATACAAAGTTCCAGACGGAAAGGCGTCAGCAATGATTTGCTTGCCTTTTCGATTAGATCCTCTGAAGCATAGTGTCAATTCTAGCGAAGAAAAAGTAGAAAAAGATACCGGGGAACGCACCAGCAAGTAGATCCAGCTTCTCCCTTCCCGTCATTTTGGTCATAAGGATGAATACATCAGTTCCTTGGGCACTATACTTGCCATTGCGCAGCACAAGAGCACGCTCAGTGGTCGGTCTCACTTCTCTCTGGCGTTCATCGTGTTTCCCATGATGTTTCTGGACATCCTTTGGGCCGGTGGAAATAAGATCTCGAGAGTTGCTGGGCTTTCCTGTCTTTACGACAGAGCCAGAGTTGACTCCGAGAGTCATGAAGATGGGAGAAGAAAGATAACGATCAACTTATTAAATTTGATCAATTGATTTTGTCTTGCGCGCACGCTGTGCTGTTTGACTAAAAAGGCAATGTCGCTCTGCTTTGCTTTGACTCTTTGCCGCCGTTTACCATTTTCGTTGACTCTTCAATCTACATATCAATCTCCCCATCCTTCGTCGATTTATCACGGACCTGTCATATATCATACTGACCGCCGAGCGAAACCGGTGCATTTCATGTTCGGTCGAAGCAGCCAAGGTTACTGCCAGTCATGCCGGCATCTTCAGGGCATCCACAAATTTGTTCCGAGATGTTCTCAGAGCTCTCATTCTCTGTCCCTCTCTATTTCCTTGTTTTCGCTTTCAACTTCCGTTCTTTGCGTCTCTCCAGTATTCGTGGAGCCTAGATGGCCTCCTTCAACTTGACTGGTAAGACTTTACCATCATTTGCAATGTCGACTCTTCATCTTCCTTCATAGTTGAAGATAGCTCGCCTTTGATATCGTATTTACCAGCTGGTGCTTGGTCAGATTCTCCCGCTAATGACACCTTACTTTCTGTGAGCTCGCGAAATGTCGTAGCCTCAGCGTATCTGAAGCAACACCTAGTCTTATTCTGGCTCTTCATACCACATCACCTCCACTCAAGGCGCGACAGCTACTATAACGTTCACTGGTACAACATAGTCCATGATCTATTTTTGCGAAAGCCGATTCATTCCTCCTTTTATTTAGGCATAGGAATCACAATATTTGGAGGTCATAGGCAAAATTATGGAACATACCAGATATCCGTGGATGGGCAGACTGTCGTTGCTTCCGAATCTTCTGCTGGTCAAGATGTCTTTCAGCAAGTTTTAGGAACGGTTTCTGGATTAAGCAATGAGAAACACACCGCTGTCGTCACGAGCTCCAGTGCTTCGTCAATCGATATCGACTATGTCAATGTACAGACACAGATCGGAGAAACTGGGTGCGTCTTTTATTTCATAGCCATGTCCACTTTAAATCTCATATTTATACTATAGCTCTCAGTTGACGAAATCCACAGTAGATGACAGCGACCCAAGCTTTATCTATACTCCAGCTTCAGAGTGGAGTGTCAATGACCAGAATTATTTCATGAATGACACACTACAGTACGTGCAGTTTTACATTATGCGGAGTTTGTTTATGGTAAACCCCAAGTCTATAGCTACACCTCCAGTGCTGGCGCCAGTGCATCCGTCACATTCTCGGGCGAGGCAGTTGCATTGTACGGCACCGTTTCTCAAGACCATGCAGACATCCAGCTTTCATTAGACGGTCAAAACGTCACTTTTGGCGCTGGTGCCAATGGTTTCGCCTCTACACTCCATAGCCAGGTATGATGTAGTCATCGCTTTCATCGCTACCGTTGTTGACATGCTTATTCTCAAGATTCTCCTTGTGTGTTCCATCCGCGTGCTCCCTTGATTTGACCTTCATACCCTTTTTTTCTAGTATTACGCGCAAGGTCTCGGGTCAAATCAACATCGCTTGGTGGTTGCTGCAGATCCTCAATCCGGAACTGGTCCTTTCATTGATGTTGACGCTGTCGTTGTGTATAGTTCGATCCCGGGGTCTACTACCACCAGCTCTAGTAAACCTACTTCTACGAGCTCCCAACGGCAAGTTTAACAATTCCCCCATCCTATCCAAGTCTCCGGTTTAATGATGAATGCTTCATGCAGTGATATGACTTCGTCTGGCAAACTCCCAACAAAGACCATCGTCGGTATAATCGTCGGAAGTATTTTTGGTTTCCTACTGCTCCTTGCTCTGCTTTTACTTCTATTACGCTGGCGACGTTGGCGACGACGGGGCCAAGCTGATTTGCGGTCACCTCTCACTCCGACACTTCCCATCCAGAATCCTGATACGCTGGAAGCCGGTCTGTCCACTCGATTAGGTGGATCCAGATTGTCGCAAAATTCTATGTCAAGTTTTTATAGTGGCACTCCTCCAGAAGAAGGTTTCATGCAAGGACATTCGCGGGATGCTAGCACCGCTGAATCATTTTCTTCAATGGCACCAATCAATGCTAGCAGTGCTGTTCCTGCCACTCGCGATCATTCCATAAGTTCGGTACGTTTATGGTTTCTGCCGGTGCTTTCTTACCAGGACTTTGGGACGTGCGAGCTGACATATATATTACAATCCAGAACGCTCCCATAAGACCGAACCTACGTCCGCCTCCGTTAAAACTGCCTGTTTCTTGAGTTATGGAATCTACATGTCGTAGTAGTAGCATATTTGAGTTTATCTTGAATGAATTTTGAACAGAGGCTGAAGAGTGAGATCCTATATACTAAAAAGCGACGGGTTAGGCGCCCACAAGTAATTTACATAAGCAGCCTCTAGGATCCTGCCGCAGAGCGGCGGCGCGGAGCGCCTACAATATTTGCCGCAAAGCGGCGCGGCTGAGCCGTTTCGAAATGAAATCGATGAGCATTGATCAGATTGATAACATCGATGTGATTGTTGATAAAGATAATGGAAAACACGGTACCATGTAACAATTTATCTATAAGTTAGTGTCAATTATTTTTTAGTTTGTTTTTTCCTCCTTCCCTTGAAGTATCTGGCTGTGTGGTGTGTTTGTGTATCATATTCATTGTTACCTGATTCTTACATTTTGAAGGTTTCTCACTGTAATCATTGTAGTATTCCTAATGTTCACTTGGTCACTTTTGCTTTATTGAATATACTAACTATGGTTGTTTTCAGGAATTCTCCTCCAACTACACCACAGAGGCAGCGAAATGCAGCACGTGAACAGGAAAGACAAGACCGTCTTTTAGAAAGTCCAGAAATTCGTCGAACTCCTTCACGGCATCACAATGGCCCACCAATTCCTTTTCTACTTGGTAATAATAATGTAGAACATGCCCAACATCCTCCTTTTTTTCAAGATGATCCCTTTGTTGATGTAGACTATAATGGTCAACAGCAACGTCTGACTCCAGGCATAGCTGAACAAGTGCGCAGACTTGCAGAAAATCCAACCACTCAAACTGTGTCATTACCTGTGAGTTTACTGAACTACATTTTCATGATACATATACAGATTGATGACTGTATCAGATGGCTGGCCATGCTAATGTAAGAGGTCAACCTCAGGTATTTATTCAAATTGCATTACTATTTTTTTCTATTTAAATTTTCAATAAACAATTTGACAAAATTAGTTTAATCATTTGCCACCTTTGTTACGTGCACAAGCAGCTGCAATCCCTCCCCACCCAGTAAGGGCTTCCCGGGGACGTCCAAGAGGAAGAGGTCAAGGCAGAGGACAGAGACAAAGTAGGGGAAGAGCTCAAGGTCAAGCATACAATGACTTGAACCAAAATCAAATTCCTCTTATTGGGTTGGCAAATCATCAACATGAGAATAACAATCCACCTCAAAGACCTGATGGTTTGCAAGGAGAGGGCAATCCTCCTGCTGATAGGCTTCCCAACAATGGCAATAGGTTTCCTAATCCTGCTGAACCAATTCCAATTGGTCTTCAACCTGTGGATAATGATAAGATATATGAAACATTTTACTTAGGACAAATGAATGTAGAGTGTCCAAATTGCCATGCACTACATTGGGCTGCAGAAAGGTTGACAAAGTCTTCTGCAACAAAACCTATCTTTGGTACATGCTGTAAATCAGGGAAATTGAGCCTGCCTATGCTGCAAAACCCTCCTCAAGAGTTGCAAAATCTATTTGATGGAACAGACTTTGAGTCCAAACATTTTTTAGATAATATTCGCAGTTACAACTCTGCTTTTGCCTTTGTATCACTGGGTCTCAAGACACAACCACATAATGATCCTGAACTTCCCACAACAGGTGCACGGCAATATAAAATCAAAGGTGCACTGTGGCATGCAATGGGCTCATTGCTTCCTGAAACAGGAAAAACACCTGTATATGCACAACTTTATATTGTTGCCCCTGAAACTGCCCTTGAACAATGTTTGGCAAATAATGCACATCATGGCACAGGACTACGCCAAACTGTTATGCAAACACTATCAGATTGTTTAACCCGCAACAATAACTGGATTAATCTATATAAATCTGCATATGAGAGGATCAGTCAGTTAGAGAGGGAAACACCAAATGCTATAGAATCAGCTTATGTGAAGCTTCAGTTCAAGGATCATACAGATCCTAGAAGATATAATATGCCTACAGCAGATGAGGTTGCAGTTATTCTTCCAGGGCCAGGTGAAGCAACAGACCATCGAGATATTATTTTGCAATTGAGAGCAGGGCCATTAAAACGTATATATGAAACCAATCCTGCCTATCAACCTTTGCACTATGTTTTGTTATTTCCAAGAGGTGAACTAGGATGGCATCCAAAAATTCATTATGTAAATGGAGATGCATCTGCAACTAAATTTGTTTCACAAATGGAATATTATGCCTACCGGTTACATCAACGTCCAGCTATAAGTGTTGTTGATCAAAAGCCATGGCAAGAATCAAACCATTTGTTTCAAGCTAAAAACCTATTTCAACAGTTTATTGTTGATGGGTGGGCTCAGACTGATCAGTCACGTTTATCCTTTCTCAAACATAACCAATCCATGTTGCGTGCAGAAGTCTACAGTGGGTTAGTGGATGCAGTTCATTCAGGTGATGTAGATTTGGACAATATTGGAACAAGAACAATACTTCCATCATCTTATATTGGTGGCACAAGACACATGTACCAGTTGTATCAAGATTCCATTGCACTTGCTAGACATTTTGGCAAACCAGATCTTTTCCTTACAGTTACAGCAGATCCAAATGCAAAGGAAATCAAAGATGCTCTTCTTCCAGGACAAACAGCTAATGATAGTGTTGAACGCGGCTATGCGGTTCACACATCACTAATACGGTCATGTGTTATCCTAGTCTATGCTTAGTGTACACTGACATCATATACCATATGCGGATTCCTCAGTACTTCCTTATGTAATACTGTCATACATTTATGTATATAAGTAGCTATGTCCTGTACTGGAATCCAACTCGCTTCTCTCTCATCTTTATTGCCTCACTGAGACTATAAGCTATACTACCCAGGTATGGTGCTAGAGAGTGTCACCACTATGCACCCCTTGCCTGCTCAACAGGTTATGGGCCCCGGATGAACGCTTTGCTGAGCTCTAAGCTCGCAGCGCTCTCTGGTTTACTGTTGTCATTGACGCATCTATTTGATTGCTGTCTCTGACACAGACCTTTACCTGAAATGTCGCCTCTGGCGCTGAAGTCAATATCGCACCTAACAAGTGCTGATTATGACATCGCCCAAGAGTGCTTGACACTGTAGATGACAGCTTGCTAGACATATGTCACAGCTTGTCACTACTGGCAATAACATTCATGCCATTTTATTTTCATCTGTTGTCTTGAGCGTTTATGAATTGCATGCTGACATCACTGTTGATTTTACCCAGATTACAATGTCTTCTGCACTCTTCACCGCTGTTACCACCACCCTTAAAGGTGATAACTACGACACCTGGATCTCTGAAATGGAAGCCTTTCTCCAAGCCACAGGGCTTTGGTCCGCCATTATCTCCGACCCGCCTGCCGAGCCGTCTCCACTTGATTCAACAGACCTCGACAGTGTCAAAGCCTGGAAGGAGTATGACGATAACCTCAAATCCTGGAAGGAGACCGACACTAAGGCTGTTGGAAACATCCGCCTCTGCCTTTCTCCGTCAATCCGCACCCTTGCTAAGGACGAGGGTGACATGGCTAAGAAACTGTGGGAATTCTTGCAGAAAACCTACAAGGTCAAAGGTCTAGGCGCAGTCTTTAATGACTTTGCTGCCGCCATGGCTGTCAAGGTCCCATACAAGGGAAACCCACTCACAGCTATGACTGACATTGGCATGTTCTTCACCCGTATGGATGACGCTGACATTGGCATCCCTGACCACCTCGAAGCTCTGATTCTTCTATCTAAGCTTCCATCACGCTACTCTGTCGTTGTCCAGACTATGTCTCAACTCGGTACTGAGGAACTCAAGGAATTGACGTTTGCCAAAGTTCGTATCGCAGTTATGAACACTTTCAGCGGAGACACCATTAGCAACTCCCAACTGCAGAACGCGAACAAGTTTTCGAACGTTCATCGCAAGGGAAACGATCCCAAGTTCTCCCAACAGCAGCATGGTAACAATAGTAACCAGCAGCAGAAGGGACAGAACGGGAATGACGACTCCAACAAGAAGAAGCGTAAGCGTGGCAGTGGAAAGAACAAGAAGGCTAAGAAGAATGCAAACGCTGCACAAGCTGATGCAGACTCTATGGACTTCAGTCCAATTGGCAGTACTGTTGACTTTGGTCCGGTACGTACCGATCTTACTCCTTCCATCCCAGATGTGCGCAAGCACTCTATCCATCCTCCCTACAATCCTCCTCACAATGCTACGTCCCTTCGTCTTCATAAGAAGACAAGGATGGCCATTCAACGTGCCCGTGATATTGGCGTCCGTGCGACTGCCGAAGTCATTCGTGCCCTTGAGCCATCTGGACACATTTCGGAGTTAGATAGTAGTAACGATGAGCAAGGTTCTTCTGATCCTCCAACGAAGCGCACCCGTGTGTTGCCTTCTGAGAATGATGTTGAGGATGGCAACAAGGCTCCTACGCCGCCTCCTCCATCTCCTCCTATGGACCTTGAGGTCCCAGGAACTGCCTCTTTTGACCCTGATGAGTTGATAAATTTCGACTTGGATCGTGAAATTTTGGCAATCACTGGATTCATGGACACCATGGGGTCAGTACCCTCCTCTGATCTTGATCATACGAGATATACTAACACACCTTCATCGGTTGCAGTGACGAAGACATGCAAGTCGGCCTTTAAGCCTGATCTCTTGTCCCGCTTGTATAATTATCGTATCAATGTCAAGTATATATCCAAAGAACATTTTTGTGTACATGATGTTTCATACTCTGTGTGCAAGAAGTGTAAGGGTAAAGAGAGGAACCAACCCAAGTGGTGGATGAACGACTCTGGTTGTTCTGAACACACTACCTTTGACTTGAGTGACTTCATTGAGTATGAAGACCTTGAGGAAAAAGTTCTTATAGCAACTGCAACCACAACTGCCTACATTACTGGCGTTGGGACTGTCTTGATACATTTCAAGGATGTAAGAGGTCACATGCATTCGGCACGAATCGCTCCAGTATTCTATATGAAGGAGTTGAGTCATTGCCTTATAGCACAAGGACGCTTCCTACAAGATGGCAAAACTGTTCGCGGCAACGCAGACAAAGTTGACTTCTGGGACAAAGATGGTTTATTCCTGTCATTTGAACCACGAACTCACAGCGATACAATCTATATTCTCAAAGATTATTCGCCACAGCCTATGGCTGTAAACTTAGTGATCCACTCAGTGGACTACACTACCATGCATCGCCGAATGGGTCATCCATCGCGCGAAGCACTCACTCAACTGAGGAAACATGCAGAAGGTGTTCCCACCTTCAGCATTCCCCATGAGGAAGATCTCTGTGAAGGTTGTGCCAAGGGAAAGATGACTTTACGTCCATTTCCGCCAACTACTCATCGGGCATCACGTCCCTTTGAGCTCATTCACTCAGACCTCAAAGAATGGCCTACCACTTCGTACCACAAGTACAAGTATACGATCTTCTTCATAGATGACTATACTTCATTTGGGTTCTTCTGCCACTTGAAAAAGAAGAGCGGATCTCTGCCAGTGATAAAGCAATTTATTGCCTCAGTCAAAAATCTATACGAGACTAACGTCAAGGAATGGATGTCTGATGGTGGCGGAGAATTTAGATCCAATGCACTTGATGAGTTCTTTAAGAACGAAGGTATTAAAGTACAATGGTCATCTCCTCATATCCACCAGCAGAACGGACGAGCTGAGAGGTTTATCCGGACTATTATTGAGAAAAGTGAACCACAGCGCTTTCAAGCCTGTATTCCTGAATCCTGGTGGGAATTCTCTGTTAAACATGCTGTGTGTGTGTATAACCTCACTCCTATGCGTCGTCACAAATGGAAGACACCATATGAGATTTTGTACAACAAAGTTCCGCGCATAGATCACTTGCGTGTCTTTGGCTGTGGCGCATACGTCTATCTTCATGAAGAAGTACGGGTAAACAAACAATCGCCCAGGTCAGAACTAATGACATATCTCGGAGTTTCTGATGGTGGACACGGAAATATCTACATGCGGTCGAACAATGCTATGTTCACTGCTACGCACGCTGTCTTCGATGAGAAATTATTTCCTCGTTGTAAAGCCTCAGAGCGTCATCGCTCTACGCGACTACCAGATCGCAACACAGATCCTAAAGATCCAATTCCTCCACCTGATGATGATGATGTTCCTCCATCTCATCAACCTACTACTCCCCAAAGGAGACAGGATCCGGAGCAAGACGTTGCACCGCCTGCGCCAGCTGAACAGCCAGCGCGAGATCCTAGTCCGCCGCCACAACCCCGGAATGAACAACCTCCTGCTGAAGAGCAACCAAGACGTTCAGGTCGTGTGCGGAGACCACCTACTCGTCTTACCGGTGATCCTAGAAGCAGCAGTAAGCTTCCTATGGAACAACAGGTAGAGAGACCAAAGAGGGATATTCAGAGACGCGCAAGGGCTCCACAGCCAGGTAGCTCCTCGGCTGAGCAAGAGCGCCCTGAGCCAGAACAGGTTCCCGGACCTAGTACTGAGCATCCTACTCCTGAAGATGGAGAACAACCCTCTGTCACTCCCGGTGACGAAGCTAGTACCCTGATCAGACTATGTCGGGAAGGGGGAGCTGAATTAATATATTTTCTCATGGCTAAGGCCGTTCCCTTTGAGGGGGAGCTGAAAGGCTCCGAGAACGTCCGTGAATGGACTTACAAGGACATTACTCGCCTACCTAAGGCTGAGCATGAGGAATGGCTTAAGGCCTGCCAAGAAGAGCTTGAAGCGCTCAAACGGCGTGGTACTTTTGAACTCATGGATCGTCCAGCAGACCGAAAGGTCATTAAGAACCGCTGGGTCTTCGACGTCAAATCTGACGGTCGTAAGAAGGCACGCCTTGTTGTCAAAGGGTTCTCACAAATTGAAGGTCTTGATTATGACCAAGTCTTCTCTCCTGTAGTACGGTTTGAGACTGTTAGACTGTTGCTCGCCTTGACTGCGCTGAACAACTGGTATCTCACTGGACTCGATGTTCGAAATGCCTATCTATATGGCGTCTTACATGAGACTATCTACATGGAACAGCCTGAAGGTTTTCGAATCAAAGGCAAAGAGGATAAAGTCCTCTTACTGCGCAAAGCTCTGTATGGACTAAAACAAGCAGGTCTTGTCTGGTGGCGAACACTGGACTCATACATGAAAACACTCGGCTTTAAACGCTTGAGCTCTGATGCAGGTATCTTTGTCCGTCAAGGTAAAGATGACTCACTAGTCATCGCCATCATCTACGTTGATGACGCACTCTTCGCTGGACCTGACAAGAAACTCGTAGCTTCTCTAAAAGAGAAATTCATGTCACACTGGGAATGCAGAGATCTTGGTGAAGCCAAAGAATTCCTTCGCATGCGGATTACTCGTCGTGGCAAAAAGATCTATATTGATCAATGCGCCTACCTTGACAAAGTCCTTAAGCGTTGCGGTATGGAAAATGCTAAAATGGCTGATACACCACTTCCTGCAGGGTTCCAACCTGAACCCACCAAAGGCCAGGCGGATTCCGCTCTTCGTAGCAAGTTTCAGATGGTTATTGGTTCCCTTCTCTACCTTATGTTGGGCACACGTCCCGACATCTCCTTCGCTGTCACCAAGCTTGCACAACATGCAGCTAACCCATCTCAAGAGCACCTTAGCAAGGCACTCTATATTTGCCGCTACCTCCTAGGTACGAAATCATATGCACTTTGCTATGATGGTGAATCGGGTATTGGTCTCAGTGCTTGGACTGATTCGGATTGGGCTTCCGATCCTTATACTCGCCGGTCTCAGACTGGATATTTTATGAAGCTTGCCAATGGCATCTTCTCTTGGACCAGCCATGCGCAGAAAACAATCGCTCACTCGTCTACAGAGGCTGAGTATATGGCATTGTCTGATTGCAGCCGCCAAGTGGTTTGGGTCCGCAATCTACTTGAGGAATTAGGCTATAAACTTGACGCTATTCCTATTGCTGGAGACAATCAAGGATCCATTTTCATGGCATCAAATCCTGTCACTAGCAAACACTCGAAACACATTGACATCCGATATCATTATATCCGTGAAGTTGTTGAACGTGGTCTTGTGCAAGTATTCTTCGTAGATGGCAGTAACAACCCCGCAGATCTTCTCACAAAGAATCTTGGGCGTATCAAATTTGAGCTATTTCGCTCAATGCTTGGGCTTGAGTTTTACTCGTCCACCAATCCTTAGGCTGTCTGCCTTGCCTGACGCCTACCGCTATTGCTTCGAGCAAAGTACTTTACTGTGCTGCTCAGCAAGGGGGAGTGTTGAACGCGGCTATGCGGTTCACACATCACTAATACGGTCATGTGTTATCCTAGTCTATGCTTAGTGTACACTGACATCATATACCATATGCGGATTCCTCAGTACTTCCTTATGTAATACTGTCATACATTTATGTATATAAGTAGCTATGTCCTGTACTGGAATCCAACTCGCTTCTCTCTCATCTTTATTGCCTCACTGAGACTATAAGCTATACTACCCAGGTATGGTGCTAGAGAGTGTCACCACTATGCACCCCTTGCCTGCTCAACAGATAGACCTGATTTGATTGCCAGAGTTTTCAGAGAAAAAATCTGGAAATTGCTGAAGCTTATTGATGATGGATGCTTTGGAAAATGCAGAGGCCGGGTACATACAATTGAATTTCAAAAGCAAGGTTTACCTCACATACATATCTTGATTTTTTTGTATCCAGATGCAAGGCTGCAGGAACCACATCAGATTGATCAAGCAATTTCTGCCCAACTTCCTGATCCTATTACTCAACCAAAGTTATTTAAATTGGTTGAAAAACTGATGATTCATGGGCCCTGTGGTAATCTTAATCCTAATGCATCATGTATGAAAGATGGGAAGTGCTCCAAAAACTTTCCAAAAACCTTTCAGGAGCAAACTGTACTTTCAGAGGATGGATATACACTCTATGCAAGACCCAATAATGGTCGGACTTGCAAAAAAAAAGTCAATGGAGTAGAGGTTGATATTGACAATTCTTGGGTTGTGCCTTACTGTATATGGCTTTTGATAGAGCTTATGGCTCATGTCAATCTTGAATGTTGTATTTCTATCAAAGCATTCAAATATATTCACAAGTACATCTATAAAGGCCATGACAGTACTACAATGGCTATTGGAGAAAACAAGGATGAAATTCAGCAATACATTGATTCCCGATATGTTTCTACATCAGAGGCAGTTTGGCGACTATTCCATTATTGGATGCATGAGGAAAAGCCAAATGTTGTAAGGCTGCCAGTTCATACCGAAGCTGGACGTTTTGTTGTTTTCAATCCAGAAGTGAATACTCCTGTGGAAATTTTGGAGAATGCTGCTGCAAAAAGCTCAAAACTGGAAGCTTATTTCAAATTAAATAATGCAGAAAAGGATTATGCAGACCAGCATCCAAATGATGCTTCTACTCTGGCACGATCATTATTATATCAGGAGCTGCCAAGTAAGTTTGTATGGGTTCCTTCAACAACAACATGGAAAATCCGTGAATCAGGTGAACCTTCAATTGGAAGAATGAATTTTGCTCATCCTATATCTGGAGAAAGATTCTATGTCCGGCTGCTTTTTACTGTAGTCCGTGGAGCATTGTCATTTGCTCATCTCAGAAGCTACAATAATATTGAATATGCAACACATCAGGAAGCATGTTTTGCCCGGGGACTTTTACAAGATGATAAAGAATGGCAAGAATGTTTAGATGATGCAAGACATATGCAGTCTGGACGTTAACTCCGTTCATTATTTGCAACAATTCTTAAAGATTGTAGACCTAATCAGCCAGCAGAGCTGTGGAATCAATTCAAACATCACATATGTGATGACATATATATAATTCTGCATGAGTCTGGGATTTTAAATTATCCCTCTCAAGATGAGATATATGATTATGGCCTATATCTTATTGACAAAAATTTGTTTCATGCTGGCTTGATCCAAGGTTTAAAACATTTTGTTGGCATGCCACTACCAAACTATGACTTCTGGACTAATTTAGAAGGGAATAGATTGATTGTTGAGCAGCTAGCTTTCAATGCTGATGAACAAAGGCAACTGGCAAATGAAAATATTGCTAAACTTAATATTGAACAAGCACATGCATTTAATACAATCAGAGCAGCAGTATATGGACACCTTCCCAAAATGTTTTTTTTACATGGGCCTGCTGGTACAGGAAAAACTTTCACATACAATACATTATGTTTTGATTTGAGAGCAGATAAAAAGATTGTCTTATGTTGTGCCTCATCCGGTTTGGCTGCATTATTGCTTAAGAAGGGTCGTACTGCACATTCAACTTTCAAAATTCCCATTGAACTTTTTGATGGCAAAACATGTCATGTACCTAAACAAAGTCTCCTTGCTGATCTGCTCCGTCAAACCAGTCTTATTATATGGGATGAGGTGCCAATGCAAGATCGTTTTTGTCAAGAAGCTGTTGATCTTACTATGCAAGATATACGAGGCAACTCAAAGCCTTTTGGTGGGGTTACTGTAGTATTTGGTGGAGATTTCCAACAAATATTGCCTGTTGTGCGCAAAGGAGGCCGAGAGCAAATTGTTGGCCAGTGTATCCAACGATCAAGATTATGGCGGGATATACAAGTCCTGCATTTGACTGAGAATAAAAGATTGGACAGTGGTACAGAGGAGGATAAACAATATGCCAAGTGGTTGCTGGATGTTGGCCATGGAAAAATAAATGGTCCACAGAGTCAAATTAAACTGGATCCTGCAATGAAGTGTGGAGACACTATTGATTCACTCATATCAGCAATTTATCCAGCATTGCATCTCTTACTACCTCTGGGAGATAATGATGATTGGTTTTTGGAAAGAACTATTCTTTGTCCCAGAAATGATACAGTGGATAATCTCAACTTTAAATGCCTAGATGCAATGCCTGGAGAAACTCATACATATCACAGTTCTGATAGAGCAGTAATGGATGAGAATGCTGATGGTGATTTTCAGTATCCTATTGAGTATCTGAACAGTATCAATGGCTCTGGACTTCCCATTTCCCATTTGAGATTGAAGATTGGAGCACCCTTGATGATATTAAGGAATTTGGATCCAACTGCAGGCCTCTGCAATGGCACTAGGGCAATTTTGATCCATTGTACTACCAGAGGTTTAGAGGTCAGAATATTAGGAGGAGACCATGCAGGAGAAACTGCTTTCATACCACACATAACACTTACACCATCTAATTTGGATTTGCCTTTCACATTGGAAAGACGTCAATTTCCAGTCCGGCTTGCTTTTGCAATGTCTATCAATAAAGCACAAGGGCAATCAGTGAAACAAGTTGGTTTAAACCTGCAGTCATCTGTATTTACACATGGCCAGTTGTATGTTGCTCTCTCTCGCAGTACCACAAAACAAGGTGTAAAGGTCATTTTTCCAGAAGGTAAAGTTTTTATCATTGTTTTCAATTGTATTATTTGCTGATTTACCTTTGTTGCATAGGTGACACAGAGTGTTTGACACAGAATATAGTGTACCCAGAGGTTCTTTTAGACTAAATAAATGCACCAAATTACCTAAGTATTACAGATTCTATATTTATTAGCAGTTTGTAATGTGTAAATAAGTAAAACAAAAGCTGGAGTAATTAAGTACAGAGGAATGAAACAATTGACTTATTTTTTTGACTTATAAGTGTGGAGGAGCGAAGCGACGACTAATGGGGGTTTGGGGGCTTGCCCCCAACAAGCTGTGAACCCAGCTGTAGCATACGGTGCGAGCAAAGCGAGCCACCGTGGCGAAGGCACGGGTTCTAAAGCTTGTCAACACTGACAACTGGTCCGACATGCATCATTTGTTTGTAGTGGTGGAAACCGTCGAGATCAATGGATTTGAATTGAGCCGGGCCTGGACAGGCTGACTACAAGTAGTCCGTTTCTTATTGCAAACGTCCATCTTCTTCCTTCCTTTACACAGGTCTTTTCTTTTCTTTGGGTCTGAGCTGCGCTCTCTTCTTGCTCATTCATTCATATTGCTTTCTGTCTTCCATCTTGCACGAACCTTTCCCACCGATTCCTTCAACAGCAACTTTCTCCCCTTCCGATTGAGCAGCGCTCGTTCCACTCCCTCATTTATATCATATTAAGCACACCAATTATCTTTGCGAAACAATGGGAAACTTGATATGGCATGATTTGGGTCGCTTTATCTCGATCACTGCGAGCGTTTGTGAGCAGTATTTCTCTATTTATCTGAGCCGCCCCAGTTCTCAATGATGACACTCTGGCTACTAGACGCTGTATGGTCAAGCTTCTTCGGATTTTATTACCGCAAGTTCTTCTGGGACTTTGTAGGTGGAACCTTGCGTGACCCAGGAGGTATTCAGTACGTCTTTTCCTTATCCTTTATTTCGTCTGTAGGTCATATTCATCCATTACTAGACCAGCTCCAGGCGCCGCCGTGTTCATCACACTTATCGTCAAAGCGCCCATTATCCAAATACTTGCTATGATTCTCGGAATGATGATAGTTGCCTTGGAGTATTCTCTGCCATTGGTTAAAGGACTGGCGCTATATCGTAGCTTTGTCGTCCGGATCGTGCTCCTTTTTTTCCAGTCCTTCCTTTGTATCCTCTATTATCAGGTCAGTGTACACGACAGCCTTCCGCTTGAGATACTAAAAGGACCTCTCAGGGAACGAATGCTTCTCTCTGGTCTTTGATAGCCATTGGATGTTATGTCCGCGCTCAGTTACTAGGCGAAGTCATGGAGGAGGCAAAAGAAAATCGGGGTAAAGGCGGGCGAGCCTGATCTTAGATCGTCGCTTGAATTCAATTTGAATCGTTGGTTTGATGCAGTTGGACTGGTTCCATTCCATACCATTACTTTTTTCTGCTATTTGGAAACACCTTATTCTTGAAATTTCAATCCTTACTCCTTACACGTTCCCAAACATCCAACTATTGAGATTTCTTTTTCACCAATAATTGTTTCTGTAGTAGTAGCAATACCCCAAAGATTTGGTAGACCTCTGGCTATAACGGAAAGCGCTCGTGATGAGTCTTCATAACCAGCAGCTTGGGTAGACTCCACCATGTTGGCTTCTGAAATCATTTCCAAAATCCCGGTCAGTTATGACAATGGCTTAGCATCTGGTTCCCTCTTTTTCTTTCCTTCTACCGTCAATATTCATAATGAACTTGGTGTCGATGTGAGTTTGGATGAATCAACTTTTGATCAGTAATATCTGTCAATGAGGGTTGACCCCAATTCCTTTAGTTTGAGATACGACTATGTCCTGCACTCCAGAAGAAACCTAGATTGCCTACGCCGCACTTTAACGGCGGCGCAGATGAACCTGTATCGGAACCTTTGGCCAACGTCGATCCTTTTACTCCGCCGTACGACCCGGGGTTGCTTGTAGGAGAGCTTATCAGCGAAGAGATCTCCCAGCAGTATGTCGTATTGGTGTGTCTTTCTAGATTCTGAGAAACGCTTCGGATTGCACACTGATAAGTAGCCTTCTTCTCAAGATGAACAAATACAGTGTCGTACCGCGACATTTCCTTCTCATCACTAAGGGTCATATTTGTTCTTTGCCTTTCCGGATTTCACTCAACGTGTCTTTGGGTTACAGAATACCAATCGCAAACATCGCCTCTCATGCCTGACGATCTTCTACAAGCTTATGCGCTGCTGGTTGCGGGAAAGAAAGCAGGCAAGAACATGTTTGCCTTTTACAATTGTGAGTGTTGACTGTTAGATGTTTCTTGCTTCTGAGAATGCATCATTGTCAGGCGGAGACCTCAGCGGAGCCAGTCAACCACATAAACATCTTCAGTTCATCGAAACCGAAGACGATGGACCCCCGATCGAATCTTTGGCAGGCTCAATATCATTAGAAAGCCCAGGTTGGTATAAGCTTGACTTCTAGCCGAATGCTTTCTGATATCCCCTCCTTTCTAGGCAAGCCTTTTTCGATTGAGCGGCTACCATGGGCCAACCACGTCTTTCGTTTTCCGTCGTACGTGGACACACATTGATCGGATATCCTTGTACTAAGTTGTCGGAAGAAATTTGCCCTCTTCCCCTGTTCATAAACGTGAACCTATCCTTGCAGATGCTTTCATATCATTATTAGATCTGGTTATTTCAACTGTTCGCTACGATCCCACTTACCCAGCGGGCCTTCCTTCGTACAACGTTATACTGACGCTGGAGCATATGCATCTTATTCCCAGGCGCTTCGAAAATCATACTATAGATAGCACCGGCGATGATCTGAGTGTCAACTCGATGGGCTTTGCTGGTATGTTATTGGTAAAAAGCGAACGCGAATTGGAAGCAGTAAAGACGGAAGGCTTGGGCAAGATCTTGCGGTCGGTGGCGCTGCAAAGTGTGCATGACATCCAGGTCGCTGGAAGCACAAGGGATATAGATGGCGACGCCACCTCGATGCTTTGATCGTTTTTAGAATATTCGTAGGGACCTTTTTATGATTGTATACACGACAGAGTAGATACTATGATAATACACACGGCCAGCAATCTAATCTCACTTCATTGCACAGCCACCCTCCACCAATCACCTTTTTATTACTTATCATGGACGAAGAGGAAGTTCTTTCTGTCGACGACATCGACATCGAAAGCCGTCCGGACTCGCCTCAAGAATCAGACAAACGAATCGGGACAGGTCTTACTCTTGTCCTCCCGTCTCTCAAATCCCTTCAGCAGGCGAAAGGAGTCAAAAAAGGGAAATCCAAAGCAACATTCACTGGATACGTTGAAGAGAAACCGAAGAAACCACCGCGTCCTGCGAAACTTAAACCTCTGAAAGAGGTGCTCACGAAACTTATAGCCAATATTAAAAAGTGAAAATCCATGAATCATCTCTACCTGGACATTCTTCTGAAAAGTACACAGGAAAGATGATTATGGCTTTTTCTTGGTACCTGTCAACCTCGAACAGGTCCCCGGTTACACATATGTGGTAAAGAATCCCATGGATTTTGGTACTATTACCAACAAAGTTGCTCGAGGCAAGTACCGGTCACTAGACGATTTCACTGTACGTTGCACGTCTATTTCTTAATGCCAGGTGTACTCATAGCTTTTTCAGAATGACGTCCGCCTTGTAACGTCAAATGCGAGGCTGTTTAACCCTCCGGGCACTATTTATCATACAGAAGCAGAGAAGCTAGAGATTTGGGCACTTGACCATATCGAGAAGGCATCGGGCACTGTGATACAGTACGAGTTGGACTGGAACCTCGATCCCGAAAAGGATAACGCTGGCGAGGTCCATGTTGACCATGACAATAATCCAATTGTACCTTCCGCTGCTTCTGCAGATATGAGCACTCCCGGTCCCTCCGAATTACTGGAAATAGCAGGCGTACGACGGAGCACTCGTGGACCGTACAGGAAGTCCAATCCAACACATGCTACTACACAAAAAGGTGTCCTTGAAAGCATCGATGCGGAAGGTAGACTTCCAGGCTCAAAGGACGGCCTTGGCGCGTTTCCCCCGGGGTCCGATCTTGCGAAAACAATGCTGGATTTGAAATTGAAAGGTACTTTGCATAATCTCTCGGGGATCATCAATTTCTCTGACTTCGTGTTCAGGAAAGCGATACAAGACGAAGAAAGAGAGAATGCGTATAGAAAAGGAGGGGCCTCCATTTCGTTCAGATGCAAGTCTGGACTACTATAACAGTAAGTTTGAATGGTTTTCTTAACCACATCTTTAACCCTCTTCTAGTGGAAGATCCGTTTCTGGTGTTCATGAACCTCGTTCCCACTCCTTTTTCTCGGCCTCTGCTTACACCTATATATACCTCTCCCTCAACGAGTCAATCACAAACCAACGTAACCCAGTCCCTACCCAATCATCCTTCAAAGTCTCAAACACCACAACCCTCTGGCAGCTTCCCGATACCTACGACCGTGCCTATCAATCGACCGTTGTACCAACCAATTCCTCATAAAGGTCGGCATTGGGTTGTTACGCGTAATTCGAATTACCGTAGAGGCAAAGACAAGGAGGATGAAAATGATGACTTATTTGAATCCGATTGGAAAGCCTCTCGAGAAGCGCACGCTCTGGACTTTGGATCGTTCGCTCTGCTGGCAGGTGAATTGGCAGAAGAGATGAAGCGACGTGGGATACCAGGGGACGACGAGCAAGTGACGGCTGAAATCATCAAAGAGAGCTTAGACTGCGGAGCTTCAGCTACCAATGTATCTATAGGACCATCGGTACCGCGCGACGCATCACAATGGTTTACAACACAAGCTCCTGACGCCGAAGACTACATCCGTGATGTGGTTTATGGTGGCACAGAGGGTTTTGCCTATGTTCGAAGTTTGGCTGAGTTTGTTACTCCTCCTGAAGTGAGTGTCGTTGATGCTTTCCCCATTTCATATACACAATGGAATCTTCAGGACAGTGATGGTCTGGACGACACCACCCTCGGGTCGCCGCTTCTAAATTGGGTAGAAAACAATGTGATCGATCCCCTCACTGGGAATCGACATTCTCTTCTCCGTGAAACTGCTCGACAACTTTCAACTTCAATATCTCCCCATTCAGCGCAAGAACACAAAAGTCATGATCCAGTCTCCTCTCAAATCTCACGATCTTTGCATGTATACCCCAAAGTCTACGGGATTATACAACTACTCTTGCAGCTGCGTACTCATACCATCGATATGGGCTCTTTGATACGGGCTCCAGATGAAATATATCAAAGCGAAAAGGAATGGTTTGGGAACCTAGCATCTGGTGAGCAGGTCAAGAAGGAAGATTCCATGGAGGTTGATATGCAAGCTTCACCCAATACTTCGACGACGATAGGAACCATGGAGCAGTTGGACCGAGTCTTTTCCTACGTAGGCAACGCCATTACCGCATTGGACAGACAAAGGCGCGCCCAAAATTCTGTCGTAGAAGCAACTCAGATGAAGGTCGATGATACAGAGGAAGATCCTGTGCTACGAAACATTCGTTTGAATTTGCTAGCGCTGGCAAAGCGTGCTCCTCTAGACACTGTAGCTCTACTACCTCGCGACTTGATTCCAGAACAGATTCGACATGTAATTCCGGCCCTAGCAAGTGCAACCTAACACTCCTTGTACTTGATTTCATCATGTACGCTCTCAACCGCCCACTTTGAGTCACTCAAAAGTGCACAACGAGCGTCACCTCCGGAACATCCGCTCGTCAGGTTAATATAGTTTGTGATTCGCGTAAAACGCTCCGATAGAGCCTGATCATGAAATCTTAAATTCGGATTCAAGGTTGCGAAAACTTGAATGAACAATTATGACTTGAAGCAGCGAGGGTTATAAGTTGGTATGAAGTCGAATACAAGAGCTACGATACAGATATCATACAGTAGATCCAACTCGAAGAGTCACGGGTACACGTGATTGCCACGCGATCTCGTGTTGTGAACCCTTGTGAACCTCATGGATCGTGCGCCTCTCAGAGCTTTACTACTAGTAGTACCGTCGCCCCGAAATTCGAACACTCGTTGGAAGGTCAAAGCGAACAATGCGTAGATCGCAAACACTCCGAAACCACACCAGAGCCTCTATGTCCTCTGCAGCAGGCAACACTAGCCAATTTGGCAGTATGGGCCCGGGAACAGGTCAACTGGCGCTTCATTCAGATGATCTGGGTGTTCTTCGTGAAGGGGACGAAAGCGATGCTGATGTACTGCGAAGGCAGCTGTTAGATAAGGATAGGGAATGTGATCGTGCAAGTCCTTCTGAAAGCTCAGCTATATTCAATTCAGCTCAATGTATTTGTCTATTTCTGTCAGCTCAAAACGACGTTGTCACTGCTTCAATCCCAACTTAGCCTTCGGCCACCTGTAGAACACGTTCAAGCGTTGGAAAGAGAATACAAGGATCTTGAACTGTTGCTGGAAGGAACGCAGAGAGAGAACGAACGGTGTATGGGAGAGATGGAGCGGTGAGTTTGGCACTACCGAATCTTGTCGCTATTCAGCGGCGTAATCGGGGGAACCCATTGTTTCTCTATGAATGATGCATAGCCGTAACATGTTCATCTTCCTTCTGGTCTTTTCTTCCACCTTTAGTCCCTATTGTATGACTGATGTGCTTTCAGAATGAAAATCCGCGAGAAGATGCTGGAGAGAGAGTTGGCAAGATTGGCGGGGGATAATTGGCAGGTGAGAAGCGTTCACCCATCTTCTATCCTTTTCCGTGCATATTTAGACTTTTGCTACCGCAATGGCATCAATACATGTTGTCGGTTGCCGTTCACCTTCACTCTGTTTTTTTTTCTTCTATGACCGTTGCTTCTCGTTTTGTTATTCGTGCATACGCTGGTGTTCATCTTCTTCCAATCCCCGTTTCTTTTCATCTTGTTGATTCGATTTACTCACAAAATCTACTCTCGTAGTCATCATTGGATATTTCCCCATTTCCTCCTGCTGCTATCGGTACCCTTGGCCGTTCATCCGCCTTCCACCAGCGATCGAATACTGCCCCAACAAATACTAGGATGGACTCTTCCTCCACTTCCTCAGGCCGTTCCGCTAGCTCATCGTCTCCTCTCAATCCATCTATCAACGCCAACGCCAATCCCTCTTCTCCCCATCTGGCCAACTCACCGTCCATATCCCGATCCACCTCTGAACATGTCTTGACTTCTTCGCCCATCCAAGAATCAGATTCACACCCTGGCGGCGGTGGGGGAGGGATGGATCCCGCAATGCTCGCTGCCCACATAGAAAAGGTTAGATTGTTGATAATGGGTATGGAGACACGAATTTCGAAGAGAGAGGATCATCTACAAGAAATGGTGAAACGAGCTGAGAGCGAAGGTAGGAGATGGGAAGAAGTTGTTGGTGGTGTTCGAGCCTAGGCGCATACGTCGTGGGCGCCTTGCTTCAATGTTTTGATAGATCATTATTCATGAACGAACGAAAATGACATCCCGGTAATTGTATTTCTCCCATTTTGTAACATCTAAAAGCCTCGCTACGATTGTTTTCTTGTATCACACATCTCTATGTAGAAACCCTCCATATCTAATGTCGTTTGTTTCTTTGTGTAGCTAAATCGATGTGAAAAGCGATTGCCAAATTGCGAGCATCTGTGGTAAGTTGACTATTACTAGCTGCCAAGTATCATCATGAGATTTAATTTGTTCTCAACTTTTGCTGGTTCTTGTTCGCCGGTAGTGTCTCTTGAATCTGCAATGTAAAGTTCACACTGGCAGGAGACTACATGAATCGCAGGACTATATCATCGTGACGTTCTTGTTCTTGCCAAAGCCTATATATATAAGCCCTCCGGCCTCCAGTCTCCAAGAGTCATCTACGGTCTCTCGCAAAATTTCGGTTCATCTTCGAACACGACGTTGCTCGGCTTCACTCCGCAAAATCAAAGGAGCCACGACATTCCGAACTTCAAAAGATCTGTCTGTGATGGTTGTGCTTTCCAGAATTTCCGGTTGGTGATCGATTGTTCTTCCTCTATGAAGGGAAAAAAATCCTGTCTCATAGACCTATTCCACCTCAGATACAACCGCCAAATTTGACATTGCAAACATATTTGCAGCATGCTGGGAAAGAACATGAGTGTTTCGTCTACTTGTGGGTCTAGGATTGTACATAGTCAATCAACTATTCACATCCCAACATGCCCCCATCAGTTGACAAGTTCCAAGAATCAGCTTCTAAAGCTGGAACCATGAACAGAGATGTGATGTGGACATACGATTAATTTGATAGATCATGAATTGAAACTGATAGCAAAAACGAGGAAAGAAAGAAAGACTCGCCCGCTTGCTCACTCCACAGTACGGGGGACGCCGAAAGAAATGTGGCGCGAGCGCGAGACGAGGCGGTGAACGGCGACATTTGCAGCATGTAAAGCGCAGGTTTGGGCATCGAGCAAGTGTTGATAGTTGAGCTAGCTCATTCCGGCAAGGTCAAAAGAGGGTCAAAAGATTGTTAACAGGTCAAGAAGTCTAGAAGAATTCGAAAAGACTTATTTTTGAAAAAATGGGTGTTAAGCGAAATAGTAAGTAACAAGCCAAGGTCAAAGCGGTTCAACCAGACAAATACCAAGTACGATTTTAGAGCTGTTCATGGTCCGTATTAGAACTCTGGAAGAAACCGATACAATACGAGAATACGCGTTGTGAGTATACAATTGACAGATGATACCAGAGAACAAGGGACTCACGCGTAAATATTGTATTTCAACGAGTCAACGAGAGAATGTTGTTTATCTCCAACTCATCAACTCGCCAGATAACCAAGTTGTAGAGTGAGAATCATAGCGGGTCCTAGACTCCTAGTCATGCATTCCATTCAGTGATTCCACACCGTGAACGGTATAAAAGACAAACCTTTTGTGGCGTAGTGCTGGCAAAGCTTCTCTCCCATTGCCATCTCTTACTGTTTTTGCAACTTGCAATGCCCTCATCTCGAATATTATCTGCTTGGGTCCACCCTATCATAGTAAGTGTGGCAACTTGATGTGGACGATGACACAGAAGAGTAACCACTATCCTATGTAGGCCATAGTCCGATGGCTCACGGTTAAACGGCCAAACCCAGTGGTCGACAGTGGTTCTCGAACTTCAGTCTCCTCGGGCCCTGTTCCTTCAATCTCTCCAATCTCCTCCGAATCTCCTCCACCGGTGCCTGGGTTTGCGAACTTGATAAACTTTGATTTGTTACCATCTACCCCTCCACCCAGTATCTCTCCGCTGGCTGGGATATCCTTTGACCCGCAGGACCTTCACAGTAATTCTGTCAATGCCCGCCTTGATGCAGTTGCCAGATTCATCTGTGACATTGAATATGCAGACACTGGTGGAGAGGGTAGACTCGGATGGGAGAAACATCCTACCTCGCATGATTTAATTGCTGAAACTGAATCCCCTGTTACCTCGAAGGCAGAATCGGACCTACGGACAGTTGCCCGCGACGTGGCAATGTTTGCCCTGGATGGCAGTGATGAGTCTTCTGAAAAGGTTTTTGTCTGTTGCGAAACAATGGTGTGTGTGTGTTACTCATAATCTCCTGGCCACTGCACATAATACTCACGGATCATGTTTCCAGGATAAAAACATGAATCACGAGTATTACATGCAATGCCAGGAAGGACATCCCACACCACAGTCCCCGTCTCCCAGGTGCTGGGATGATGTTCTGTCTTGTTGGAAAACTGGCCCACAGTTTTCCTTTCACGCTTTTAACCTTCAAGCAGTCAATTCTGCCTGGTGCGAAGGAGGTTCCTCGATGATCCCTCTTTGTGAGCACGATCCGATAGTGAATCAGCGTGTGCTATGGACTAACGCTCCCTGGATTATCGACGAGATCCCTAGTGAGATCTTGGCACCGAAACCGATAAATTCTACCCAGGTTAGAATGAAGGAAGTTGAAGACCTGGAGAAGATTGCATATAAATTAGTAGAGGATATAGCAGTAACCCGTGCGATGCACAGCTTAATTACGCTCGTCTGTGATGTCAATTGAACCCTGCACGACGCACGTGCATTTATGTTAAGACAAATTTTGTCTAGCCAATCAGAATGATTGGACCAAGCAGGGACAAACACATAATTTTTTGTAGTGTTGATGGAGATTATTGTAGGGTCGACACTGTTTGCACTATAATTAGCAGCGTCTCACCAGAGAATTTTTTTGAAGCTTTTGTTTTACTTGTATACGAGAACGAGGAATATTCATTTTTGAAAATAAAGATGTGATCTCGCCATGGTTTGAAAGACTCAAGAGAAGCAAAATGCTTGCTTGCGGAGGAGATGAGATGAGATGAGATAAAAGCGTGGGAGCACTGCTTGTGAAGTATACATTGCTTATCAATCATGGGGAGTGGTTCTCGATTTAAGTTCATGACAGAATGGAAGCCAGCTTCCTGTATGAAGTATACCATAGATGAATAAGTCTTTACAATATCGTTTTTCAGATTCGATTGACCGTACGCAAAGGTGTTTGTACTCAGATACGCGATGGAGTACCCAGTATGCTCATGCTGGTGGCGGGTGGCGCTTGGGAATCATTACTAAGCCGAACCGCTTTGACCTTTCCTTTCAGTCCAAAACTGTCCAAAACTACGATGATATAGAGCATCAACATGCTTGGTTAGCTCACATTTCCTGAATAGATGACTTTTTCTGACGAATACCACAACTATAGTTCCCAATAGCGCAACGCTGGTCCAGGCCTTGGACTCTGTATCCTCATCTGCTGCCGCTTCTTCAAACAGGTGTGTCCGACAATTTATCTCATTCCCGTCGCTCAGGCTTCTCAGTAAACCCAAAACCCCAATCATTGCGGGGAGCGTTTGCGGAGGTGTGTGCCTTCAAAAAGGATTTTCTCGCTCGTTCAATTCTCATGCGTTTCAACTTTAGGAGTGCTCGGCTTAGCATGGATCATCGGATTCGCTATCTACTTTCGCAAACGATACAAACGGAAATTGCGCAACCAGGGCAAATTGCCGCCTCTTGAAGCCAAGAAATTGAAGGAAGAGTCTCAAGAGAAGATCGTCATACCTCCAGATCCTGCTGTGCTCGTCGGTCACCGGTCGGGAGAGCACTATCCTAGACCCAAAAGCGCAAAAGCCCCTCCTGCAACGTTCTTATCCCCTGATAAATCTCACAATGAACCCTCCAATAAACTCTTCAATGAATCACCCAACCATCATACATCCGCGGGTCCTGCAAACAGTATCAGCAGAAACGAAGAATAACTTAGGAATCCGAAGCCGCATTATATTCACACATTCAGTCTGGTATTTCACCTATACTATTATACATTTCAGGAACCCCTCAGTTGGACTCCGCACAATAAAAACATCTTGTTGTACATTTTCAATCACAGAACGCTCCCAAACTCGCTGGCTGAACTTCTCGAGCATATCTGTATAGTATCCCACGACGGACGTTGAGTTTTTCCTTTCCTGATACTTTCCATTCTTCACTTCGTCGTTGTTGTTCACCTTCATCTACCATCCAATTAATTTGCCGTGCTTCAGTGTCGATTCTGGAAGAAGAATAGTGAGAATAGAAGGTACAAGCTATGAACAGATTCATTATCGTACATGATCTTGTCTCCGTCCTGGACGAGAGCAATGGGTCTAATTTCAGAGATGGATGTTGGTTATAAAAGCTCATGGCATTAAAAAAAAAGAGCTTTTACCCTCCCAAGCGCGCCTCCGGAACACAGTGTCCAATGATGAAGCCGTGTGAAGCACCTGAAAAACGACCATCTGTAATCAGTGCAGTGGTCTTGCTCAGACCGGCTCCAGCCAAAGCGGCGGTCTGTCCCAACATCTAAATGGACGTTCAGGTGATTGAGTGTTTCGGCAAAACAAGTCTACCTCTGGCATTCCAGGAGCACCCTTCGGCCCCTGGTATCGGAAAATAAGAACCATTCCCGCCTTGACCTCTCCCTTTTCAAGAGCAGGGTAAAACTCGTCAACGCTGTGAATGAAAAATGTCAAGATGTTTTTTCACGAATTAACCAACTATCTTACGTGTCAAAGCATTTTGCAGTTCCCTAAGATGATATTGAGTGATTCAAGTACTTGTCCTATGAAAATGAGTATCATTACCTCGAAACGAGTGCCTTCCTTCCCTGTGATTTTTGCAACGGCGGTTCCCGGCGCAAGGTTTCCACGCAAAATCATGAGATGACCGGTAGCTTTGATTGGGTCTTCAAACCTCCGTATAACATCCTGATTGTCGAACGAAAGTTCCTCGACGTCAGCCAGGTTTTCCGCGAGAGTTTTTCCAGTGACTGTGAGCTGCGACCCATCAATGACTAGAAATACGTGTAAGATTTAGCTGGATGAAATTGACATAAGCAACCACAACGTACGATCTGGGCGGTGGTTGAGAATGTACTTCAAGAGTGCTGGAATGCCGCCGATACGATGGATCTGTCAATGAAATGAGAGCCCGTCTGAGCTACCAACAGCGGACTACAACTTACATCTTCCATGTAATATTTACCTTGTATACGATCAATTAGCGTTAAACGATTCAATATTGCAAACTTGCCCACCGGAAGGCTTCAGATCGGCAATGAACGGAGTCTTCTCCGAAATAGTTTGAAAATCATCAATGGTGAGCTAGACGGAAGAAAGTGTCAAACCTCCATCTATAAATACTTCAAACAAAGCACTCACCTCGATGTCTGCCGCTCTAGCCATTGCCAAGAAATGGAGCACCTTCAAATTGACGTGAGTAATGAGCGCTTTATTTCCGTGTATGGAAGTGATCGTGTTACAGCATTGGTAGAGCCTCCGAGGATGTTGACGATTACAATAGCGTTCAAGAAGGACTGACGCGTAAGGATATCCCTATTCGTAAGTATTAGATACCCCGGGGACGCACTGAGAGATATTTGCACTACCTCGGTTTAAGATCGAGTTCAAGTAGGCGTTTGAGGTACTTTCCAGCCTTTAAACATTCCTGAATTTTGACTGATCAAATGAGGATTAGAGAACATCATCGATTCAGTATTCGCGTTGATTTACTTGGGCTCTCTGCCGGAGTACTGTATGAGAATTAAGCTTTGTTCCTTTGACTATGATCATTAGACTGACCTTGAGGAGTAAGGCAGACTCATACCCAAAACTGAATCACACAATTGAAGCTCAGAATCATCGTATTACTCTCGGACTTACCCTCCAAAGAGGCGGACATCGTATTAGCCGTGTACATACCACCACAAGCTCCAGCCCCTGCAAGGGTGTAAGGAGTTTTCTTGGGCAGAATTTGTAAACTCACCAGGACAAGCATGTCGCACAACGTCGTAACGCTCCTCATCGCTAATCTTCCCTACTCTATATGCTCCTGAGCATGGTATTTAATTGCAAGAACGTTAAATCCAATCAAGGACAAATACCGTAGGCTTCGAACGCATCGCTGATATTGACTGTTCCTCCGGCTTTATATCCCATCGAAGGACAATCTTAGAGCGAGGGTTAACTTTCAGCGTAAGCCCAAAATGAAATGACCCTTACCAACTTGTCGGGTACCAGCAGCAATCGTTCCACCGTATACGATGATTGTTGGTCGATTGTGTCGTACCGCTGCCATGAAACTGGATGATAGCATACCAGTCATTAACTACATAAGCAGAGTTACAGAATTGATAACGCATAAACATACCATCCCGGCTACAAGGGCCCACGCGCTCGTTAAAATATACACTTGAGACAGAAAATGTGAGAGCACCATATTTTTGTCGCAACCAGGAACTGATATATTTCCATCGTATTTCATTCCCTGCAGACGAGTTCATTCTCGATGAACCAGAAGCGATTGACAGTACACTCACCATTACGACCTAAGACACGTCCGTTATGTATACGTGATGAAAGGGGCGAGTGTACTAACCGCTAGAGTGTAAATCAGTGACCATGTCTATGCATTTTGGTTGTGCGAAGAACCTTCAATAGAATCCGCAATCAAGTCTCGACTAGGGAGCGAATAGCGCATTCCTAGATTGTTTTCATACAAGCTCTATCGAGGGTCGGTTCGCAAGTGCATACCATCCGTGCCCATTGTGATTGCTGAGCTCGTAAATCAGGCTCAGGATGTATCATTTGATGAAATCGACGGGCTTGAGCTTACCATCGCTGTAAAGGAGAATATTTAGCTCTGGGACTGCTCGTTCAACTGGTCGTACCTGACACCAATTGTATTGAACATCAACCCTACCAAGTCCTCCTGCGCGCAGCCTTCTTTGACGCGCTTTCCCAGTTCGAGCTGTTAATTATATGATCAATGCCGATATTCTCAGCTCTCGGTTTAGCGTCAGACTGTACCAGATGAGAATTACAAGGATTCCCCTCCCACCAAACAGGAGAAATACCAATCTTTATGATTGTTACTACGACACCTGAAGAGCAAAAGTTGAAGGTAGGTACCTGAGGCTTATTCATGTCCTCTTCCGTCAAACCCACAGCGTAGACTACCCAGCATTGTCAGGTCAGCCATGCAACACATGCATTCTTTTACAGGGTACTGACGCATAGCTTGAGCACCACCATGGATCTATAATTTGAATGTATGACAGTATCAAGATTTACGATGGAAAGAGTTTCTCACTTTGGACTGTGTGATTTCAGAGGAGATCTTGTTTAGCTTCACCTCATTTGCGGGCGGAGTACTTGGTTTCAATGTGTGTCTGATCATTTGCCTGTCAAAAAAAAGCGGAATTGTACCAACATGACCTTACATTTGTACGCCTTCAGAAGACATATTGAAGCCCGTGGAAGAAAAATCTGCAACAATCCTTTGCACCCAGGCTTAAATATACATCGATATCCAAGGTCATCGGTGTGCGGACCGTGCCGTCCCAAAAAGCACTCACATGATACTATTTATCTCCAATGATAGCAGCCAATAGCATTCCGAGGTTTACATGCACCTTTGCCGCTTGCCTTCTAGCCTGTGAGTAGGGTCTAATACTTTTGTACTTAGCGCTGACTTAGCGATCGACTTGAAGTCCTTGCACACTTCTTGGCCGTGGTCTTACTATATAGACCCCGACTCTTGCCCTGGAGAATTCAACATTCAACGTCAACAGTCCTGCGCACTTTCCGAATTATGTATTCATAAGTTCTGTTAGCGTCAAACCTCCTGTACCGTCAAGGACTCCCAGCATCAGCGAGTGTTATTCGTCAGCTTGCTCTCCTGGACCTGGACCTTCACCAAGCAGCAACTGAATGAAGTGTATTTCGAGTACTACTCGCTATAAATGGAGGATGGGATAAACCCGATCAAGACCGACCATTGGCAACGTGAACACCTCTTCACTTGGGGTTCGAAGCCCACTCGCACGTCCTCGACCCTCAGCCTCAATCCAATTGGCATTGTGACCTTATGTAGAGCTGGTAGTACAAATTACCCTTCCTCACCCCAATAGTACATAACTTATCGCGTCAATGACGACCGATGACCATCCGTCTACCGTGGCGGACGATTACAACGATTTTGTTGACTTTGCATCCATGTCACTTGCCATCACAGCCTTTATCATCTCGCTCCCAAGTAACCCAGCTTCGTCGAATCGGGGCTCGAAAAAAATGCGTGTCTCGTCAAACCTCTTCCTGTAAACCTCGAAACTCATAAATTTTACACACTGACTCCAACCTCTGGCCGCCACCACGAACTCGAGATCATTTGCCCGATGCCAAGTATCGTATATAGCTGACTGTATCGTCATATCCATCAGAGCCGGATTTAGGAAAAGATGTTCAGCTACGCCCAGAAAAAGGCGAAATAGTGGTGTGGCAGCAAGATCTAAATGGTGGAATGGGTTGATATCGAGATGTGCCCAACAGTCAACCATGGCTAGTAATGACAAATGAGAGTTTGCTTTTCGTGGAGAGGATTCTGTTTCCATAGCGCAAGAGTCTGGAGTAACGGGTGAAGCAGTATTTAAACGTCCAAGCGAAAATTTGTCCAGTATGTCCTCGGATAGAAGAATCGGCTTCCTGTTTCTAGTTTTCGAAGGATCGCCAAATACAACACCCTGGGCCCATTCGATCCTCTGCCTCAGTTTCGACTCTCTTTCCGAATTATATTCTGAGGATTGATCGCTCTTCCCGTTCGACAAAGCACCGCCAGCCTCAAGCATCATTTTGTACAATTCCGTTGCACTTTGTGCGTACTGGTTGATTTGCTCTCGAGCCTTTGGGTTTAGTATAGCGAGGCCAGCGTATACGTGCCAAGCATTGCTATAGATGCGCAATGCAAGATTGACTTTGACAGTTTCGATACCCCCGACGTACCGGCCTTGCTCCCAAGGGTAGGAACCCTCTGACGCCCATGCAGTCCCCATGCTGAGAGTGCGCATTACCATAGTCATTCCGATGAAAAAAAGTTGGTAAAATACCTCAAAAATGCAGCGTGCGTGACAGCCTGCGTGTTGGCAGTGACTAGATCGTGTTCCTCATACGATAGATAAACATAGCGCGACCGAAACGAGCGCAAAAGGTTTTCTACCAAGGAAAGCGCATCAGCAGAACCTCGGTAATTGATGATGATCTAAACGGGGCTCTGGATGAGTTTAGGACGTCGACACGTGAACATAGGTTGTACTTGAACCAACCAATGGTTGCCCTACTGTGGATACAGTTGGTCCATGTAGTGAGTGGATTGAGATGATATGGGCGTCTTGGGGAAGGAATTTCTCGAATGCCTCTTTTTCTGGTGCTTTAACCGAGGTTTGGCCTGAAACAACAGCTCCCATTTTAGTGGCTGTATAAAAAGAATCAGCGGGTCATGGAAACATAGTAGAATCAGAGGTGGTATATTCCTACAAGGCCCATATTCTTTGACAACACGGCCTATGAACTCTGCTTCCACAGAGTAGATCATGAAATCAGATGAACGGGCGACAGCATGTCCATCCTTCGAAACTTGCACGTTCGGAATATCTATTCAACAGATCTGAATAAGGGACATTGCGAGGACGATATCAGATCTTACTTAAAGAGCACCATTCTCGAATAATGTCATAATTTTCTGGACGGTCGCACACATGAATCCTGAGCAGAACGAAATGCTAGGGAATCATTATCGATGGACAGAAGTGAGATTTAGACAGCGTACTTTTTCCAGCCAGCCTTTGCAAAGAGCATCGCGTACATCTTTCCCATAGCTCCTAAGCCAATGATGCCGATAGTTGGTTGGTCTTCTATTCGGTCATTAGGACCGATAGTCGAAGAGAACATGGGGGGCAGAAGAGAAAATCAACCCAAAAGGAACATGAGAGTCATTTTTAAAACAACGGATCAATATATTTGCGCACGTCCGCGCGCGCGCTCAAGCCTCAACGTGAGCCAATTCAGAGAATATGTAGACAGTTATGTATGTATACATAGACTCTACAGATCACAGGAATACTAGATAAGTACGACATCTTGAGACTCCAGAGTTGATATTTGTCATTGTTCTCCCTGACTGTTCCTTATGTCCTTCGCCCACGCTACAGCATCTCGTCGGCCCTTATGAATATCCACTCCAAACCAAATAACCAGGGATGCAGCAGTACAGAGAGCAAACAAGAACGGGAACCCCATCCAATTATTTCCACTGTTATTAATGATCGCCTGGATAACATTCGGCCCTATCATTGAGGATGCGCGGTTTGATAAACCGAAGAGACCGAAAAACTAAAAGCAATAAGAGTCGGAAATAGGTACAGATGCAGCAGCAGCCCACCATGTTGTCGAAGCCGGGAGGAGTGAGTTCAGCCATCATGGTTTGAGAGAAGGCATAATATGGTGCTTGGAAAATGCCAAATATAACATTGTAGAACCTACTCTCAAGTCAAATAACTTTCCCGGAAATATAAGCGAAAAGATTAACCAAAATTCCCAAACATTGTGATATCTAAAGCGACGTTGAACGTGGGAGCTCCTGGCCCAAATTTCCAACACTCACCCTATGGTATTCGTCCAGATCCCAATCATACCCCATAGAGGAATGAGGATTGTAACAACATTCGTCACAACGAACATCTTCTTTGTGCTAATCTTCCAGTATTTCTGAATATACCAAAATCCAAATGTGCTCGCAGTAGATGTGATAGCTTGCGCCAAACCAAGGTACGTGTTTTGTAGAAAACTAAATGAGAACTTGTCGTTCTGACATATCAGAACAAGAGTCCCTGTCGTGTTCAGACCCTGTGTTGAGATGATTGAAATATTTAATATTTGCGAAGGAATTTCTTTAAAAAGGGATATACATACGTCCGCGAGAAGGAAAAAAGCAAAAATATAGGTGAATGTGTAGGGAAGCTTCTTGTATTGCTTTAGAGCAGCCCATATCTATGAGCAAAGGCGATCAACAGATAGCAAAATCTCAAACACGAGAATTAACCTGTTTCCATCCAACAGTCAAATAGTGTTCGCCTTTAGGCAAAGGAGGGCCAGGTCGAGGTTGTTGAAAAATGACTTCGACGTAAGTCTTATAAGTCTCATCTTGGAAAATACTCAGAGGCCTCATACTTACACCACCAGATGCCTGTAAGGACCCAGTAACCATTTGTTCTGCGGGAAAAGAAAAGTCAGATGCAGTGTCCATGATGAAGGCGGACGCCATACAGAACAATGACATAGTTGTTGACCTTCGGGTTGTTAACCAGAGGCAACAGCAAGCTTAAATTTAAGCAGAGAGTTGCGATGTAGCCGATGTTACTGTGTGCCTAAGCAATGAATGAGTACCATTCATGAAGAGGAAGGAAAAGAGGACTGAGGACGAGTTTTAAAGACTCACCGTACTAATATTGCTAATCCTATTCTTCTCCAAACTCTCTTCTGTCTCGTATACTTCATGATCTATCTCACCTGCTTCGTAGCTGGCGCGTAGTGCCCGCGAGTGGTGAGTATTCCGTGCCAACCGAGGAAAGACAGCGGCATAGAAAACAAGAGTTGCACCGTAAGAGATGAATCCAATCATATACAAAGCCATAGCAGCGCCCCAACGTGAAGGAGAAGTGAGGCTGACACTGGCAAACTGAGCTCCCCAGCAGATACAGGTGATGACAAGGAGTAACCATCGACCAAAACTTCCGTAGTCAGCGGCAGATCCAATTGTCGTGAATATGAGCGTCATAACCTTTTAACAATTCAGGCTGGAAGATCATACAGTAGAACGAAAATACATACGGCAAAACTGACGCCATTAGCAACAAGGACCACACTGGCGACCGCCTTGACCTGCATGAAAGATCAAGATCTGGAATTATCAGGAATAGGTGAAAACCGTACACCGTTACCCCATGGTAGCACACAATCTGAAGAAGCCGTGCATGAAGAACCAGGTCCTTGTGCACGGTCATATCCTGCAGCTGTTGCCCAAAGTTGAAACAGAGTGAGGGAATAGCCATTTGGACCGACACCCTAGAAAACGGAATGAGGGTATCCGAAGTTGCCTCTTTTTTGCATCATACATTGTCTCCATTATAATATACTGAGGAAGCAGAGTCAGCCAGTATCAGAACATGATCAATCTTAAAGCATACAGTAGTAAGCCTGTAACGGAGCGGCTATTAGGTGATAGCTAGTGGGGGAAACGCAAAGCACATACCCACAACTCTCGCCTCGTCACTTCTGGCTCGTCCTTGCTTATTGATGAAACAAAAGTGATTCCTTTGCGCTTCTGGAGTTCCGGCTGCTGGATTTCGAGCGAGCTGGACTTGGACGGGTCTTCATCTCCTTCAACCACGCCAGGGTTCTCTGGGGCTGGAAGCCTTGACATGGCCTGAATTTGCCGAGCTTGAAGAGATAAGAGCAAGATAGCGGATAGTCATGAGAACGAACTTTATTCAAAAGAGGATGCATCCGAATCAATATCGTGTTTCCGTAGAATCATTCTCGGCTCACAACGTTAACGTGCAACCGGCTTTCAACTCACTCCATTGCCTATTTCCAACCTTTTTCGACCTGTGGAGTGAGCTGACGGACTAGCCGTCGAGGCCGCCATAATGCAGGATAACATATAAGTATACATCATGCACGCTCGATATAAGTAGGCTTTCATTTCCCTTTGTTTCCCCTGATTCCTTCAACATCTTATTGTTCTTCAGATTACTTACTCTTCCTTCCATACATATATTCGTTTCACATACACGACGTTGCCTTATGCACGATGATACGTATCATCCAGCTTACTATATTTACATATAATGGATGTACGGGACCGGATCACTAACACTCGTACTACAGACCTATTTCGACGCGTCCGGTACACGTTAAATTCAGAACTAGTACTCTTCCGTGATATTCACCATGATTGAAGAGGCACACGACGACTCGGATTCTTCCTTTGAACCCCCCAAGACCCCCGCTCGCAAACGTAAATCCACCAGCGGAGTTTCGACTTCCAAAAAGGCCAAAATTGCGAGTTCAAGCTCATCTGCGAGCAGTGGCGTCCTCAACAAACAATATTCCGAGCTCGCCTCATCTGTGCTTGCCAATGGCGCTAATTTCTACACCAAATCGGAAAATCAGGACGCCGCGAGCGACGCTGCTGTTACGCTAGCAGGTTACACCAAACAGTTGGAAGTGGCTTTGGGCGAAGCATTTAAGTCATCGGGAGCAATTCCAGCAGCCGAGCCAAAGACGGGAGTTGAACTCACAGCGGCTGCAGGTAGAATCAGGAAAGCAGCCGTCAGCGGTATCAAGAAACAGATGTCGGTGAGTACTTTATGAATCGCTGATTTTTCACTACACTGAATATTCGCGCGCGCCCAGTGGAAGCCCAGCTGCAAAACCAACTCATCTAAATGGTCATACGATGGCCTGTGCGCTGACAGGCATGTCTTTGCTACTGTGCTGAGACTAGACAGTCCGATCACATGGAAGATGAAGAAATTCACCAAGGATGAATTTGAGAATGCGCTCGGTAATATTACAGCATCTGTAAGGTATGTCGTTTCCGAAGATAAACACCAATGCCTCGAAACCAATGTACAGATCAAAGATACGACACGCTCAGGATCACCAGCGATATCAACGTGCGTTACAACTCTGAATCAGGAGAATTTAAGTTCAGCGGGTCATATGGTAGAGGATATTGATTCAACTTGTGAATCTAGCCAAGAAACTGCTCGGTACACAACATTTTGACATATGCATTTTAATCCTCTTATATTCATACCTCGTTTAATGGTTTGTCTTCGACACCGATACAGACAGCACAAAGAAAAAGTTGTTACATGCCGATTTACCGACGTGACGACTTGAAGCACAAGGTTGGGAGAAGGGGTCCTGCAAGACTAACACCCGCGACCTACCTGTGACGTGAGTTGTATCCATACCCAGATAAATATAAGTATAGACCGCCATTAAATATTGTGATTTGTCACACAAGACTACTAGAGCGTGAATCCGTTCTACAATTGAAGATGCTGTGTATTTCTATTTCACGTACGTAGAGATCTAGAAATCAAATCCTTCTCCTCTAAAGAAATCCAAATTACCCTTTATTTCACGTTTCGCATGCTCTGCCAAATCAGCTCGATCCTAGGGTAATGGGGAATGTCAGAAGTGATTTGAGGTAGATGGCCTTCAACGCGTACCATTGTGACCAGCGCTCGCCTAAGAGTCAGCCAAAGCTGCTCGCTAGTATCCCCGGATGTCTGCTCTTGCAGTGCCAAGGCACTAAGGAAATGCTCAGCAGCTTCCTTGTGCGCACCAATATTCAGACCTTGGAAAAATCAGCAGTCGGATAGTAAAATATTCTTGATGCCACTTACATGCGACGCCCACATTATATATTGCTCGTGTGTATGTTGGTCGTAGTTGCAATGCCTCCCGATATGCGCCTAGAGCCTCTTCAGGTTTGTTCCCATTTGAAAGCGACGAGCCTAGTCTGTTCCATAGCAAATAGTCTCCAGGTCTCTGTGAGAGTGCACTCTCGAAGCAATCTTTGGCAAGTGTATATTCTCCGTTAGTATAGTACAATACACCCAATCCGATTTGTACGTCAGAGTCCACAATGCCTTGACTATGCTGTTGACGGGCAAGATTAAGATAAAGGTCTGTGATCTTGGTATGGGTATCCCACGAAGAGTGTGTAGACATTGATTTGACAGTGTCTTCTGAAACAGATAAATCAGGGAACCGAGCGCGCAACCATCGAAGTAGCATAACGTGGGATGCTCTGTCCATCGACTCGTTTGTGAACGAGATAGCCAGTGACTTGAGACACTGGATCAGATGAAATTCAGGTCGGAGATAGTGAAAGCATCGTACCATCATTCCAGCGCCCGATGCACCAGCCGCCTCTGCGCGTTTCACACCTTCGGTGAGTGCTCGCATGCCTGCTTCCTCATGCTCGTCCATATTCTTTGTCTCTCCTAGAAGGATCCACGCTTCGTATCCTCCGTCTCCTAAATCTCCCTTCTGTATAGCGGCCTCGAGAAGCAGACTGGCTTCAGACAACGAGCCATTTTGTTCTAGCAACGCTTTTGCGTCTGACAAAAGGGAGCTAGTGGAATTAGACGGATCGAGATACTTGTTATTAGTTTCGAATACGTATGCTTGAAGGATAGGAAGGCCATCGTTGTCAAACTTAAGCGGAGGATCGCCCAATGTCGTGGAATCTGTAAAATTACCGAGGCCGTTCTCCCAAGCTTCCTGCATCGCATTTCCGTAATTGAGTTCGTCTCGTTGCGCATCCATGAGCTGCTGAAACTCTGTTTCCCATTTTGCAAGGTCTTCAGCGGGCGGAGGTGCATCCGAATTTTGAAGATGATCCCAAACTCTATAACATGCTATGATTCTCTCGTTCGAAACACTCCGAGGAGAACTTACCTTCTGAAATCGGGTTCAATTGTGTGATCTTTTAGCGTGGTAGATTTCAGAGCTTCTTCAATGTCTGTGACTCCATCATTCACTTCCACGATGCCAGAGGTACCGGCCTCTTGCGAAGGTAGAAAAGCAGCGGCCTGAGCAAAAGCAGCATCAAAGTCCGCCTCACGACTTTTGCCTTTCCCCTCAACGGAGCCAGCGATTGGCAGAGTGTAGTTCTGCGTCAGAGGAAGACCACCCATGGCAAACAAGTTGTTATGAGGCACATAATTCCCGTACATTGCAACCTGTGGCATGTACGGGGCCATTTGTGGCGCTGCTACTGTACGAGAACCATGTAGCAGCTGAGCACTGAGCAGATACAAAACTCACGATCAGAAGTCATTGTCTGGGGCTGCTGAGGAAGTGAAATTTGGCGGGGAATAGCACCGCCGTCAAACTCCGCGGTCCACTGGGAATGTGACTTGTTTGACTCAAAAATACGCATATGTTGCTGCTGTTCAGCAATCCACGCATCTTTCATTTGAGGATTTGAAAGTTCTGGGATAGCAGAGGCGAAAATGGCTGGACTAGCACGATTTGCCTCGAAAAACTGGCGTGCCAAAGCTAGATCATGGCCCGTAGCAGCGGAAGATGAAGTCCCGGGTAGTTGATGAAGCTGCAGAGAGATAAAGGCTACTATCATCCTTATAAGACCCATACGCACTCTGGAAGACGAAGGACCCGCGAATCTGTCCTGATTAATAATGAGCGGCCTTCAAGTTATATGTTCTCTGTGCAAAGGTCTACCTGTTGAATGCTGCGATCGGCCTCAGTGTGTTTAAGAACTTGTGATAGGGGATTCGCAGGGGCAGCACATTCAGAGCCAGAAATGAGAGATTGGAAGGACATGACAGTGGTGGAAGAAAGAGATTACTGCACTTCAGATGAACGCGGGGTACAAGTATTACCGGCCGGCAAAAGCGGAATTTCACGTTCATTTTGCCCCTCGTTCCGAGGCAATTACAATATGCTACCACGACGTTCCTTCGTAATATTCAGGTCTTTTCTGACCAGAAATTATGCATCTGGGTCCTCGCCTCATGCTCTCGTATTTCTTGAGCACCGTCAAGGAGACATTGACTCCGGATCTCTTTCTGCATTAACTGCTGCCTCACAGTTGGGAGGCAAAGTCGCTGGTCTCGTTGTTGGAAGCTCTGAATTCGTCCCAACAGTCGTGGACAAGGTCAAAAAGTATGTAATATTGGATAACCATCTATTTATCTCATCTTCACACTGCGATTCAGGCTCAAAGGCTTGACTTCGCTATTGCACTCCACTTCAGATCTATATGCCGAGCAACTTCCCGAAACCCTTTCACCGTTACTCGAGAAACTTCTTTCTGATTCCGAGTATACACACGTTGTTTCGACCCCAAGCTCGCTCGCCAAATCTCTTTTGCCTCGAGTCGCTGCGAAACTAGATGTGCCTTCAGTCTCAGAGATCACTTCTCTTGAGCATGACTCTTCATCCAATAGCACCACTTTCACGCGTCCTATCTATGCCGGAAACGCTATCTCCACCGTCCGCCTACCTTCCTCGGTTCCCATCAAGTTTTTTACTGTTCGTGCTACTAACTTCGACCCAGCACCTTTCGAAGAGAGCCAGGAAATCGAGGTCAAGGCAATTGACCCCGTGGACGTTCCGAATTGTCCTACGAAACATATTAGCACGCAGCTTGCTAAATCTGATCGCCCCGATCTCAGTGTAGCGGGCAGAGTCGTTTCCGGCGGTCGTCCATTAAAGAATGCAGAGACTTTCGCGGCGACACTCGACCCCCTAGCCGACGTCCTAGGAGCCGCGCTTGGTGCATCCCGAGCCGCAGTCGATGCTGGGTACGTAGATAACTCCCTTCAAGTTGGTCAGACCGGCAAGGTCGTAGCACCGGAGCTGTACATGGCCATTGGTATTTCCGGCGCCATCCAGCACTTAGCTGGGATGAAGGACTCCAAAATGATTGTTGCTGTGAACAAAGTGAGGGCATCCTGTTATTCTTCACTCTGAACCATACTCAATCTCCGATCTAGGACCCTGATGCTCCCATCTTCCAAGTTGCTGATGTGGGTCTTGTAGCAGATCTTTACGAGGCAGTTCCCCAGATTATCGAAAAATTAAAGCAGTAATTATGATAAGCCTTGACATCAATTTGTACAATCCACGTATCAGAATCAAGAGATAGCATCCTTTAGATACTGCAATGCGCGTAGCCGCTCCTCTTCTGGACTTGGCTCTTCCACCCAGTCCCATTGTTTCTCTATCGCCGGCCCAAGAACCTCATAATCTTCCCCGTACTGGCTATTGAACTCATACATCAATCCAGAATCATAGGATCCTTTCAGAACATGATTTGCGAACGGGAGGCGAACACGCTGGTATGCGTCCAATGCAAGGGGAAGGGTCTCCAGTGATGAGACTTGCTCAAGTAGAGATGCCAAAATAAATGCGTCCTTTCGTCCTTCATCAGTATATTCTGAGCACGTAAAGAAAAATTACAAACCTCGATGGCTTGACCAGCGCCTTCAGGCGAGTAATTCATGAACCTGAAATTGGTAATTTTGAGTGAAATTCTCTTACCTGCGCCTTCGTGCGGTGCCATTGCATGACACTATCAATTCTTTTATGAAAAATATGCGTCAAGGAGTTCAAAGGAAAACTAACAGCATCTCCTAATAATGCGATCTTCCTGTCTACGAAAAATGGCAATGGCCTAAGGTGGTGTATAGCCCATTTAGTTGGTTTCTCAATTTGCTACAGGGATTCTCAGGGAATGTTTCTGAAGGATTGACCCAAAAGCCAGAAGCTTACATTAAGCAATTGCTCTACCTCTGGCTCCCAATTGGAATAGCACTCAAGCAATTCTTGCTGTAGACAATTTGCTACCCAAACGTCTTCGTTGTGTGGTTCTCCTTCGCGTTTTGGGTCAGATGCGAATGTGACAACATTGACGACCTTTCCCCGAGAAATCGAGTAGCTGACGACATGCTGTAATCCTCGTTCTATAAGAAACAACTGCAATTTGAGAGGGAAAGACAAACTTTGCTCTTGCCGCAATACTGGTATAAAGATACTGTCAGTTCGGACGCTGTCGAGAATGGTCTGCATGCATACCATCATCGGATCTGCAATACTGCGATGACACGGTGGCAAGTGTTCTACCGGAATCAGTCCTCTGTACGCAATAGTGCCCGTCCAAACAGGATCAATGAATTTCAACAAAGTAGAATCGCCAGACCGTTCGGAACACTCTCTGTAGAGCTGTGCTCGGATGGAGGATTTTATACCGTCACAACCAGCAAGCAAATCACAAGTGGCGGTAGTGCCATTGGAAAACTGGAGCGAAATTTCGCTGGCACTGGCGTTTTGAGAATATGAAACAAGTCTCATTCCGAAATGAGCTACATTCGGAGGAAGGGCTTCGACGAATGCATCTAAGAAATCTACCCTGTAAAAACGTATACAGCCATCTGTGAAATGATCTCCAGTTGGGTATTCGAATGCTAAAACCATGAATATACTTACATGGCATTTGCACCAAATAGAATCGTGAGCCTTCCTCAGGTTGGTCAGACCTACGAAAATCGAATCCAGTTCCTACCATATTTAATTAGGTAGAATCACCGTGACGGTATATCGATAGACACTACACATACCAATAGATCCGTCCGGAGGAGAATGTGCGATCTTGGAGAACGCTGACCCTAATCCCAACAGCTCAAGGATCTTCCAGGTTCTAGCCCATATCATGACGCCCTATAATGAATATTTTGTCAGAAGTTTTTCAGACTGGTTTTCGAGCTCTTACAGCACCTATTTCCTTGAAACGATCTGTTGCTTCGTATACTTCCACTTGTATGTTTGGGCATTGGGAAAGTGCGACTGCAAGACAGAGACCACTGATCCCGCCACCACTGATAAGCACAAATTCCAGTTAGATACAATGCATGAGTGATGGCTGCTGCTACAACACACCAGATCGCAACTCTCAGCTTGAATGGCGATGAGCTGGACATGGCAATGGTCTACTAGATGAGAGGTGTTGGGTCAGTTCAAGTGGAGAGATGAAGGTATTACTATTAAATGATTTATCCGTTTACTACACGTACCAAGCTGATGATGTGGAAACCTTCTTAAGAACTGACCTTAGTCTGAACGGCTGCTATTCGCAGGCAATTCATTGGTCGAGAGAATAGTTGTGAGAGTCCATAATTGATCTCATGTGCTGAATAAGATAAGTAATTACTCAGTCAAGCTCAGAGTGGGAGAGAGTAAGGTAGGTAGGTAGGTAGGTATAAGGTTAACCGACACAGAAGAGCACGATGCATCAGGATGTATAAATGCACCATCTTGATAACTTTGTGCCTGGGGCACATGCCCCGCGCAGGTAAGTATGAATACACCATCCAGGTATGTAGATGGGACACTAGAATGAAAGAAGGAGGAGGGTGAGGCGGGAAATTTGAGTTCAGGACTATGGCAATGCATGCGAGGAGAGATAAGCGCCCACACCTTGGCAGCTCTGAAAATATTCAATCTGACCCTCGCCAGGACTTCGATAATCTCATTCATCAACACAACTGATGCCTTTTCTAAACGTTGAAAACCTTTCCGGGAAAACACTGATAATTGTCTGTGCCATATTGGCTCTTGCCCGCCGCTCTTTGGATATTAACACCAGAAACTCAGCCCGTTGTATCTACTGCGAACGTTGCTCAACTATCAGTCGACCTGCTGATTTTTTCACTTGGGCTGGTCCGAATAGCCGTGCTCGATTCGAAATATTTCATACCTTTGGTAGGATCCCGCGAGAATGGGGAACTAGGTATCACCACACCGTTCGAACGTGAGTAATCCGTACTAAATGGTTTTTCATCTCATCTCACATCTAGTAGTGTATGGCAAAGGTGAACTTGGCATAGTCGTCCTGCAGCAAAGATCTCCTATATTGAAGGTCAATGCCCATTCTATTCGCCTTTTCTGAAATAAATAATCGATGTCGGATATATACAGGTCATGAAACAGGAATTCATTGACGATTTATTTGATTTTGTCCAAAAGTCTGGAATCGCTGGTGTGTTGATTTTGTCCGGGGTAGATCTTTCGAATCGTTCCGACGAACAGATGCTGTACGTCTTTCCTGATTTGTTCGGACCAATGTTGATTTCAACTTTCCTTCCACTAGCACACCGACGTATCAACTACAGCCGAACCCCTTACATCTGTCCTCCCCACTGCACCGACTTAACGAATTCCCTATACCAAAATACACCTCTCCTGTACCTCAAAAGCCCGGCGCCAACAACGATGAATCACAGGTTCCATTCATTCCCGGAGGTGGTATAACACATCGTATGCTCTCATCGCTTCCTAAAACATGGTCCATACCACTTGCAGTGCTGCTGAGATTTGCTTTGGACGGAGACAATCGAGCCGATGCCCATTCTCTGGCTTCAATCGTTGCACAAGTCATGGGGATAGACATCACTTCGATCCAATGGAAACAGCCTGAAAGTTGGAGTGGACTGTTTGGTACTCCTCATGATCAATCATTATATGGATGAGTTCTCGCTATCTATGCATCCAATGTAAACGTCCTTCATCTCTTGTCCGCCACACCGATACGGTTCTTCCGTCCCCCGCCCTTCTTTGAAGCTTGAGAGAGCGTTACATACGCATAAGGGTCTACGCCGCCTTTTTTAACATCTCCACCAGCTCTCTGTAGACGGATATCATGACAAATTCTACGATAAAAAGGTAGAAACCAACCTTGGCTTTGAATTCATGGCCTAACTTGGGACCTGTTTTCCGTTTTTGCTTGTTGTGATTTCGGTCACTTTCGTCAACATCCATCATGTCTAAATCTTCATTGTCCCGTCTGCGCTTCTTGGTATCCTTGTTGAATTTAACGCGTCCATTGGGGCCTCTGGTGAACCCATCGACAGACGTGATGCTCTCACGATATGCAGTACCAGAAACGTCGTTTGAAACTTGATGAGGCACTGCGTCTTCGTCGTCAGACTGATCGATAACCATCTTTCCGGTATCTTCGTCGGTTTTGAAATGTGCTGCGTCTTGACCAGGCTTGCGACGACGGTTCGAAGACGCACCTATATCAAGGAGCTTGAAGGTTGGCGTAGGGGCATAACCATAGACATGTACTCACTAGTTATCCGAGAGGCAACACCCTGCAACAGATCCATCGGTTCATCGTCATCTAGACGTAATCTCATTCCCTGCGACTGTTTTTTGCTCTTTGTTCGAAGCTGGGATGGTTTCCTACCAGCACCCTCGTCGTCGACACTTGCATCAACTTCACTTTCACTGCCATAGAGAATGTCTTCAAACGCATCACCGGCGGTAGCCTTGGTTTCAGGAACCTTCACGATACTTCATTAGACTAACCATTTGATAGATGACAGAAATATCACCTCTTCGTCGTCGTCTTCTTTGTTGGCCTTCTTTCTTTTCGCTCTCTCTTTCCGCTTCTTGATGTTGACTAGGACCTTCGAAGCCTCTTCCTCACCCGCTGCAGAGTATACTTCTTCCCATGAAAATCTCCGGAGCAATCTCTCGAAGATGTGTCGAACCTTAGATTTGAAATGGTTTTTGTGGTCGTGGGACCATGTAAGAAGGGCAGGAACTAATTCCTTTAGGTGTGGCTGTACGAGGTCAACGGGATAGGTATGGATAGACAATTTGATATATCCCAGGACTGATTTGACTATTTCTCGATTGGCCGAAGAAAGAAATACAATCAATGTGGTGAAAATCTCATTCTTCATCGTGTTTGACAACGCATCTATGTTCTATTTGAGCGCTCATCCGAAAAAGAAATTCGTAGCAAGACTTACCCTTGAATTCGAACACCAGACGCGAGATAGCCGTGATGGTAGCACTGATCATATGTGGGGTCGAACCGGCGAGTCCTCCTGCCACCATCGTCAAATATTCATCGATGGTTGCAGTAGCTGAAATGTATAACCATGTTCAGTGTGACATGGAACGACATGGATGAAGTAATTGACCTTCAACAGCGGAATCTTCATCCATTTCCTCTAGCATGTCTCTTTTCACAACACCACCTTGACTCATCTTTTGGCCCATCGCAATGATGAGTTCGAACGCAGCGTTTCGGGCCTTGTCTGAGGTTTCTTTTGTGCCGAGTACTGCCTCAGGAATCATTGAGGGTATTAGGTGCATCGCAGAAGATGGGATAAGCGGGATCAGGACAGCGAAGAGGTTGAATCGATCCTTCTTCGCAGCCGATGTCAATCCTTCGGATAATGCATCTAATTCCTTCAGAACAGCCTCTGAGTCAATAGTCACTTTACCCGACTCTGCCAGCCTGGTTAAAATCTTGTATGCCCGTTTTTGTAAGGCGTTGTCTTTGGCGCACAAGAACTCCGGCGAGAGGCAGTTTTGGAATAGCACCGTCAAATCAGCGGATGAAAGGTACGGGAGCAATAAGAGCAAGAGATCTAGAGCAGTAGCGCTGATATTCTCTTCATTTCCCGAAGCTGAGGATGCTTGGCCAATGTTCCCTTTGAGAAGATCGACAACTTTAATGTACGCCTTGTGGATTTCCTGCAGGAAAGTCATTTCTGACACTTAAAAATACATAAAACGTTGACCCATACCTGTTCTGAAGTGATACTCGCCCAGGCCGTGATGACGTCGCCAACTGGTCCACGAGCGTCACGACCCACAGTACCAAATACATTAAATAGGACGGCCAACCAACTTTCGGCCTGGGTTCGAAGGAATGTGACATTGTGTGAAGCTTGCTCGTCGGTGAGACCTGAAGGATTTAGCGTGTCTGGCACCGAATTCGAAAGAGCAACGTTTGATTCCACGATAAGTCTAAGACCTCGCAAAACAGCAGAGCGCAGTTCTGGTTGGCCGTAGAGCAATTGCGAGACCAGTTGTGAGAAAGAAGCATCCATGGTACCTTCTATGTTGGGAGTAGCATGACAATATGCTGGAAAGCCGGCCCATATCTGTGAAATGAGCACATTCCAAACTTTGGACTCGCTCTGACGGCCTTCATTTTCTGCCTTTTGCTGTAGATCGAACATTCTCTCACTCAAAGGCACAAAATACGACACAAAGTGAGATAGGGGAGAGGGATGAGGCTGAGCAAGCAAGGGAAGAAGAAATGCACGTGGTTCCAACCCAGCCTGTCTATGAGGGAGTTGAGCGTAGACGTTTGAACAAGAAAGACAATAAATTACCTGTCTTCAGGTTCGAGGTTCAAGGGCAGCACATTAAGCAAAACTTCTGGTCCTAGCATGCGCATTGCAGTGGAAAGTGTGTCGTCGGCAGCTTCCTTATATTCAAAGGCTTTTGCTGTGCGCAGTTTACCTATCTGCACTACAAGAGCCAGTAGTCGTTGCCCTATAACATCATCTAACGTGCGCTTTCCCTTCCCGTACGAACTCGTGAGGAGTGCAGATGTTAAGGAAAGGAGATCGGGGATCGCGCGCGCATGAGAAACGGAGGTCAAGGCCTTCATGACTTGAGCAACAATATCATCCATCTTCAATGTTGATGCATTGGCAGTGACTATACATCGTGCCAACTGATCCAGGGATTGCACAGTTGCCTTTCTCACTGATGCACTGCTAGATTCTAGGAACGGCCACAGTGTCTTCCAAACTGAACCAACTTGTGCAGAACAAGCATCACTGTGGACAACATTATAGGATGCCATAGCATTCCCTAAGAGTAATATCCACGACGGAGCGAGAGTCGTGTCTGTCTTCGCAGGTGGGAAAGCCATGACAGTTTTTAGCACTTGAGGAAGAACCTCCTCGTCGAAGGCTAATGCGTCGTCCTCGTGAGATTGCGAAAAGAGATCAGATAGAATCGCATATGCTGATTGCGAAAGAAACGGATTCCCGAGGCGAGGTAGATTGAGGAGCAATCCAGTAAGATTCGAATACGACTAGGATATACATCAGTGAAGTCAGGAAAACTAAATGGATGACAATCACCGATGGAGGAAATTTAGAGATAGTGGGTTTGAGAAAAGCCAACAAGTGTATTGCGCTTTCACCCTCTGAATCACCCTTGGATTTTGGTGGTATATTTTTGTTTATCTCAGCAAGAGCCGACTGAGACCACTCTGCGACTCTTTCAGCATATGGATGAATTAGCAATGGCGGGAGTGGTTTTGAAAGCACTTCTTTGACTACTTCCGTGGCTTTCTTCCGCACTTTAGGTCGTGGATCGACAGTGAGCTGTAAGATTGAAGCGAATGCTTGGCGAATCCCGTGTGTCTCTAATTGAGAGCGATCAAGTGATACGAGGACAACCTGATACAGCGATAATTGTGATCTCAAGGCAGGGGCGTGATTGAGCAAGGAAGGGAATAATGGAGCGGTAAAGGTCAGAATAGTCGACAAATTGGTTCGAATGACTGGGGTTGAAACAAAAGGCGCTACGAGGGCGAGTAGATACAGTTCTGCTGGGAGCACGTCCCCATCGTTTAGTGAAAGTTCCTTCTTCTGAAGAGTTCCATCTAAGGTTGTCAAAAGGGCAGCAAAGTAGGCTGTGGAAGATGGCTCTGTTTTTTGCTCTTTAAAGGTTGATTCAAGGGCGGAAAGTAGAAGTGCTGGTGTTTTTTGGTGGGGAAGAGATGAGGAAGTATGGATCCTAATCTTCGCTAGAGCCTGTTCCATCTTTTGAAGAATGCTGATTTTACAGTAACATAGAAAGATTTTTTTGGCCCACGAGTTTCACAGGTCCGGGCCGGATGTGCTCACACTGTCACTAACAGCTAATAGCAACAAATGAACGCTTCGCTCCGTTACACTAACATTGATTTGTGAATGACGAAAGGGACACCAACACCTTGGCCTTATACACTCATTAGGTCTGCCTGTCTCTCTACCCTATATCATCTTTCTTACCTTCCTTAGGCTTCTATTCCAATTCACCTTGAAAGTGTTTTACGGAACCATCGTCGTCTCCAATGCCCATTTCATTCCCGAAACAGGGAAACCCTGGTTACTACAACTCTTTCATCTAAACGCGACCTTTTCCTCATGCTCGGGTCTACAGCATAGTATGTGCAAATCATAGCAACTCGTTAACGGATGCCCTGTAAGCAAAGTTGTAATATGCGGTTGGAGTTTCCCATTCCCAATCATTTCACAGTCTACTCGTTACATCCGTACCCTCAAATGTAAGCTATTTATCTGTCCATCTTTTTGTCCATAACCATGACCTGATCTCCAGAGGCGCAATATGCTTCGACTTACCGCGAAATCTACACAATTTGGGAAAAAGACATTCACTAGCTGGCTTATTGAAAGTGCAGGAACTGTTCCAATACACAGGCGGAAGGACTTTGATGGCCCGGTCGACAACAGTCAGGCAATGACCTCGCTGATAAAGGTGTGCTCAAAGTGTAAATGAAACGTGATAGTCGTGCTTCATCGTAGTTCTAGGCTTTGGAGGATGGAGATGCAGTAATGATGTTCCCCGAAGGGATGAGTCGTTTTCATCCAACCATCGCCCCGCTCAAAACTGGAGGTCGATCCCTGTTCCATATTCTTTAATCTCGCAGCGTTCACATTTCCACAGTTGCTCGACTGGCTTCGGATGTCCTATCTCGACATCGTGACGACCCAGATTTTGAGATCAATATCTTGAACTGTTCAATCACGTACATGTGGGTTGAAATTCCGCTTCTTTCCATTGCCCAATCTCAATCACCCCGCCTCCATCACGTAGGCATCGTCAACATTGGCGTTCAGGTGTGTACAATCCGGTTTGTCTGAGCGTCATGATGCTACTAACTAATCATGACTTTCAGATGTATTGGTAACATGGCATCCGCCCATAATTCTGCGCCCTAAGGATAATCCGGAACTTCTTGAACCTGCAGAACCCGAAACAATACGAGCAGTAACCAGTAAGCGTTGAAATATAACGTAGTTGGTGCGTTGGTGACAATAACACACCCCGTAGAGCAGATCTACACACAGATCAGTTCAGGAACTTTCGATTCGCCTTCATGGCACCTCGTGCAATCATCTAAACTTGCGGCTCGAATGTACGCCCCTCTTGGTAAGCAATGCTCCATCGAAACTAGCTACTTATCAAGGAACGCTTCACAGGTACTAGGATGAGTCTCGGTGACCATGTCAGAATTACCCGTACATTTTTAGAAGCCTTCAAGGATGCACACGAAGACGGCTCGGAGGACAATCAACCGATACATCCTGACATTGTGAAAGTAGCCCAGTTGCAAGAAGATCTGAAGGTCTGCACCGTCTTACCAAATCTATATACCATTATTGACGTGACAATAGGCATACCAACACCGGCTCATAAGCTACGGAATCAAGGATGACCGCGTTCGCCGTCCACTTTCCCGTCGTGAAATTCTTCGCCGAATGGCAATACGGCTTTTTTGGTCGTGTTTTCTATTTTCCATATCTATACCAGGGCTACTATTATGGTTTCCGGTCATTCTCACCACCTTTTACGCCGTTCACGAATTCAAAAAGAGCGGACCGGTGTTCGATACCTTTGATGAAATCGCTCAGTACAAGCTCGTTTATGGGCTCGTTTCTGGTATATGTGTGTGGCTCGGTGGAGTCATCCTCACTCTGCCATTTGCAATGATCACCGTGTTCCTAATTCCCGCATTAATGTGGATGACTCTTCGCTGGATGGAAGATTGCGTAGCCTCCACCCGTGCATTCTTTACGCTCTTCCGATTATTGCGGGTTGGCAAACAAACTCTCAACGAGATGCGGAGCTTGCACGATGTCTTACACCGCCAGATCATGGATTTGGCCATTGCGCTAGGTTTACCTTCTGATCCCGAGGAGTTTTTCCCGCAAGCGGGCGGAAAAGAAAAAGGGCGAGTCATGGGCTCATGGCAGAGTAAGGCTGGTTACTTCTCTATCAGACGACGACGAAAAAGGTATATCTTGTTCTGAGCAACAAAGAGAGCGCGTAATTCAAAACGTCTCAATTCTAGGGATTGGAACGAAACCTTACGGCTCTATGATAAAGTTGACTACCCGGATGAGGACTCTTAACGACGTGTTCATAGGCTATCTACATATATAGGAACAAGAAAAACGGGACGGCACGAAGAATCATGGTACGAGAGATATCGGGCAAGAGGAGGAAAGAATACGTGTATGATCTGTTTTTTAACATTCAACATCGCAGTAGGCGTAAGAACAGAGAGAAGTGAGTAATACATAGATCTATAACTAAGTAGAGACGATGTGGCGAATTCCTCCGATTTTGAACAAATTGAACACTTCGAAACAGGATGTAGGGCTTGTGAACAGTCTGTTCCTGTCAGATGATTAATTGCAATCTCCAGCCAATACCCTGCGGCTGGACTTGTATAATTAACGGCCCAGATGATCAGCGGATATGTAGAAGGGGAACAATGGGTATTGTTGAATATTCCTAGGGCCGGGGGAGAAGGTTGGATAAGGGTCACCGGAAAGGAATGGCCCAGGTCGTCGATGAGAGTGATGTAGTCAGCGGAAATCTAGATAGAGTGTGGAAGTAATGAATGGGGAGTAGCGGTAGGCTGGAAGTAGGTTTGGGCAGGCTTGGGCTCACTGAGAATACATGAAAGTTTCTCTCTCTACGGAGCGTTCCCGGGTCGTTCCGGACTTTCCGGATCGCGGGAACCTGTCACGTGCTCCTCCGCTATGCAAGGAAATTTTTTAACTGTATGGACAGCACTCCAGGCAGACCGTTGGTCTGTTGGCCATCTACTTGTATCATCATCATTATAGACGACATCAACGATCTTATAGACTGTAATATCACTGCAAGCTCCCTATACTTCAGCAATCATCATCATCCGACACTTAGATATCTTCTCTCGAATCATGTCATCCCAGCAAGACCCTCAGTTCGGACCTCTAATTGAGGCTCTGCGTATCGCGCCTACTGCACCAGGTATGTGGCCAATGTTGCCTGTCTCGTGGAAAACAACTGAAATATTCTCATAGACGCTAAAGCAGCTGCTGACAGATTGTCCCGCGAAGTTTCAAAGTCTGGGCTACAATCACTCGAGTTCGTGGTGCTCATAAAATTTTCTCGATATACCATTAACTTCGACCTTCAATAGAGACTATGAAATCATTAAAACTTTGCACTCTTTTGCTACTAATAAAAAGGTTTGCTGTTCGTCCATCACCACCTTATGTTTTCTCAGATCTTGTGATAGTCTGGTTACGAGCGAGAATCTGCTGCGGTAGCCTTTCACTCCTTTGCTGTCATCTTGGGAGCCCCCGTCGCTCCGCTGTTAATACCATCCCTTTCCATTTTGTTCGATATGTACATGGATAAGGGCGACGTTGTTCGCATCGCTGCAACATCAGCTGTCAAGGCAATCTTGAAACTCTTCCCGCCAGAGGCGACAAGACTTGTGTTTCGTACTCTAGAACCGATCGTCCAAGGTGGAAAATGGAAGACAAAAGTGGGAGGATTGGACGCTATTCGCGGATTCGCCGCGTCTGCGAAAGACGTTGTCGCAGCGGAATTGGTAGAAGTACTTCCGAAGGTGGAGAATGCGATGCACGACACGAAATCGGAGGTTCGAACTTGAATCTACGCTGCCCCTGACATCGAGGCTGACTTCAATTAACATCAGGTCTCTTCCGCTGCCAACAAATGTGCAATAGCCTTGTGCACTACTCTCGCCAACCCCGATCTTGTCCCTCATATCCCAGTGCTCGTGAAATGCATGGCCAATCCAGACTCTGTTCCTGCTTGTATCAAGGCGCTATCGTCCACCACTTTTGTCGCAGAAGTCACGGCACCTGCTTTAGCAGTGCTAGTTCCCCTGTTGATCCGCGCTCTCAATGATCGAAGTATGGAGACTCAGAGGCGTACGGTCGTCGTCATTGACAATCTTGTCAAACTTGTGCGGGATCCAAAAGTTGCCGCTCAATATCTCAGTCCCCTTGTTGAAGGTGTAGAAAAAATTGCGAAAGGTGCTGCATTTCCTGAAGTACGTTGGATGCATGTATCTTTATTGTCTACTCTAAATACTTGCTGCTCGTAGGTTCGTGCATTCGGAGAAACTGCCCTCGAAACTCTACTCAAATCTGGCGCCTCTGCTAAAGTTCCCCCTTCAGAATCTCGCGACCTTGAGCAGCAGACTAAGGACGCTCGTTCCGCTTTACTTCTTCTTCTCCCTAAGGATATACGTGACTCTTCCTCTCCTCCCAATGGGCCTTACACTCCCAAGTATTCTCTGTTGACTCGTTCATTGGATTTCCAAGCTTCCCTGGTTGCAGATCTTGTGAATGCCCGACAGTTTTCTGACATAGATGCTTGGTCCAGATGCATCGGCCTTTTCATTAAAGGCTGGACAGATCCAGAGCACAGCACTTGGTTTTCAGAAGCAGTTCGCGAGCATTTCCTCGCAATTGACAAGGTTCTTCATTTTTTGAAACCCGTGCTCCACGGGGTTACTGAGGGATTCTTACCAGGCAAAATATACTGTTCATACCAATGGCAATAGTGAAGAAGGTGAAGTTCTATGCGACACGTTATTTTCTCTGGCATATGGTGCCCTGCTATTGCTTTCGCATACTACCTTGCGGCTCATCCGTGGACGCCGATATGGAATCCTTGGTACCAACGGTTCGGGAAAGTCGACGTTGCTTCGCCAACTGAGAGATGGGAAGGTCGAGAATTTCCCTCCCCAGGATCAATTGCGTTGTGTGATGGTTGAGCATTCATTGCAAGGGGAAGATGCATCATTGTCAGTTCTGGACTTCATCGCGTCAGGTAAACTATTCATCTTGTACCTGTAATGGTCATGGCCAGTCCTCATAATTTATCCTTAGACAAAGCTTTGGCCTCTGTCCCTCGATCCAAGATTCGCGATCAACTTATCGAGGTCGGCTTCGATGATGAACGACAAGCTGATACAGTCGGCGGTTTGTCGGGTGGCTGGAAGATGAAATTGGAATTGGCTAGAGCCATGTTATACAACGCCGATCTTCTACTTCTTGATGAGGTGAATTTATCAGTCCCTGTTCTTGGATCCAAGCTGACTTTGTTTATCTTCATCTTGGATCTAGCCGACTAACCATGTAAGTTACCATTGTGAAAGGTCGTTCTCTTCTGCCAGTCCTTAGACATTCGTAGTTGGACCGTGCCTCCGTTGCATGGCTGGAAAAGTATCTAATCGCGCATAAGAACGTAACCTGTCTCATTGTAAGTCACGATTCAGGGTGCGTCTTTAATTGGAATTTTTCGAAGTTTTTTGTATATTTACATCCAATTTTACTCAGCTTCTTGGACAATGTTACCACCGACATCATACACTATGAGACGAAGAAGGCATGTTGCATTATCACATTGTATCTCAGTGGTAACTTACAAAGATGCATAGCTCGTGTTCTATCCTGGTAATCTTTCAACGTTTGTAGCTCACCACCCAGAAGCCAAGTCGTATTATACTCTCGCCGCTACTTCTGTCAAATTCTCGTTCCCTCCTCCTGGTTCCCTCATGGGAGTCAGGAGCAATACGCGGGCAATCCTAAAAATGACAAATTGCACATTTACCTATCCAGGAAGAGACAAACCTAGTTTGCACAATGTCAGCTGTGCATTATCGCTGTCGAGGTACTTCTTACATTGATTGTGGCCTCATTATAATGTCGATCACATCTAATACACCCTTGCCAGCCGCGTTGGGTACTTACTCCACATCGCACTAATGTTAATCCATCTAACATATCTTTTTCAAGTGTGATTGGACCAAATGGTGCTGGCAAATCGACCTTGATTAAACTGCTCACCGTTCGTATTTTAAGTTACCTCATCTTTTCCACATCTTACTAACACCGGACACAGGGTGAGACCGTACCTCAAGAAGGAACGGTGTACAAACATCCGGCGCTACGAGTAGGTTATGTGTCTCAACATGCTACTCACCATATAGGTTTGACTTTCTACTTTTCCTTCCCATAGAGTCATTCACAGTCATTTAGAACGTCATTTGGAGAAGACCCCGATTCAATATATTCAATGGCGATTCCAAGATGGTCATGATCGTAGGTAGGCTTTTTGTCCCAACAAACTCTATTCTTATTACAAATGCCAGGGGAAATTCTTGAGAAGGCAACTCGTATTCTCACTGATGAAGAGAAGCTAGTGTTGGATCAAGATTGGGTTGGAAAAGATGGTTCAAAACGAAAACTCGAAGTCAGCATGCAACTATTGTTGTTCCATCAGAAGCATAAACTGACGGACTTTTCTATAGCTGATCATGGGCCGTCAAAAGCTAAAGAAATCTTTCCAATATGAGATTAAATGGCGTGGTCTCGATCACCGATTCAATACCTGGGTTGCCCGTGACGATCTTATCACGAAAGGTTTTACAAAGCTAGTCCAACAGTTTGACGATCTCGAATCATCTCGAGAGGGTGCTGGTTCTCGTGACACCGCAGCACATCTCGTTCGCAAGCACCTCGAAGATATTGGTTTAGATGGAGACATCGCTCAATATAATGAAATATCTGGTCTATCAGGAGGTGAGTTTCTGTGATTGATTTTTGGACTGATACCGACAAGTTACCCTTATAGGTCAGAAGATTAAATTGGTGATCGCGGCATGTCTTTGGAACAATCCACAAGTAAATCTTCCAATCTGCTTTCCATGGTTCTTTTGACAAAGATCTTACAGATCTGTGTACTCGACGAACCAAGTAACTTTCTGGATCGAGAAGCCTTGGGTGGTTTGGCAATCGCCATCAGGGATTGGGCTGGTGCTGTGGTGAGCATTCAGTATTCAATGTGACCATCTCGCACACTGATCTGAATTGAAAATCAGGTCATTATTTCACACAATCATGAGTTTGTGTCTGCGTTGTGTATGGATTCTCCTTGACTCTTCTATTGATGACATTTCGTTGAACTTGAAATATCAGGCCCTGAAACTTGGTACGTTGAGGCTGGACGAATGTCTCATAAGGGGAAGACTGCAGTCATCGAGGATGCCTTCTTGGACAAGAAGGGAAGTGGGTCGAATACCCCTGTTCGATCTCGTATCCAAAGTCCTGCTCAATCAACCAATGGGACGCCTGTCGTGAGTGGTGCTGAAGATAACGGAACAAGAACTCCGCCTATCAAAAAGAAGAAGAAGGTGACTCGTAATCAGGTCAAGGCGCAGGAGGAGCGCAGAAGATTACGGAAACTTGCGTGGTTGACACATGGAGGTCCTAAGCCTGGGGACACAGATAGCGAATAGCGGATGTGTGTTTCATTATGTTCTACCATCATAGAGTACCTGTATAATCTATCATAGAATACCTAGTATAGATTGCAGATTTGAATCGTTAGTCGATGCAATTCAAATCCTGCTACGCGAATAGTGCGCAAGGTGCCAATCGCATACATACCATGCTTCATCTGCATTTCTCTAGAAACGCGTTGGATTTTGTCAAACGATTTCTCTATCTGTATGAACGTCTAAAGCAAGTCATTTGTCGCGGTAACGCGATGTACGTTTAGGGAAGGAGGGAACTATCCGAATGACTCGGAATGCATCCACCCAGTGCTGCTATTCATGGACCATGGGTAAGTCCGGTACTGAGCCCGTTGATCAGTTCTGTTTCTTGTCTTGAAGTGGTCCACATCATTTACGTTGAAGTCGACCAAAAGTGTAAGTAGTTTTGATCAAAATGGCTTCAGAAGCTCTATGTCGTGAGCACTGAGTAAATATACTATCTGTATATGCTGAGTTTATCATTAAAGACGTGAACAATTGCATGAAATGTGATGGAAATAGTACTACAAGTTAATGGATAGCAATCGACACTACAGAATAGACTAGTTAGTACTGAGGATAGGATAGTATAGTTAATAACTGTCCGATTGAGAGACAAGTAAATAGCGGTATTAATGCAGGGGATTAAGGAGGAAGTCCGTAAGCTAATCAGCGGGTGTCGACATACTCGGAGAAGATAAAAAACTCATACTGAGGAATAAAGAACAGAATATATAGCAGCGCTTTGGTACTAGGTGGATTTGAGACAAACGATAGAGCATCTAGTACCTCGGCGACCACTGCTGTGGTTTTGTACCAACGGTATCGTTCGAGACGGAGTCTTGACTACGGGGACGTCGATGCGAGACGGTGGGACTAAGCAGTGAAGACGTGTGACTTTCTTGTGATGTGCGGGACACATAAGCAGAGCTAGGCACATGGATACCAGTGGATTCGTATCCACTCGCATCGTACTCGTTTGGGTTGGACACGCCAAAAGACTGGTGGAGAGTGGTCCCTGAAGAAGAAGACTGCCGAGTTTGAGTCTGACGCATAGACTGCCTTTTATTCTGAAACCTATCCTGTCACAATCAGAAACAGAATCACAGAAGTTGCAAAAGCAACTCGCCATATTTGAACGCTCCTAGCAGACATGTCCAATAGTTTAGCAAGGGCCTGGCGTTCCTCTGTGGACGGAAACGCTGTTCGAGCATAAGTATCGTTCAAAACTCTTAATTGGCCGGCGTCAGCACGTTTGCGTTTTTTCTTGATCATAGGCTCGTTCGCAGTGCCTGTGGTAGGCGAAACAGGTGGTGGTGTATACGACGGGGGAATTTGCAGACCACTCGGTGCATATGAAGGAGTGACTGGACGATGACTTTCGGGTAGCATCATTGACGCGTGACTGGCCGCATGTATATGTGACTGAGTATGTGCGTCAGTCATTGGTACAGGATTTCCATAATTATTCGTCGAGTTTGGTGTCGGATACGCAGCGAACGACGGGGGATATGATGCAGTGGGACTGCGAATTCCGGAATATGAGGGATTCTCAGCTGGACCAACAGAGTATGAAGCAGTGTTGGAAGACCACCGATCATCTCGTCCAAGGCCTGAGGTGGTAGTTAGAGGGGGAAGTTTTCTCGAATCACTATGTTCAGGTGCTGGTGAAGTCCGAGACGAAGGGTAGGCTGAATAGTAGTTTGAAGCATAGCGATTATCGGTCGTGTCATAATAAGCATAATTCATATGCGCCGATGATTCTGCCAATTCGTGGGAGGTTAATGAATGGTATGCGTATCGTTCAAAAGCACGGATGCACTTACGATTGTTGCCCGGCCATTGATTGTAAAGGGCATGATTGTAGTCGTACCGAGTCGGCATGGAACGAGGTTGCGTATATTGATTAGGATAAGTGGAAGCTACAGAATGTTGGCAAATTGAGTGCATTGTGGTTATAACGCTTCAAAGAAACAGACCTGGAAGATGTGAGCTTGGAAATGCAGAGGTAAGAGGAGGGAGCACTGTTCGCCCACCCTGTCCAGTTTGAAAGAAAGCTGGTGCTTGATCCCCAAGCGGTGGACTCTTCCCTGTTTTACCAAGACTAGCATAATAACGATCTTCTCTTGAGTTCGACATATTTTAAAAGTGAAGGTGTGGAGCAGAAAATGGAGAGAAAGGGAAAGAATATTATTGGAATGAGTAAGAAAGGTTTGCTCGATATATATCGAAAGACCCGCGTGTCGATGAGCAAACCGCAAGCTGAAGGTTACACGTCCAACGGCTGGTCAGTGGAGGCGATGCGAGGCAAATAGTAATCAGGTACAGGCCGACAACGAGGAAGACATGTACAACGCGGGCTTGACGTGCACGAGGTGGGGTCGGAGCAGTTGGAGGTAGGGCTAGGGCAGTGGACCACGAGTTAAACCGGGGCGCGAAAACTAGAGAAGCAAGCAGAGATATTTGAAGACTTGGCTGTGGAGTCTAAAAGAAAGAGAGAGTATATACGAAGCAGGAGTTTAAATTGTTGAGTGTAAACAGCCAGAACAAGCTTCGCACAATCACAAAAAAGATGTACATAATAACAAGCCGTTTACAAGGGCATACCGCCGGACTTGCATCTCTATAAATTCGTTATGCGCGATATTAAAACCTCGTGTACAAGACAATCGATAAAGAGTTTGATCACTGAAAAAATCACTGCCTATAGTGTAGACTCAATATTCCCATTTGTGAAACTCGAAGTGACCAGGAGTAAGCATTAACAGTGACCCATATCATACGTACATTTTACTTGCGAAAAGAAGGTGGTGCCGTCATCCAGCGAGAAGTTTTGCAGAGAGGATTCCCTTCAATTTGGAATCGGTACTAATAGCAGCTTCTTGTCACGGCAACGGGTCGTGTCAGTTGTTGGAGATTGATTCAGTCGAAACGACAAAAATCAGACGTGGTTTGGGCGTTGTCGAGCCTCGACTATAAGCGGTAAGAGCAAGATGAAACTATGGCTTTGCAAAAGTTACTCGTTTGACGCCACATTGGACTGCGAAAAGAATGTTCACAAATTGAAAAAGAAATCATCACACAGCAAAGCACGTGGTCTATGTTATCGATAGATTATCCTTTCCTGGGACAACCTCTTGAGTGGCCCTCTTCGCTATGGCCGCCTCATCTTCTCGTCGTCCTCTTCCTGTTCCGCCGATGGCAAACTTTAGAAGCAATCTTGCAGATTCCCGCTTCGAAATGTACCCTCATTCTTCCAACTTCCCCTATGATTACCCACAATACCAATACGACGAATCCAGAACCGCTGGGTTCCCAGTAGGGACTCTGCTTCACAAGGGCTTCTATGAGTAAGCTCTTATTCACCTCCTATGACCTCTGCTCAGCTTGGAATACCAAAAGTCTCCTTTCCATGATTCCAACTCCTTCCCCATCCCGCATGTTGCAACAATGGAGGCCAGATAATAGTCATAGCCTTGTCGCTGGCACACGTTATGAAGAACTAGACAAAGGGCCCATCAAGTCTTTGTCTCCTCCAAGTCCGGTCTTAAAGAAGGGACGCAGAATAAGCAAGGACATGGTTTCGCACCCAACGGGCTTTGTGTATGTCCTTCTCGTCCTAATATCTGTTCCTGAATTCCTTCATGATCTTTAGTCATTTGGTTCATGCCTCAGATGCGGATCAAGCAGAAGCATTACTCACTCGATGGGGTCCAGATGGTTTGGGGAAGCTAGGGGGTAGGGTGTTTCTACATTGCTCCTTTGGATGAATTTGGTTTACTCGCATCTCAGATCCCCGCTGGGCAAATCCCATAAAAAACAGAATTCGTCAGGGTAATCAAGCCCAAGTCGTCAATCAAGATGTTAACATTCCACAACAATCCTATCGAGAAAGTATTGGTCCCATCGATGCCGGCGCTTTAGGCCCACTCCGAGTTGTAAATGGAATGAGTACTACCACCGTGACTTCTTCTTCCATGCTCACCACTGTGGCCCGTGAGAATTTCAGTACTCAGCCGAATATAGCTGTGGACGGATTACCGGGGCGTCCGGGAAACTCAACAATACGGTGGGGACGTGGTTTGATCACGCATCCTGAGCTTCAAGAACACGATGAGCTCGGGGGACCTTCGGATGATCCGGGTAAAGCTTTACCAGAAGTCCCACCTCCTCGGCCAATTGTACCTTCTTTGGCCACCCTCGAGAAGGCAGTTTCCGCCCGAATCTACTTTGAAAACTTATATTTCCCCCTCTTTAGACACATTCCTTCTCGTGAACAACGAAGGCTTGCAATGGAGCGAGATATGATGGAAATGAATCTTTCTCAGATCCAGAAGGAGAATCTCCGTCAACGCTGGAGACGAAACGAAACAGAGTATCTTCGTGAACGCCGACGAAAGGTCGATGTGACGACGTTTACGAAGCTGAAGACCATAGGACATGGTTCGCATCCCTTTCGTATCATTTTTGTTGTGTTCTCATACCGGTCTTCTAGGTGCATTCGGCGTTGTATCTCTCGTAAAAGAACAGTCGACTGGTCAGCTTTTCGCCATGAAGCAGGTGATTACCTTAATCATTAGCTCCATTTCAGTACCTTATTAACTCTCTTTTGTTCAGCTACGAAAAACAGACATGCTTCGGAAGGGTCAAGAAGGCCATGTCCGCGCAGAGCGAGACCTTCTCAAATCTGCTTCTTTGGTATCTTCACCTGGGGGAGCAGAATGGATTGTCAAACTTCATTACAGCTTTCAAGACCGGGATAATTTGTACCTGGTCCGTGCTAGTCCGTGCTATCATCGTACTCATACTGATTTCATTTCGATTTCATTTGTCCACGACCATATATGTATGTATGTCTTTTCTCTGTATAGGTTCTTGAATATATGGGTGGTGGAGATTTATTGAATCTTTTGATTGAGAGAGATGTCTTCGAAGAAGATTTCACGCGTTTCTATGTCGCCGAGGTTGGCAATCCGTTTCTTTTGTAGACAGACTTCTGATCCTTCAGCCATATAGATGATACTTGCCATTGAATCTTGCCATAAGCATGGTTTTATTCATCGTGATATCAAACCTGACGTGGGTATTTATCTATACTTTCATCTTGCATTAAATTCTCATACACTCCAAGAATTTTCTTTTTGACCCTAACGGCCATATCAAGCTCAGTGACTTTGGACTCGCGTATGTTCGAAACTATGTGCTGTGGGACAAATACACTAATCCATTTTTAGAACCGATTTACATTGGGCTCATGACACGTCTTGTAATGCAATTGGTTCCTATCAAATCTTCCTGGAAATTTCTGACTTCCAGGGGTACACAGATTATGAACAGCAACGATTGCATCTACTGCATAAACATGGAATTGATCTCGAAGATACCAACGGCATTGCAGATGGTAAGAAGACAAAGCGCATGGATCGCAAGGAAGTTGAGCGTTTAATGGGAGGAGATGGACCTGAGGGCGTATTTACTTGGAGAGAAAAAAACCGAAGAAAGGTGAATTTATCAGTCGTTGTGTTTCCGTATATTACTGAACGTATCTTGATAGCTTGCATATTCAGTGTGTGTAGGCTTCTGTCACACTCCTATCCTATTTGCTAATTAGTCTGCCAGATGTGGAACGAACTCTTACAGTAAGAATATATTTCTTTGTATCTGGTGTATGCTTCTTAACATGCATCAGTGTCCCCGGAAGTTATACGAGGTCATGGTTATTCGTATTCCTGCGACTGGTGGAGCCTTGGAGTTATCATGTTCGAGTGCCTCTATGGGTAAGTTGCATACACAAGTTTAGAATGTGAAACAACCTTCGACATACTCCGCCTGGCAGTTACCCTCCCTTTGTCAACAAATCGGTAAAAAATATTGGGTCCGCACTCTAGTTCGTTCTGTCACTCATACAAATTTACAGCGGCATGTAACCAGGCAAATGATCTTAAACTGGAAACAATATCTTCGCTTCCCTAAACGTCTTCCTAACACAAAAGAGCCTGTAAATTTGTCTAGTGAAGCGATCGATTTGATGCAGCAACTTTTGTGCGAGCCAGAAGATCGTTTGGGATCCCAGGCCTCTTCTTCAGTTTCCCGACCAAACTCACTGATCGTGCAGTCCAGACTCAGCTTTGTGCCCCAGCACTCAGCAGCTGATGGCTCTCACCTCATTAAAGTCCGTCATTTTCGCTCACATCGGCCGCGTCACATTCAATTCTCTTGTTGCAGACACATCCATGGTTTAGAGGAATTGATTGGGCAAACATCCATCGCTACGAGGCTCCCTATCGCCCAGAATTGCAAAATCCCGAGGATACGCGGCATTTTGACGACGACATACCGGCTGAAGTACGGCGCACATTACCCTCATACCTTATAACACGACACTAACTCGTGCTTGTTTCAGCCTCTCGCGCCAGCCAATGGTGCTCCCCCTGATGCTACCCGAGACCCACTGCTTAGAGACAAAGTTCATGGTGCCGAAATTTTGGACGTACGCAAGGCGTTGGCGTTTGCTGGCTTCACACATAAAAGCCCTCGTGTGTTCTCATACGTCAGGGCTGAGAGAGCTTTCGATCATCTGTCGGACGATGTTGATGTTGATTCTCAAGCGACTGTCCGAGCCAGAGGAAGGTCGGCCCGTCGTGAAATTCAGGATGTTGGCAGGGGGCGTGCTATCTCCATGTGAATGCCTACTGCAGCGTACACAACTCTTATACCCCATTTTTTGCATATTTTATGCCTAATATCCAACATTACTGTATGTAAGTTATTTCTTGTTCACGACTATTATATCCCAGTTACGCTCGACGAAATTCAAATTATGATTAATGACTATAGTGGAGTTCTACTTAGTGAAGTATAGCTATACAGTGCGTTCAAAAATTTCATTTCATGAGATGGAGAAGGATGAATCAGTAACGATAATTAATGATAGATAAGGCGCTGCTACTTAAATACTGAAGTGAGACGATACCTAAAGCATCCAACTGGCGTATACTGGTAAGTCGGCTACCTGTGATGCTGACGAACGCGTTTCCCAATTGAGTGGGTCTGGCTAAAGCCTTCGTCCTCCGAGTCGGATGATCCACTGCGACTGTGTCGTGATTCTGAGCTAGAGACATCAGATGCAGTACTGCCTCGTCTGTACTGATGCCAGTCCACGGGAGCGACCGCCAGACGGGAAGAACTTGGATGTGGAAGGGGGCCGGTATCGTCGTCACTGGTTTGGGCATTCTGATTATGAACACGAGCGTGCCGCCTCATGTTGGATAATACACTAAAGGAACGACCGCATCCCTCAACGGGACACAGAAACGCTGAGTTGACATTGATCGTGAGCATTGCTAATGATTCAGTAAAGGTTTAATACCTACGCTTCTCCCCAGTATGGCTGTTGAGGTGAATCTAAAAGAGATGAGGGATTCATCAAGTATCAGACATTAAGGATTCTACCTTCAAGCTACTAGGTCTATTAAATCCTTTGCCACAGTATGTGCATTCGTACTTTGCAGGAGGTGCGACGCTGCCCTTTGGTTGCACACCTGGATAAGGTTGGGCCGAAGAAGTCAGGGCATAGTCCGCTTCTTCTGATCTATCCCGGTTATCCAAGGTGGTAGAAACTCGAGGGTGGGTGAGGTAATCGTAATTAGAGTAAGAGCGACTACCAGCACCGCGCGAAGGATCGTGAGTGGTAATTGGATTGACTGAAGAGTATTGACTGGACAGGGGTCCCACTCCCATGTCTGGATATCGATAGTTGGGCGCAGGAACCGGTGAAGCTGTTGTAAAATGGCCATGACCTGGAGTCGTGACGCTCCGCGTATTGTATTCTAGATGTGTTGAAGGTCGATGTTGCTCGCGTCCGTACGAAGTGTGTGGGGAGCTAGACGACGTATGACTTGCCGCTGAGAAATATTCACTGGGTGGATGCGATGAATGCGACGATCGAGACGGAGGGACATTGAAAGGTCGTTGAGAGAAATTATTGGAGCGCCTTCGCTGTATACATATATATATATATATATAATGAGCAGACAAGATACGCGCCATCTCAAACATTGATCAAATACCTGATCATCGTGATAATGCGCGGGATCATCGTCGTCACTTACCCGCAAACGACTTAGCTCATCTAGAGAATGCGAATGAGTGCTGAAATCGTGTGGATCTGAAATCCTTACTGCCAAACAGATCTCGTATGGGGGGAAGAGTAGGGCGATCGGTGGTACGGCGTCCAGACGAAGAAGACATTGCGTATATGTATGTGAGTCGATATGCAGATGAGATAGAAGGAAGATGGGATAAGCCAGGATTCTTCCTTCTCTTTAATATATACTCATATAAATTGCATTTAGAGTCGGTATTTTGTGAGCGAGCTATGGCTATAAGTGCAGCAAAGGAGATACACAGGCGAGTCTACCGACGGCGATACCATTAAAACAGTGCAAATGCCAAAATGATAAAAGGTACTGCACTGTCGTTAGCACTTTTTGATCTACCTCTTGATTGTGTTTGTCAAACTCGTCGGTAAAGACATGTAGACACTTTCGGTCGAATTGTCGAACAGCAGGGTTATCCAATGGTTCTGAACACATTGCGCTGTGGTTTCAAGGTGCATAGGCTGCGTGTCAACAACGACAGTTCTCGGGTTGAATGTGATTTTATTCCACGCGAAAGTAACTATATAGTTAGATTTGAGTCAAGTAGATGCCGTGTCAATTCCAGCTTCGGCCCTGGTTTTCGTTTTCAACGAAAGAGAATGTAAACCTTGGTCCAGTTCTTCTGAAAGTAGTGAATAGATCATTCGATGCCGCTGCATCGTTGTCTGGAGAAAAGGGGACATGAGATATCTCCAATGCAGAGGCAAGGTGTTTAAGTCGGAAGAGCACCAACCTTTCCTTTGAATTCATCCGAGACGATTTCTAACGAGAAGTCTAATAGGTAGTACCGGGTGAATTGACATGTCCAAAAGAGATGATTGAAAACACAGACGAGTCTCTCCACTTCCTCCATCTTGAGCTCGCATGGGAGCATGGTGACGATGTTGGTACGAGTCATTGTGGATAACCAGTGCAGCTGGTTGTAAAGAAGATAACAGCTGAAAGTAAAATGGTGGATGGTAGAAATTCCTTTCTAGTGCATAACATTAATTACTTTGGACCGAATCACTGATTCAATTGGGCCCAGAGAAGGCGAAGCCGTAGCCATGGCAGAAATCCTTCTGAATGCGGGAAGTATACGAGTTTGAGACCTCAAACGAAACATGAGTTAAAGATAAGTGGTTAACCGATTTTGCGTACTAAGACTTATGTAAGCCCTGCACAGCCTCGGAGCCCTTGTTTAGCCTCATCCAAGTTACAAGTTGAAAAACCAGTAATTTTGACTGCCAATACATAGGCTAAATGACAAAAACACAAACTATGGAGGTCGTCGAAGGTAGACAACCTTGACATCAGAGTAATCCGATGTCTATGTAAGTCTAAAGTACGTTCGATGAATTCAATATGTGGCTCTGACTGAAAACGGGATCCTACAAAGGTGAGCCTCGAAAGGTTTCGCCCGCACAGCTTGGTTCCGCCTTCGGAAAATTGGATAAGAGAGCTGACCTGAGTCGACTGTACAATATATGGACTGCGCATACGAACGGTAACTGATCATTCGAAATCATTGTGCATATACCAGCTTTGTACAAATGCAGAAGGTTGTCTGAATGGGGCAATGTGCGAAGCAACAACTTGAAAGGCAGAGCATTCAAGTTACTGCAACAGATATACTCACAAAGGTCAAGAGTTTGGCGAAGAAGATATGATCCGGACGTCAGCGGGTCGGGACCTGACTCGAATGCATGATGAGTGAAAATAGACAGGATCCACCTTGCTGTTGATAATTGACTGCATGGGTATCGCCTATCTGCCTGATAATCGTAGTTACTAAGTTTGAAGGGGTTCGCGGGGAGCTGCGGGGAGTTCGTGTCGGAATAGGTCGGAATCCAGGTAAAAGGTCATGTGCGCGTGACACAGCGTGCTGACACTGTGACAGTGATTAGATTGCAACACACTTTGTTCTTTCAGTGATGAACTTACACCAACGAGGTTTAGTGGACGCTTGCTTCGAAGAATCCCAGTATGATGAAGGTATCGCTCTTCTCAGTCAACTTAAATCTTCAAATGTACTACCTTCCGCGTGAGTGATCCAACTAGAATACATAATCCGACTCTGAACTCCCTTCTTTATAAGATCTCATATACGACAATTGCTCTATTTTTCATTATACCCACCAACCGTGAAAAAAGTGCCTCTTGGTCTATCGCTTTCCCCAACCAAGATTGGCCGACAACAACAGAAATCGCTGACTATATCCTCACAAACCGCGGCTTTAGCGTGCTCTCTTCTTATCCAATATGCGCTGACGATGAGTACAGAAGGAGTGGCTCGTGCTTTGCCTTCCTATGATCATTCTAATGTGAATGGAAGTGAAAGTTCCGAGTCACTAATCGCCAAGGAATCCTACTGCATATCGGAGGCGAAGAATTGCTGGAATATCTTGCAAAAAGGCTTCATACATCGAGTCACGACATCTAGTCCAACGAAAAGAGGCACACGGCGAACGACCGTTTTCGACGACAATGACGACGATGATTTTGGCGCCTCTGGTGTTGTTGCTGAACATGCGTGGCCTGTACTGGACCTTCTTCTTATCCTCTTTGAGCGCGACGAATGTGAGACTGAGGCTCGTGGTTTACGTAGGCATTTATATCCTCTACCGCAAGGACAACATTAATACAGTGATCTAGCGCGTTATTCTCCCCTTCTTCTGAATCAGATACCTGCGCCTCGTAGTGAGATGAGTGTCCGTTGGGAGGCAGATGCACCTCTCTCAATCATTTTATACGCTCTCGCTCAAGAAGGGGATGAACAGCGGCGAAAAATGGGCTCAAGGCTAACGCAATTGGTGAAGATAGGATAGGATAAGATCTATGCTGAGTCTAATCTATCTTTCCAGTTGATCAATCTTTGCTCTACCAATCTCTTCGATTTCACTATGTTTCTCAATTCGGTCTTCTCCCGGGTGTACACATCGGGCCCGAAAGAGTTTTTGGCGTCACTGGTGGCTCTCCCGCCTACGCTTCCAGTTTTGAGGTTCCGAATTGCGCTTCTACACAAATTTATCAACAATGGCGGCAAGAGCACTGCACAAGATACCTCTTTACGTTCCAAACCTCAGGCTCGTGCAAAGCCAATTCGCCATAGGCGCAACGAAACAAAACCTTTGGAAGAACAGACAAAACCCCAGCTGACTTCGAATTCAATCCTCAGTCAGATCACTTTGCCACCTTTTACTGAAATTCATCGCTCAATGGAAGAGCTCAAACCTCACCTGTCCAACAAAGACCTTCCGTATACTTGGATTCAGTTCCAACTTTGGACCTCAATCTATATATATCAAACGCAGTTGCCTGTAGGAGCGAGGGACAAAGGGTGGTGGAGCCTCTTAGGAAGTGAGGAGTTTCCTCGACAACTCGAAGAGCTGTTTCACACCAAGGATCTGGAGACAACAGTATACAAAGAGATTTTGAATGACATGTTATCCACTTAAAGCCTTATAAGAACTATCTCCCGCGTGATCTCAACACTCGTGATCACCGACTCTGAAAGAGGTTCGCACTGAATGGCAATCAAAAGTCATGAATTTTCATGATGGTAGTGTCCTATAGTGACACAAATGTGCGGTGCCTTTCAGGGGTTCCTGCACACTGGTTTGCAGCCTTTTGCAGCCTGATTGAGAATGATGCATATGTACAGTGCTTTTGGGGTTTCCAGTGCACTGCTCAGAGCCACTCCAGGGTGAGTTTAACACACATTGCAGGGTTCAATAAGGCTAATCTAATAAGGAGATGAGCCTTATATGGTTTACTTAAGGGTTTCCCAATGCATTTTACCATAGGGAAACTTCAAACATGGCAATGTGAGAGGAGTAACCTATTGTATAGATGTAACCTGGACATACCTGCTTATGTTGCCAGACTACGAGCCAGTTCCTTCCTTGAGGGCACACTTTCTACTTAGAAAAGGAAATGAGGTTTCACATTTTACAGCTTCCAAGTTATTCAACTAAAATATTCACTTTCAGAGTTGGGGACTGCTGCGTGGGGCACAGTGCTAGAGGATATTTGTTTTATAAACACTGCCTGCACTGACAACCGTGTTTAAATATCGACGTCGTCCATTTCTGAGTAGTCACCAGTGCTATCTACGTCAACATCAATAAGCTCGTCATCTTGTTCTCCTTTCGATTTTCCCTGTTGACTCTTCCATAGATTCGCCAAAAATGACGCATCGCTAGCTTGCATGATTGTTTTGTCATCTCTGACTCGTATGAATCGCGGGAAGCGAAGGCTGAGCCCTTTAATAGACGATGTGAGATGGCGTGCGGCAATGGATATAGGGCTAAGGGTAATGCTAAGATACCGGAACTTTGTCAAAAGAACAATTTTACCATGAAGGGAGTCGACTTACTCTGCGCCTCGAATTTCCCATACCATATCTGGTTTAAAGTAAACATCCGGCTTGAAACCTGTAGCATTTGTTAGCCGTGAAGCAAGTGTAGTAGCAAACGAGCACTAACCTCCAAATTCACAATCCCAAAGCCGACTCCTCGAGCATTTACTTGCATCGTCAAGTGAAAATCGCTCACTCAATGTCTAATGTAAATCAGGGATTTTAAAGAACAAAACTCAGTAATGAAGCTTTGCATGATTACTGATGATCACTGAATCGTACCTTGTAGAAAGCGTCGGTGAATCCTATAAGAGCAAGATGAAAAACGGTTATACCAGCAGAGATGGTAGCAGGTAGCCCACCAGACATGCACTTGCAAATAGCCACAGGATGACCTTGATCCGGATCCCATATTCCGAGAAGGATTGGACTCCACCATTTCACTTTTCGACCATTTCCGTACCATGCGCCGATGGGAATCAGGTCAAGCGAGTCCCCTAGGCCCGAAACGTAATCCTTCTTCAACTTCATCCAAGAGAACGTCCGTTTATCCGCGTCGTATATGGCTGATAATGGCTTTTTTCGAGCTTGCAACTTACCTTTACTATCCTCATCGCAAACTTCATGATCAAGTAACTGTCAATTGGTTGTAGGGCATTAGTATGGGCATCAGTATGGGCATTAGTACTATGTACCATAATATCCGAGTCCGATGAAACCGACTGACCTTGATCATTAAGCCCTCTGTATCATGGCGACTAACTGCCGTCTCCCAGAAATTTTGCAGTTGGGTCTGACTCTCCTCGCTGTCACAGCTATCAACATGTTGAAATCGAGCAAGGAGTTCATTTTCGGGAATATATGAGGGGAATCGGTTCCGCATCAGGGACCTCCGAGTTCGGAAAGAACGGTCTAACAGAATCTAAGTACTACAATTTGAGAAATTTTCCTGTGGGTATTCTTGAAATGCTTACTTCTCCATCTAGATAAAGCAGATCAAACACGAAAACCCCGACAGATATCTCGACTTTCTCTAAACACACGTCCTTCCGGGCTCTGCTTGATAAAGCTTGGAATGACTTGAGAGATCCAGTCGCACGATCAATGGCAACGATTTCAGAGTCCAAGATAAGCGATTGCGTTTCTGGATGTATCTCAAGGAGTACTTGCATCAAGCCTGTCACGTCCGGGTACTGAAAAGTTTTCGGCGAATAGCGGTTTCCAAGACAAGGATGATCCATACCTTAGAAGTCATATCTTCCAGATGGCGCGAAAACACCCGGACATCTATGGGGCCATCTGACTGCCGCAATACATGAATTTGAGCTCTTTGACCATCGTACTTCAGTTCAGCACTGAAAGGCAAATCATTCAATCGTTCGTAAATTTCTTCGAAGGATCGAATCGGTGACCCTAACGCCGGATAGACAGGAATGCCTACCCGTACATCAATAAAATTGTTGCAAAGGAAGGACAAGGCACTTACCGACTGTAAGAGAGACTCTTTGGGGAAGCCCATCAAGACCGACTTCCAGAAGTGCACCGACAATGTGATCATAGGAAGGATGCTGTACAAAGACTTTCCGCAAAAGGTGCTCTGCGGAGCGAAATCTCCAGGGCAATGTGTCCTGGACGATATCTATGGATTTGCTATTGGAACCGGAAGCTATGGACTGAGTGGTGAGTGAATTTCCTGCTGACCCATCTAAACTGGGATCCTTGGATGTCTTCCGCGGAGTCAAAACGAAACATCTCGCCAAAGCCGTCAGTAGAGAGGTCCTGACTGCGCCCACTCGTAGATTTTGAGATAATGTTCGCACCAAAAACCGAATTTCTTCTCCCTTTGCAGATACCAACAGCTTCTCAACGATTTTTTGTTTTTCTTTGATAGCGCCTTGTCCTTTGCATGCGGCGATCTTCAATAAAGACTTGTACACACCGGTTACAAGTAACGGTGGATGTGGAATCAGCGTTCGAGTTGTGGATTTGGCCATGAACGCTACATCACCAGGATCACCTGTAGAGCTATACAGCTTCCTGAGAGAGGCAGATGAGAGTCCGGACACCTGTTGAATTGCTTGTGAGATTACTGAGGGACCTATGTTGAGCTCCAGGGTAGAATAAGGAGGAGCAAGCGTGTTGGAAAGCAAGTACAACGACGGGAGAAGTGTTTGGGGATGCACCAAGATTGTGCGAAATGCATTTGTCAACGTGTTAAGGATTGCAGTGCGCGACCGAGTCGAATTTATCGTTGATAGAGTGTGGGCGAGGAAAGAATAAGGGGTGTCCGTCGACTGCGAAATGAAATGACTTGGAGGAGTATATGTAGATGGATCCACAGCTAGAGGTGTATAATCAGGAGTAGTATGTTCTAGATCAGCAAAGGCATCCTTGCGGCCTGCCTGGATGAGCTTGACAGGGCGCAATACGCTCGAGTTTTTCTTAAGTGAAGAGCTACTTTGATGCTCAGGAGCAGATCCCACATCCTCATCCAATAAGTCAACATCGATGATTTCTATGTCTTTGGCAATGCTTTTTCGAAAAGAATCTGGGTAAAGTGAGTATGAGTCTCGACATCGTCGAAAAAATTTCAGGCTTCGGCCTTACCTGCTTTGACTTTGCCAGGACGTTCACTAGCGCTAGGACTAGAAAAGAACGAATCAAGGCGAGATTGAGTATCTTTTCTGCGTTTCGAATGAACAGGAGTTAAAGGTCTGTCGATACGGCGTTTCGAGGTCGACATGATGTCAGAAGGCAAGAGCGTACGGAGCCATATTCTGCATATTCTTCCGTCTGCCCCGAGCGCCACAATGCCGAAAAGGTTAACTCGATTGACATGTAAGAGCAACAATTCCTTGACAACAGTCAGTCGGATGGTTTCTCCGTTCTGCGATTCAGAAGAGCAACTATGCTCTTAACGTTCTTCAATATGGTCGAAGGCACTTTGCCTTTCTGGGTCCTGCCCAACTTTCAAGATTAGATTTTTCAGGCTATGTGTGTACGTGAATTCAAAGCAAAATCTAAGGCTTGCACTGTATCTGTTGCTATGATAAATTCGTTGATTAGAGCAAAAGCTAAAGTACGTAGTATTCGCAAGAATAAACGCAAGATATTGGTTACCCAGATACGATCTGAGATTACTCATTTATTGAAAGTAGAAAGAAAGGACGTACAGGGAAAGGAATTGATTAATGCAGAGAGCGCTTACCCTTTAGTTCTTTTAATTTCTTGTCTCAAACTGTCACTTCGGCTGCGGACATATGTACACATCAAGTACGCTAAACTTCGTTTAGAATCTGGTAGTGAGCCCTGCGAGCCCGGATGGGGCGCGGGATCTATTCTATCAGGCACCTTTGGCACCCTTTAAATATGAACATTCTGGATCCATGGTTGGCGCCTTCTCTACCCTTTTTCCAGAAGTGAAAGGCAAACATGAACCCCAGCAAGGTAAGTACTGTGTACGCGCACCATCCACAAGTTATTCACGCACATAAAGAACCAATATTTATCTTCAAATCAGTGGAGCGATCAACGCTCAGGCAGTTACCCATCTTCTTCATCCTACGACCACACCGATCAACACTATGGCTCCGGAGACCCTAACGCGAGCTATGCAGCAGGCTATTACACGGCTGGCCAAGAGGGATATATATCGGGAGACACTTCGTCTTCATCTGTAAACCCTCATCACTATCGTTATTCTCAGTCGGTGGTGACATCGCAACCATCTCACACACCTGGCCAATCTCATTACTATTCGTCTCAATCTCATGCACAACGCTCACCTGAACACTCTCAATCATCTACCGGACCTATCACCCATACACACGGGCACTCCCACCACCATTCGGTGTCCCATCCCTACGGGCCATCGTATATGCAATCAAGTTCATTCCCAGCGCAGGGTCGTTCACGGTCGCACTCCCATTCACAAATGATACCATATGATGCAGTCCCGATGGCCCCTCCGTCACAGTACCCTCCACAGGTACCACTTACACCTTCGACAAGCACATATACAGCCACCTCCTCTCGTCCATTTGCATGCACTCTTTGTGCGTTGTCCTTCTCCAGACAGCACGATCTGAAGCGGCATCGGGAAACTCACACTGGAGAAAAGCCGTATCTCTGCAACGGAGGTTGCGGTAAGACATTCACTAGGAAAGATGCATTGAAGCGTCACCAGGTCTGTTCAGATTTTCGAATCTTGGCACCTTCAAATTCATACTCATACATTTGGCAGCTGGTCAAGGGATGCGGCAAAGTTGAAGAAACATGGTCTTGACACCATGTATAGCTATAAACAATGTACACAAACATGAAATTGCGAATCCTTTAATCACGTAGTATACACCTTATCTATCCAGATCGTCAGTAATAGTAATACTGTGGGGGCAGTAGGGTACATCAGCTCACGCAATGTAATATATAGTAGTCGCCGTCATTGTCCAATGGTCAACTCCATGATCCAGGCGTCTCGAGGAACTAGTTTCTTGTAATAATTCTTGTGAATTCCCACTGCTTCAAACCCATGTTTATCATAGAACTTTTTCGCCTCCCCATTGGACGTCTGAACATGGAGATAAATCTTGTCAATCTTGGTTTTGATGTGTGATTTGGCAGCGTCAATGATATGCTGAAGGGATTGGGATCCAAGCCCTCTGGAGCGATATGGCTTAATCGAAACTAAGTCGACTTCAGACGGAGAACAGGATAATTCACATACAGCTAATACACCCATAGTCATGAGGTATAATTGAGTTTCATTGTCCTTGGTTTCAATTCGACAACAAATGGTCCCAACTGCACTGAGTGACGTGAAAAATAACGCGACGCATTAGCCTTCTTGAACTGACCTGGGATGTCGTTGTAATATACTGTCAAATAATTAGCTACCCAGATTTAATCCCTTTTAAGGCGCGTACCTAGTTTACAAAACTCATCTACTTCCGACTTTAAAACATCTGCGTAGAACCGATCGGTGTAAGCTATCGGGAACAAAACAGAGTTAAGTTTCTTCAACTAAGAGGCATAGTCAATTTTGAAGAGACAGACGAGCAGAAACCACTCACTGTTCCCAGGTTATGAGTGGTCAGAGACGCAAAGGAGATTCGAGTGCTCACTGTGGTACTCATCACGTACAGAAGGGAAAGAAAAACGCGCCCATCATTATGGTTAGAGCACGGACGCGAGGTGGGGTTAAGGTGAGCGCTTGATCTCACCGAGTCGCTTGTCTGCTTGTCTAGATCTCTCGGACTACTACTCTGTCTCCAGGTGTCTCCCTGGCCTCTCTTAGCTCTAAATAGATGCCGCTGGATACACATTGATTCACGCTGAACTCGCGTTACTTTGTTTCAAATGCTTGCCTAGTCCAATGTAAGTATTTTTATCTATGAAACCATCTCTTGTAGTGACAAGCTATGCAAGTAGTTCTTAGTAGCACTAATGTCAAGGTAGAGTCTGGTGCATGTAGTCTTCCCAAACAGACCTAAACGCGCTGAGAGTTTTCACCCGGTTCCGCACATCAAGGGTTCTTCGGGGAACTTTCACATTAATCATCTTCAGAAACGCTACGATGTCCTCCAGCGGTGTCTAGCCTTGTCTAGCTTACGACTTAGGCAGTGGATTTATTTTTCCAATTAAAAATTGAAAGCTAAGAGCCAGCTCTAACCCAGATATGTCCAGAAAATGTTCCTGCTTTCGAGCTCGAAGTGAACAGCGTCATTGAATTGATCCTGGGGCTTGATCGCTAATCCGTTTGGTGAAATTAAGGTGCGTATATATCTATATCTATCCAATATGTATATACTTATACTCTAATTCTCTCCAATCGTGCATGTCAAAAGCTTAGACCATACGGAAATTCTGTAACTGCGGTCGGTATTGTTATAGGTGATACCACAGATCATCGAGTCCTGACAGAACATGTATCTAACTGAAAACTCCTTCTGGGTCCTGGCCCTCTGTATTTAGTTCAAGTTGAACAACTGTCAGTCTCTTACTCTGCGCTTCTCAATAACTCCAAGGTGACGGCCATCTTGATATACTTCAACTCACAAAAAAAAAACCGTGCTGACATGTGTTGCTAGCAGCTTGCCAAAGCCGAGCCAAAGCAAGGTCAGAGACACCTGCCTGATGATCGTTCTGTGAGTCTCGGGGAAGTTTGTCTTGTGAGTAGGGACTGAACCTGCGTAGCAAGAGGGTTAAGAAGAGTATATGTTGTTTCCCCTCGTTGCTTGGTGGACCCAAGCGTAATCAAAATGCCATGATGTTATCTTTACAGTCAAAACTTACGACAATTCAGAATTTTATAAGGGCAGGACCTGGGCAGGACTCTGACTCCATTTAGATCAAGGTTTCATTGACTGTAACGAAACAAATCGAAACAAATCTATCCATACAATTGATTCTACTAGCTAGTTCAAAATGTCAAAATGTTGGATGACTATACGAGAAACACTGGAAATATGTAGCATCATGGTGTAATATCACAAATATAGGCTTTGATCTAAGTACGGCTTGTCGATGGTCGGTAGGCCAAGTATTTTCTAGCTAGTACTTGACAAGACATTTGACGGGCGAACTCGAGCATCAAAATACGACCATCTATGGTAAAATAATTTGTGATCATCTTGTCCTCGAACAGGCTTGAACAAGTAGGGCGAACCCAACGGACTCGAGCCGATAAGTATGTACTTGGCAAATCTATGGATATCTTACCTGACGAACCCTCATAGGAGTGACACCTAATCGGGAATTGCCTCTTTGGAAGCGAAGACCGTTGACGGGCCGGAGCAAGGGCCCACTTCTATCCAGGATTATTGCGCAGAGAATATTGTCAGCTACCCACAGCTACCCAATTAAATCCGTAACGGTTATCCAACGCATCGGATTCAGAAAGTCGCGAGTACATGTCAAGTTGAAGTCGAGGTCCTTTCTAAAATCTTCAATCGTCCTTTCAAATTTCTCCCTCTGCCTCACCACAGAAGAGCTCAGAAGAACCGAGAGAAACTCGTCGCGGTATCTCCTCTGAACTCTCGTCAGAGCATCGATACATTCTGGCCAGGAGCTTATCGCAAATTTATCTCTCAACGCTCCCTATGGTACATTCTTCGCCCAAGCTTCCTCTCCCATTTGGTTTTCTCGAATAAAAGACAAGGATACGCCACCATCACATGCTTTTCCGCTCCCAATTACATGCGTGATTATTTCAGAACTGATGTTGGCCTTCCTCAATTCCTTCATCGAGCGCTTTGCCAGTGTGAGACAGTATACAAGGTACGTGAATAAGTATTGATGGATGGAATGTGTTTGGGTTGAAAGCAGGTGAAAACAGGAACAATGAAGAGAAAAGTTGATATTCTTATTGGGAAATAAGCTGAGACGACGAGGAAAGTCGAGGATAATTTTGAGGTATAGAAGGTCCATGAATATTTCACTGTGTTGTGCTCTGACTGATTGACCAATATTGGCATGTATAGTATCAAGTCGTATCCAAAACTTTTTGGGGACCATATCAGCTTGACGCTTACTCTTGTCCTCCCGCTACTACCTCTTCCTCTTTCTCTTTCTCTTTCTCGTCTTCTTCTCATATCATCCAAATCTTCATCGCTGGGCCCTTGAACCTCTACTTCCAAGCGCACACCCTCCAATCTACCAGTGAAGACACGGGAGCTGAGCCTCTCAGAGGAGGGGAAGGAGAGAACGAAATCCGTAAAGCTGCTGACGGAGAACCATATCCTCAACAGTCCTCAATTCATTGCCGAGGCCATAGCCGCATTCCAAGACGTTAATGCTCGAAGGCGAGCGGTGGGTCTTGTCTTGATGTATTAGACAGTAAGACTTACATTTCGCTCTGTTTGAGGCTACTCGTATTCATCTCAGGCTCAGCTGATCCCCTGATTAATCATGGTCGGGATATCTCCGAGTCTTTCAAGTCAAGATCCCAATTAGGCGCGAACTTACTCGGTCCCGTCTACCCCTACCATTGTTACTGGGCATTGTCCCCGACATCTCACGTCCTAATCGCAGGTTTAGTGCGGGTATGAAACCCTTGGATAACCGACGAGCCATCCTCCAATGTTATAAATCTTTCAAGAAATTTGTTGTCCGATCAGTACTGGTAGTTTTGTACAAAATTGTCTGTAGGTAAATAATACAGTCGTCAATTTGACTTCAACTCCTTGTTAAAGCCGATGCACCCTGGCGGTGAGTCTGAACGTCTGAACGTTCAAGTTCTGCGAACCACCGAGCTAAAGAGATCACGGAGCGACGGAACTGAAGTTAGGGCCTATGTATCGTTCGTGTCAAACGTGTACGTTCATTTCATTCGGTTCGAGTGTTAACCATTCTGATATATGTTTTGTACAGGAAGTTACTCTTGTTCCTTCATCAATACCGGTACTTTCATGCAGAATCTTTCAGAGACAGTGAGGAGCTGAAGTTGGAGATCACAGGCCTCACCCTTCTCCTTTCTTGTATGTACGCCAACAATTATTTCAATGTAGTACCTGCCTAACTCACGTACCTTCGTACGAACCCGTCGATTATGTTTCTTGACGTCTTGGTTACAAGACGACCGTTGAGTCCAAGGCTTCCTTATCGGATGAAGGGATAGAGATGCAGATTGACATGATGAGAAATACGTCGAAGGAAGGATCCCAGTAAAGTCTACCGAATGACCAGCTTGCTTGACTGAGAGTATGGAATTCAGAAAAAAATCTACCCCAAGCCCCTTCGTCGGTTTCAAGACACACTTTCAAGACACACGCTAGAGCATCATCAAATATTTCATCGTTTTACACTTACTGTATGTATTTGACGATATGCATAGTGATCATTTAAGCTTGGAGTCAGATGAAAGTCGTAAACGAGATACTAGTATACATAGGTAGATAAAGGCAAATGAGATGTGTCCTCATGATACAGTATACATATGCGGTTAATAAGGAAACAAAAATTAATAACGAGCAGGGAGATAGCACAGTCGATAGCAAGGTAGTGAGTGGTCCGAATCCAGTCTATCTGGTTCGTATATAACGATACAACAGCAAATCAGGTTACTAAACAAATGAGGGCTCGATCAACAAAAAGCAAGAAAAGAAAGTTTCCACTGACAACTTTGTCAATTTCTCAGTTTGTCAATCCGTGATTGTTTCCGAGGCGAGCGTTGAAGATAGTTCAGAAAGACATCCTCAAAGCTTCTGAATGTACAGGTTCTGTCTTCATCGTACTCTGCCAACACCGCCCAAACGCAATGCCAATGTGGATTCTCTCCCGAGAATTTGAATGCTATAGCTGCATGCTCCTGGTCCCACATAGTTGAATCATGATCATCATTTTGCTTCCGCTGAAACGCTTTATCGCATAGCTTTATCATGGCACAGTCAACGATCTCAAGAGTATCCAAGCCAACAAATACAGTGTTCGTGAGGCGCTGGAAGGCTTCATCCATTTCGAGTGCTTTTGGAATGCCTTTCCAACGAGGAGAGTACCCATCAACTAATACTTGAGCAGATGTATGATCGTCGAAATCGAGAGTGAGGCTGGGATGGACGGAGGAGCGCGAAATTCGGATTAATTTTTTGCCAATCAGCTCATCAGGATCTATGCTAATTTCAGGTGGTGATTCAGTGTATGTATGAAGAATAAACGATTATGAGGACCAGTACCCAACAGGATCACGACGAGTGAGAGGGGGTAAACGAAACCTTCTCTTTGAAGGAGAAGACGCTGAGCTTGTTGAGGAAACGGAAGAAAGCTCGTCGTCAAACATGATGAGGATATATTGAAATAGAAATCTATAGAAATAGAACTCGAAGGAGTGGCTATAAAAGTCACGTGGTGAGATAGATAGATGGCTTAGCGACGGTCGAGTCTCGACTCAAGCGCAGATTCCATCACTCAGACTGACCATCATGCAAACGAGCCAGTTATCTCGTCCTCCTATCCATTTAAAAGGCCCTCGCGAAAGGCTCTCGCGGCCAGTTTCGCCTTCTCCCAACACTATGATTCTTCCAGAGACACCGCCGCTCAATATCAAAAAGGTTAATCATTCACATCCGCCGAATTCTTCAGTTCCTCAGCCTCTAAATTCTTCACCGAGAAAATCCCCTGCTCCCGCTCTCACTCTTAGCATTCCTACTCCTCGCTCTCGTCCGACAACGCCCAAGCCACGTATTCAGATTGATATACCTCTGCCATCCAATAATCACAGCGCAGATGAGGATTCATACTGCTACTATGGTGGCGGTCCTACTACTGTTATCTCGTCCGGCGGTTCTGCAGACGAAACCACCATCCGACCACTTGCCACTACGCGCCCGTCTATAACCATTGCAATGCCATCCAAACAAGACGAGCCCATCGAGTCCATCCGTCATGCAATCGACAACATGCGTCCTACAGATGACGAAGTTGACTCGGTAGTACAAGAAGCGGTATTCTCTAATCCCTGGTCCGATGATATTCTCGAAGAAGTTTGCAGGCTTGGTGAGGGTGCAGGTGGTGCCGTCCACAAAGTCAAGGATAAGCGGACAGGTAAGGTTATGGCTCGCAAGACTATCACAACTCGGGAGGCGCCGATGAAACAACTCGAGCGAGAGTTATCTATCATGTCATCCACGAAACACATCAATATAGTCCACTTTTACGGCGCCTACATGTCTCCGTCATCGAGTGAGGTCAAGATTTTGATGGACTTTTGTGAGGGTGGTAGCCTGGAGACAGTCAGTAAGAAGATTAAGGAGCGCAATGCAGTTGTAGGGGAAAGGACCGCTGGTCGTTTAGCGGAAGGGGTTAGTCGCGTCACGTCGACGATTCTTATATTCTAATCAATTCCCTGTTCAAGATTTTACAAGGTCTCGCCTATCTCCATACCAAGAAAACAATCCACCGAGATATCAAGCCCTCTAATATTTTACTATCGAGTAGAGGGATAGTCAAACTTTGTGATTTCGGTGTTTCAGGTAAACTGGAAGGCTCGATGGCCTACACATTCACAGGTACAAGCTTTTATATGGCTGTAAGTGTGATTATTCAGACATCTGGAGTCGGTTCTGAATAATATGGTTTTTGCAGCCAGAACGTATTTGTGGGCACGAGTATACTATAAGATCAGACGTTTGGTCGACTGGAATATCGTTGCTAGAACTTGTCCAAAACCGGTTCCCTTTCCCAAATGATCTTCCTCCCATCGAGTTAATGATGCATATTACCACAGGCGAGGTATGTATTATTTTGGACATTATATGAATGTATTTCATGTTGCCTTTCAGCCTCCTCACCTCGAAGATGAAGGTGGTGTCATCTGGAGCCCCGAGATGAAGGATTTCATCAAACAGACGTAGGGTCACACATGCCTTGTCCTTTCTGTTTTTTTGATCTTTTTTTGTAGTCTGACCGTGGATGCCTTGAGCCGTCCGACTCCCAAGGACATGCTTTCACATCCCTGGATAGTGGACAACATGACGCAAGAAGTGAATATGGCAAAGTGGCTGCGTCAAGTCTGGGACTGGAAAAAACCTAAAGACGCGTTTGTCGCTACTTCCTAATGATCCTTCCTGCAGGCTGATCATTCTTCTCTCAGCACCAGTCGATCTCGGCCTGGCACAGCCGATGGTCACTCAAGGCCACCTTCTTCGGACCCAGCGTCACTCGAAGCCGAAGATGCTTGATCAGTATGAGCTTTGAGTCGGCGGTGGTCGCACTTTCTCCATTCCATCGATATAGAACCATCTCCTTGCAGTGTGTCATATACCCTGCAGCTGTCTTTAATTCACGCTTTTTGTGATTCTTTCTTTGCTCCTGACTTTCCTTGGAATTCTCTTGGTCGTTTTATCTTGTTCAATCAATAATCAATCGCTCATATACATTGGCGCATTTATACAGTACCCATTTACAATACTTATGTTCCATTCCCTCTCCTTGCACTCGAAGATAATATAGTTGGACGTTGTCAAGCTTGCCTCTGTGTATCCTCTTTTTTCTTGATAATACAATTTGAATCCTTTTGGATCGTTGTACTTCAAATATCATACATCAACTACGTTTCCATATGCTTACCGCTGCTTCTAGTGTTATGGTTGTGGGCGTCCGGACAACGCGATCTTGCAGCCCATGAAATTGTCATAGAATTCCTGATACAGACACGGTACGATGCATACGTATTTTTCGGAAACATTTACATTTACTCAGGTTCGCGCCTCAAGGCCTTAAGGCCTCTTAAAGCCTCAACCTGGGTCAGAATGGAGGCATTTGGGAATGTATAACTCGAAGGAGTCCCAGTTGATTGGTGTAAGACCAGACTAAAGCACACATATATTTTGCATTGAACACATGTACAACGTGTATACCCTCATTATCATGACGTTGAACATGGTTGTATTCAGTTTCTGCAAGAATTTAGATATACCCCTTTAAGAGACCGGCGGGTTGGGTCAATATGGGTAAGGATTACTTGACCGGATGAAGTGTGGTAGAGTAGACATCTAATTGATACCAGCCTTTTGAAGCGTCTCCTCTCGGGGTGAAGACATGTATGTACATAGCGACGCTTGTGGAATTATAATTCGAGGTAATGAAGGAGTACAGCCACTCCGCATGGATAGCCGTGAAGCTTTTTGATGTCATGATCGGTAGACCACTTGTAAATCGAAGCCTCCGGCTGATTGTCGTCTATTATCGTTCGGAGGAGTATAGCGAGCTGTAGGCGAGGCGTAACGAGTCATGGAGCGTATCTCGTCAAGATGAATTCGAGGAGTGTTCAGCTGTCCGGGGAATGTTCGGGACCGCTTCGTCCCTCGCAGGTGTTCGACATCATCATGACAACTGTGCCCATCGCTTGTCCCGACGCACTTGAATACACAGCGTTTCCCCGCCGGTCTCTTCGATATGGATCCGATATGACGGAGTGTTGTGGGGAACATCAGTGGAACATCTGTAGACTGTGAGCATATGTAACAATTACTCTTTCGGTATACTGCGGGCCGAATAAGGTGATTAAACTCATTGGCTTGGGATGCGTGGAAACGTGCATAGATGATAGCAGGCTAGAGCAGGAAGGGGTGAAGGTAACGATTTGCAGCTCGTTCCAAACTAGTTCCTTGTTCCTAGTCCTTATCCTTTTAGAACTTAATTAGCAGGGAAGACGCACCGCCGTGGACAGCTTGTATATTGGACAACACAAGAAAATGCATGTCAGTTGTGAAATAGGGTTTTATACTGCGGATATGAACCACGATTGATACTAGACAGTGCTGGACGTGGATCAGAACAGCAAAAATTCTTATACTTACCTACTTACATGTAACGGTGTGAGGCCTGATGGCGGATGTCATCATATACGGGCTTAGGATGATGTCCAGCATTGACGGGTCGGTGGCAGAGGTACTACTTGACTGATCATGGATTGGTAGTGGTCACAGGCTTGTTCCCTCAAGATATATTATGTACAAATCATGACTTCTGGTTTTCTTTGGTATGTTTCACTCGCCTTATGCACATGCCTTTTCGTTTTTGATGAAGATATCGGTAGCCAATCATAGGGTGTGGAGGTGGATATTAATTCTATAGTGCAAAGAAGAAGCTCCAGAATGTGGCCGTTGACCTGGAAGTAGGGGAACAAGAGGGTGAAACGTAAAATGAAGACAAATTTGGTCAAACTTTTGATTTGATCGGAACAAAAGGCGCAATGACAGATTAGGAAATAATCGCATCAATGAAAACATCGAGCCAAAAACCAAGCTCTTGTCTCACTCAACTTCCCAAATGCAGACAAAAAAACGTACAAATGTTGTAGACACCATAAAACTGATTCCATATCACGAAGAAATTTCTGGCCTGGATTTTGGAGCTATAGATAATACACGCTTTCCGACCCTTAGATCTGATATTCGGTGATCCACGGTTAGCTGACCCGTAGGCCACTTCAATTTTGTGCTTCTTCCATTTCCCTTATAAGACTTTTTATTTCCCTCTATTCCTTCTTTCACCCGTTTTTCATGATGTCCTAGTGCGTCTCGTTTAACCTTCGCCACTCCCTTCCTCGTGGTTCTGATAGTCTACTAATTAGCAGTCCAACCACCCACTACTTGCCGCCGCCGCCTCTCCCCAACTACTACTCATCACCACAACTCCCTCAGCCTCATGTCGCCGCTCCCCAGTCCCGGCAAGAAACTACTCAACAGCGCAAGCGCCCCAAATACACCCGTTCAAAGACAGGATGTTTGACTTGTCGCGTCAAAAAAATCAAGGTACGAATGGGATCGTAGTTATTATGCTTGCATTCTTTGACCGCGAGAACACAGTGCGATGAGACCAAGCCAAATTGCATGCGATGCACCCACGGTCAGAGAGATGTATGTCCTTGCGTTGTCGGTGTCATTTATGTGGATGCCGATGATGGTGATTTTTCCACTAGTGCACTTGGCCCGAAGGTGCTCCGGCACGAAAGAAGTCGACAGCGAGAAAAGATTCTTTGGAATTAGATGGCCGTCCATCTACTGCTGGATCATCGATATCGGAAGGCTCTACTCCCCCAACTAGAGACCGCACTCCGCCCCGATCACAGCCTCTTGAGCTTGATCTACCGCCTCTTGCATCTAGGAGAACAACGTCGTCAGTCCTTGATCTTATGATGGCGATCTTGTATTGATGTCTGTCGTTCTGACAGTGAACCGTACCTCCAGCTTCATCCTTTACCCCCTGGTGAACATTCATCCCTTCGTCGCCATGGGTGAATCGTTTACTCCTGAACATGTTGTGCGACGCATGTCCTAACTCTTTTGTTTTTTTATTGCCAGTAGCAACGATCGGTTTGCATACGCCCCTTCTGGCCCTCTACTGAATTCGGTGCCCGAGCATATCACCTACGCCCCTTCACATCGCTATGATCATGCATATGTTATTCACCCGATTGGGCGTCCAACTGTTGGTCCAGGTATTCGTCCTGCGGAGCACATCCCTCCCTCTGGCCATTGGCATGTTCCTCCAATGCTTGCTCCCGTCCACGTTGAACCCTATGTAAGTCTGCAATCACTCTGTTTCGTGGTACATAAAGTTTGCAACTGCTTCATTTTTCAGTATCCGCCGATGACTATTCGAAACGCGATCCATAGCCCATCCCAAGAGCAACATCACCATCGGTATCAATGACGAAAACATCTTACGACTCACTCAATCAATACTACCCCAAATAATAACGAACAGAACGCCCACGTCACATTCACATCCTTCTGTCTGTCTGTCTGCGCGCGCTAATCCGATCTAGGGAACAGGGTGCGACGGGCGGGAATTTTGAAATAATGATGCTAAGTTATTGGCAATGAAAATTTGGAACTTCCACATCAAAATTCTATTCACATTCCCATATTTGTATTTTATAACATAGTCCAAGCTATTATCTGCTGTTGCTTTTGTCGTTCGCAATCAGGGCATACAAGGGCGATATTGTGAGTTATGTCTGTTGAGAGAAAAAGCCTAATGGTGATCAGGTAGGTGATACTTGACCTGGTTTCCGCTTTTCAGTTGAGAGAAATAGGCCACTGGCACCGCCGCACCTAATGATACGTGTTTGAGGTTGAGGTCTTAGATTCTCATCCAGAAGGAATACCCTGAACTTCCGACCTAAGGAGTTGGGAGCTTTCGAAAAGAATTTGTCAACCTTGGGTAGGAAGAAGCGGGGAAGAAGAACTTAAGGGCGGTAACATATCCGCCGACAAGTCTCATGTAAAGACCATGAATCCGTCGTTCCTCTTTCTAATATCAATGATGAATTAATAATCAACAGACATAGGTAAACAGACGGCCACATTTTGAGAATCTCAAATCCGCCGTCGATAAGTATAGTATCAGTTGGCGTGTGGAACGACTGGTGTGTTGAGTTTCCTCGCTCACTTTGCATGGTCAACTTCACCGTCAAACTCTCAACAATAAAACCAAAAAGATCTGTTTCGAATTCTGTTTCATATCATCTGAATGAAGAGGTGTAAACAGACATGAGTTGGGCATAAGTGAAACGGACGTTCTGAGAAGAGATTCCCGTATAATTGGTGAATGATTAATATTAAAAAGCCCGAATAAATGGCCCAGTATGAGTGGAGAGCGAGCGCAGAGCAACGAGCCCTTTACCCCGTTCTGTGTGAAGTCAGAAGACGTCCCCCACAAAAGGACCTTGCCTTCTCGCCGACGAAAAATATTCAAGCGGAACACTGATTTGTTTCACAATTCTCATCGATCATCTCATGCAACCTGGTCAATGTGTGGTGGGCCAACCTATCATCATGATTACCAACCTTGACATTGTGGATTCTAGAAGATGAGAATGTAAACTTACATTATCGTGTGGCTAGCACCTTCAAGTAAGGATGTTCATCCTTCAGATCTGCCTGTTGATGATTAAGACGTCAGTAGCTATACGATGCACGTTGTACATCACTCCAGGTGAAAAACCATCGATGTCTTTGTCAATTCGGACGGAAGAAGACCTCAACATGAGAAAGCCCATGATCTGATATCGGAAATACATCCATATGAATTCTGAGAAACGATTTCCGTTGGTTCAAGGAAGTTCAAGAACCAGTCTTCACTCCAATAGATACTCTGCGAGGAATTCGCTGATAATGACATAAACCCGAACTGTAGTGAAGTGATACCAACATAAAAATCATACCTCGTAATGATTGAGCCAGTCCTCCGATACCGACTCAAAAACACATCACAAGTAGCTCTTTTATTTTCTCCATATAGTCTCCGTTCAATCAGACCAAGTCTTTTCGTCAAAGGAATAGACTTTCTAACCGGAAGTCCACCAGGACCTACCAGGACCCCTGAACTTGACCTCCTTGTCCACGATGTGCAGCCCGATATCATTACATTTATTTCAGCATCATCACCTTCAGTTCTAATATTCCATGTCCATACTCGCTTCAGGATTTTCTGACGTGTACTACCCTATCTTTCGCCTTTGGACTGAGGTTGAGGTGTAAGGAGCGAGAAGGAGCGTAAGTATTGTTACGCTGGCTGACCTTTTGACCTGACAGGTCGTTCTGCAATGCATGAAGAAAACTCGTTCGTGAATAAAGGGCGAAGTGGCGTTTCGATTTTGCACAATCTGTATTTGGAGTTCGGCTAGAATACGAGTTTGGCATTCATGAACACTTATTTGAAAGCGTAGACAGGTTGAAGCATATCGTGCAGGCTGTAGTGACCAACTTCTTCAACAAATTTAAGTGTGGGGAGTCTGAGGAGGTCTGGGGACAGTGGAATGAGTAGCGAACTGTGGCGAACGTGAAGAGACGGCAGATGCCGTGACGGTTTGTTTATGTAATTTCGTATCACCTTTCAGTACACTTACAGTGCAATGCCAATGGGTAAACTCTGCTTTTGGCCTGCAAATTCGCTGCGCTAATTATCTGCTCATCAAAGCTTCCAATGAGGAAGTAATTCTGAACGCGCCTCATCAACCTCACCCGAACTCATTGGAGGCATTTGGTCACGTCCTTCATGATATCAAACATGCTATCATACACTCTCGACGAGATTGGGACAAACACGAACCCAAGATGTGGTCCAGAGCTTCAGGAATCTCTGACCAAGAATTAGTAGACTTTACCCTCGAGGTGCGCTTGAAGGCACAACGCTTGATGTCACTCTTGATTGTCCCGGCTGATTGTACTATATATTTACAGAAAGATCTCGTTGTTGTACGTAGCGCGCCTGTCTCATACGGGACTGTCATTCTCGGAAAAATAAGGATTCCTGCTATCGACGATGACGAAGGTGAAGGATTTATTCATGTTAGGTGCGTAGCAACATCTGAAAAAATGTTACATATGTATTATGCTAAACATATCGATGGCCTCAGGATCCACGACCCGCCTAATAGGGTGAGCTTTTCGTTTCAGATGTGAAACAACCTGTCCCCGCCTACTTCATTTATAGGGTACCGAGGATGTCAAGTTCCATTCTATCTATACGGATGAAGGGAATAAGAATGCGGATGGTCAAGCAACAACGTGGCGTGCTGTACAGACCAAGGATACCCCTTTGGAATTCTTCAATGAGTAGGAGATTGTGTACTTTAACGCTTCACAGCTAGTGGAAGCATCAATCTATAACACATATATGTACAGTGATTGTTGAATTTACAGGCAGGACTTCGAGAAAAAACCAGTACCAGCACGTAGCCACATTATCGTTGTTCTCCACTGCTAATACTAAACTGTTGAACTGAGTTCTTGGGAATGCAGCTGCGGGCCCTTTCATTAGTGGTGCAGCATAAGCAAGCAATGATACAGAATACTCAACAAACTCACGTACTGCACCCTCTCCTGGTGAACAAAAGAACATATAATTTCAAACAGACAAAAATATGGCATATTCGACACGATTCGACATAATCTGGAGCAACCCAGGTAAGAGTGACAAGAGAGGAAAAAGAGTTCAATGATTTCGGCGTATATATCGCATAAGAGAGGACAAAGAGTAACAACCAGGACTGAAGAAGAAAAGAAAGAACAGTAAAATACAACGACGTGTCTAAGTACATGTAATCCAAGGGGGACAGAATAATCGATAATTCAGTAGACAATTCTTGATTTCGAAAAAGTGTGGCCCGCATCCAAAGGGCCCGAAAATGCTATTCCACTTGATACATGCCGCGAAGCAAAACCTCGCTCGACGTGAAAGGTGGAATAGAATCAACGGGAAACTTGGTCATTGGCTTCGCTTTATCGAAATCGAATGCTGTATCCGCGGCGAAGACAGGGGAAGGGGCACAATGAGAAGGTTGTTTAGAATCAATGGTATGTCCCGTCAGACCAAGATCCAGACTAGTCAAGGAGTGATCCAGCCAGGACCAAGTCTCTGAGGGATTCCCAGACAGAGCAACCATAGCAGTATACCCATCCATTGTGGCTATGCTCTTTTCGTCGAAAAAGCAAGGCATTTGCACCGTCCGATCACCAGACGAAGACTCTGTCGAAGTTGGCGAGTAGGTAAGCCCAGGAGTCGGAGGACTGGTTCTGGAAATATATAGATCGGGGTTCGAAGGATGCGCAAGCTGCCCTCATGTCAGTGAAGGAATGAACAAAAAAGGTGTAGGTAGACTTACTTGCATATCGAGTTCGACACTGACTGTAGTATTTGGCGAATACATGTCCATATCAACGACCTGATCGTTGTTGGATCTGTCATGGTGTATCCATTGAGCGACGGCGCGATCACGAGAAACCGTGAACTGCCTATTACTATCGTCACTAAAAGCAAATGCTTCTGCAGGCAATGTAACAGCTCGACGCAAACCAGCGCTGCGACTAGGTTCAGAATTAATCAATTCCCGCGGACGACCAGTGGTGCTCGCGATAGGAGAGATAGGTCTCTTATCAGAGCCAGAAAGGAATCCTCCGGAATCTGTGGGGTTGCAGGGAATCAAACTTTCGCTTCGACTACGAGCCAACGGGCGCGAGTTCGACGAATTTGCCGGAGATGTGATAGGTGTGGCTTGAGGTTGTGAGGATGATTTACCTACCCAGAGACGCCAATCTAACGCATCACCGAGAGCACGCTCACAACGACCGATTTCTCTCGGTGGAAGGCCAGATAACTTGGCCCACGCTCTATTCGAGTAGCACTTATCTTGCGTGAACTTCGACGCAAGGATAAGGGATGCTAAGAAAGCTCGACGTGGGCATAGTAATGGTGAAGGAAGATGGGGGAGAGGCGCAAGCGCCGAAAATGGTCCTTTGCTCTTTTGGAGAGTGGATTCGGCATCTTCCATGATTCCACTGGATACGGCGGTAGAGCCAGAATAGGAATCTGTGATTCGGATGGTGTCCATTGAATCATCTGATTCATTTATGAGTATTGTGTCTGTTCCAATGCAGAGCTCAGCTTCGCGCGCGAGTTCGTCTTCGGAAGCTACAGTAATTCGGTCAGCCAATTCCGTTTCGCCCTTGAAGGAGTCGCCCGATTGAGCGATTTCCGAAATTCGGGGCCGAATGGCTTCCAGATAACAAAGCGCTGTCTGAAGAACGCTCCCAGAAGTTCTGGAACGTCGAAGAACTTCGTGGACAAAGCCCTTCATGGGCACGAGATTGCTGGTGCCGGGAAGCGACTCGCATTCTGTATGGATACCTGTGGCAAATAAAGATGGAGGTGGGGTTTGAACGGGTTGGGCTTGAATTGGACAATTTCTCTTCGAGATTGACTGATTGATTGGTGGACCCGTGGCGGGAACGGCAGCACGGGAATTGGTAAGGAAAACTGGAGGAATGTCCTGAGGACGCCATATTTCGCATAAAGATTTTACTGCTTGATCTGATGACCTATGAGGCTGAGATAAAGCGATGAAAAAGAGTCTGCGCACCGACAAGGCCTAAAGCGAACTTATTCTTGTCGCGGGGTTGGGCGTCTCTAGGTGGCTGTGGTGTTGATTGTGGGTGTTGTTTGGGCGGCTCCGAATCGCATTGCGAAGCAGATATTGGTGAAGAAGTCGCAGAAGAAAAAGGAGAAACAGAGCAGGTTGAGGAGGGAGATTTGGCTGAGGAGGGAGTAGAAACAGAAGTAGAGCCAGAAGGAGGAAGGGTACCATAAGGTTGCCACCTGACCCGAGTACGAGATGCAGGAGCCCGGTGGGCAAGCGAATGGATGGAGTACATATGTTGTTGGGTGAGTTGGGTGTAAAAAAACGCCGAGAAAGGCAGAGATGGGAGATATAAAGGCGAGTAAAGGTAGAGGATTCAGATAAGGCTAGAATATACATTAGAAAAACCTGTGATTATTGATACGATTCGGGACATGGAGTATTGAGTCGAAGCTTTGTTGAAGGTAATGATGTTGTGCTGAGACGGCTGGGGAAAACGTGGAATTATTTGGCTGCACATTGTGGGCAAGCTAGTCAAGTTCGGCGGTCCTGGTGGACTGCCTGTTACAAAGTCTGTTCTGGAACGAACAAGCTTTGTCTGTATAGGTTAAACAGAAAAGATAAAAGAGCTGCTTGCGAAGATTTGTGTGGATTCAAGTTGGTTTCGGTGTCGGAAGGCTGGTTTAAATGATTGTAACTGCACTGCCAGTCTGACTCGCAGGTTTCCTTGTGACTCCGTTGTGTCCTGTTGTGTCATGCGTGACTGTGACATGACTCAATTTCCATCCGAAAGCTCCGCCTCTGTCACTTTTACTCGCTCGAAGAAAACCTAAATGCATATAGACTGAGCTCTCGAGCCATTGCAGTCGATTGCTATCGCTCGACAGTCTTGGCCCCTCTCAATTTACCTGATTCACCTCCTGCGGTAAACCGTCACAACATCTTATCGGATGCGATTGATTTCCCCGAAGCAAGAAAAGTGACTCTTTCCTTGTTTTTTATGTTCCGGCTGTGTTCCGTGAACAAAACAAGTCATCGAAAATATATTATAAAGCCCCAGTCCCTTCTTGCTAATCCGGTATAACTCAATCACACAATGGCATAGCGTTCGAACTGGCTGGGTAGCAAGGCAAATCGGCACGGTCCCATTGGAATATAAGACACAGATGAATATCATCCTGTATAAACTTGTAAATGAGTTTAAGCCTATTCAAAATCGTGAAGGACTATTTTCTGACTATTATCCTGTACGCGCAATGATCATGATCTTCACGCAATCTCTTGTATACGACACAAAGACCTAAAACTTAAGCTTTCTACAAATCATCTTGACATAGCTTCGATGCACTGTTGTGCTGTTCACTGCTGTTCCCCCAGCTGTACATCATGATCTTTACAAGCTTGTTTCATCGGCCGTAATTCTGTACATTGTAACCATTAATTAAGGCTGCAGATGTATTCAACGCTTAAACCATTGCATGATTTGAGCGTATATTTGAGCGTCACCCAACAGGCCGAAGCGGGCTCCACAACAGTCCACCACCTGCCAGTAAAATTGACCGGTGCATATCATTTATGTATTGAATGATTATTCCACGTCGCTTTGTAGTCTTATGCCACCTTGGTGCAAGCTTGTTAAGGATGAAGCAACGCCGACCGGGGCCGACAATATCCCGACATCTTTTGTCGCGGCGGATCAGGCTCAAGGCGGATCATGGGGTACAGAATCAACGATTGATTGATTATGGAGTTACTCTTACGGGTTCACCTATTTCAGTGTTCATTCATCGCTTGACGACTTCATGCAACGGCTAAAAAATCTCTTGGATATCACGTACATATGAAACAGTACTTAAAGGAGCGGTCAACAAATCATGAGCGAACACCTTGCTTCCACCATTGTTGACAGTCATGAGGAGTCTTTCATTCGCTTTCACTCTCCTTTTTGCTGCAATCACAGTCATTGCGTCCAACTCTCACGACTTCGGAGCCAAAAATCCTCATGCCCGCCATGCAGTTCATGCTCGCCGCTCTGCGGTCTCGAGGCGGTGCAAAAATCGCCCTAGCCCTTCTTCGACATCCGCAGTGGTAAGTAACAGTTAATCTTTCATTTTACTAAGCTTAACTCACCCCCGATCCGTTTTTCGGACAGGCTAATGATGCAGTCCAGTTCAGTTCTAGTACAAGTAGTAGCTCCTCGGCTACTACTTCAAGCCCTACATCTTCTTCAGCCTCAGCTCAGTCTTCCGCTTCCGCAAACAACAGCAGTGGAATCTGGAACGGTGCTAGTTCTCTTTTGTCGGTAGTCTCTTCTTGTGGTGATATTGGTGCTACTTGTATGTACACTCTTCTATTTTTTAACCAGTCACTCAATGTCTTCACAGTGGATATCACTTCTCAAAGTGGTCCAAATGGAAACATATATTGGATGAATTGTGGTGTTGGCGACAGCGGATGGAATCCAACTTATGTCAATATCAATCAGCTCATCGTGAAGGATTTTGCTACCGCTCTGCAGGACCCGAACACGCCATTTAGTGCTTGTAGTTCGTATACTGACAAATTTTATGAATACGGACAACAGTTCGGTATTCCTCCCATCGTCATCGCATCGTTCGCTATGCAAGAAGTATGACTTTTCCTTCAATACTTTTCGTCGTCTTACCGGCCCATGTTTTTGTCTTTTCTCTAGTCTTCTTGCGACCCTACTACTGTCGGAGGAGCCGGTGAGCAAGGCCTGATGCAGCTCACGTCTGACAAGTGCACGTCTGCTCCCAATGGCGATTGTCAAGATATCGACTACAATATCAAGACAGGTACTCAGTATTTCAAGAGTCTTTTGGACGACAACAACGGGGATGTATTGCTTTCAATTGGTTCCTACAATGGTTGGTTCAAAGGAATGACATATGTAAGTAAAGGTGTACCTTTCAGCGTATCCATCTTGCTAATTTTCATGTCTGAAGGCCGATGCCACTGCTGCAGCTTCGACAGGATGTTGCAGGTGCCAGAACAATCTTGACTAGTCAGTTTCAAATTTTCATTCGCTCTAGCCTAATCTCTAACCGCCCTTCAAGTCTCCATCAGTTCCTTAATGGATGGTGTCAGAATGTAAATGCTTACTCTGACAACCTCGGCATGTACCACAACCTCGATGCTTGTCCCTCTGGTTGAGTGAGAGTTTTTTGCTAAACGCTCTTTTGCACATACCTATCTGGGCCCACGATTTTTGCATACCGTACTCCACCACTCTTTTATAACGTATTCTATAACGTACCCAGCAGTATCTAACTATATATTATTTATGTATACCCTCGCAAGGAAAGATAGTTGACAAACTTGTGAGCTTTGAGCCTCAGTTAGGCTCAGATTCACCAAACCCTGCGTGAGAAAGAAACTTCATTTTTGGTTTTCCGTCCTCCCCGACGTTGAAATGAGCGACACCACTTCTACACCATCTTCACCCACATCTTCGGCCTCTACACTTCCTTCTTCTGCTCCTTCTCCTGAATTGGACACTCTAAGCCTATCAGAGGAACGCATTCCAGTATCAGAGGCTGATATAGCAGCCGCAGCGGCGCTCAAGGCACAAGCGAATAAGGCGTTTACCAGTGAGTTCTAGCCCTCTAATCTAAACTCCAAAGCGTCTAACATTATGCGTTGACTATCTTTATAGGCCATGATTTTCCGAGCGCTGCCCGTCTGTATGGTGAGGCCATTGAGAAGAATCCCAACGAATCTACGCTCTGGTGTAATCGCGCTTATGCTCGCATGAAACTCGAAGAATTTGGCTATGCCATCTCCGATGCTAGTGGGTTCACTCGCGCTTTGCTCAATCGGAAGCGTTTAATGACATGAAATGAATTTTTCTGGTTGTGTCGTGTGCGCGGTGAAAAGGTCAAGCAATCAAACTGGATCCGAAATATGCCAAGGCATACTATCGGTAAAGAAAGATGTTCCTTAGGTTGGGAATTGTTGGCTTAATATATGCTAGACGAGGTACATGCTATCTGCAGACTCTGAATCACCAAAAGTCTATATCAGACTTCAAAAAAGTCCTGGCATTGGAACCCCAGAATAACACCGTTAGATTGCAGTTGCAGGCGACGCAAAAATTATATCGGAAGCTTGAGTTTGAAAAGGTGTGCAGGGGATACAATGATGCTAGATGAACACACTCTTATGCGTGTCTAGGCGATAGAGCTGGAAGGGGAGAAGAATCCTGTAGATAGATGTCATGAAATAATCGCCGAAGGTAAATCTTGCCTTGTCTATTCATTGGTTTATTTTTTTTGTTCATCTGCTTTCCGCAGGTGGATGCGAACTCGACAAGGCATACACTGGCCCAAAACTCAACGTTACAGATGAAGGCAAATATCAGATAACCCCCGAGTTTGTCGAGGGAATGATAGAATGGTTCAAAAACGGCAAGACATTACCCAAAAGATATGTTTGGGAAATCGTGCTCGGCGCATATGAACATTTCGTAAAAGAGGAGAGCCTAGTCACCGTCAACATTGAAGAAGGTGTGACTTGTGATGTGATTGGAGACGTGCATGGTGTGTAACCTTAAACTATTTTCATGACACAAATCTTATCGGTCTGATGTTCCCAATATCAATAGGGCAGTTCTACGATTTGCTCCATCTGTATTCGTTAACAGGAAAACCTGAACCAAAACACTACCTGTTAATGAATGGTGATTTGGTAGACCGAGGATCTTGGTCGATTGAAGTCATTCTCACCGCATTTGCCTACAAATGTGAAGACTCTCTCGCGGTCTTTCGTCGCTATACTGATGCATCTGCAAAGGGCTGTACCCGAAATACATGTACATCAACAGGGGTAACCACGAAGCAAAGGATATGAATAGTACGTACGGATTTGAGGGCGAGGCAAAGCATAAACATGGTGACCAGTCTTATAAGGTGTGCCCTATTCACTCCAAAATATAACGACATTATCTATTTCTGTGATCATTCTACAGCTTTTCGCCCACGTTTTCACCACACGTAGGTCTATCTATTCTTCCAATCGCTCGATTTCACTGTATTCGATATGAAGTACCTTTGGCCACACTTATCTGCCCCACGCAACCTCCTCGAACCAAGAAAACAAATGATATACTATCGCCGGAAGGAAGAAGACGGTTCTTCGTCGTTCATGGGGGTTTATTCAGCAAGGATGAAGTTACATTAGATGACATCCGCAAAATACCGCGTGTTGGAAGACAACCCGGACAGCAAGGCTTGATGTGTTTGTAAACCTTTCTACCTCGTCTTTTTTGTCTACTAATATCTTTCCGTTTCCAGGTGAGGTGAATTGACATCCTTGAACTTTCTCTACTGCTACCGTTTTGACTTCTCCGTCTCAGCTTCTATGGACTGACCCTCAAGAAGCACCTGGACGAGGTCCAAGTAAACGAGTATGTCCGTTTCCTTTACTAGCATTACATGATTGCTCATTTCATTCAGGGCGTTGGTATAGCTTTTGGTCCTGACGTGACGAAAAGATGGTGTACTCTCAACGGGGTATCAGGAATTTTGCGAAGTCACGAAGTGCGGCAAAGTGCGTTTCTCAATTATCAGTGTCTTCTTATGCCTGCCTGAACAACGACGGGTTTTTTCTTCTCAGATGGGTACCAGATCGAGCACAATGGTCTTTGTACAACGGTAAGCCTTTCAAAGATCTTATAAACAGCTACTCAAATTCATAAATCTTTCACAGGTGTTCTCCGCACCTAATTATGTTGATCAAGCTGGTAACAAGGGAGCATATGTTAGTGCGCGTCTCTCCTCGGTCTCGTGTGATTAACCCCCTCCTTCCAGGTCCGTATCGACTCGTTTGGCGAGCAAAGTTACGTTCAGTTTGAGGCTACCCCACATCCTCCCATGAAACCAATGGCATACGTCCAAGGTGGGCTTGGAAGTATGATGATGTGAAAGCCTTAGTACTTGCATAAATTCAATCGATGTACCATCTCCGCCTTTCAGTAGATCTGCAGACCGATATTGTACCCACTGACATCTACCTGAATATGCTGTCTCACAGCACCCATATCTCTCTGGTTTCATGTAACTGTTCATTGTCAATATGTTGTTGTCTATAACGCGTGGGAGTATGTTGTACGAGCGCTTGCACAACTGGGGCGATTTGTGACCAGTCTGTCATTGAACGATCATGGACCGAAAAGCAAAACCAGGACCTTCAAAATTATCTGCGTTTTTTGACGACGACGATGAAGAGCCGCCTTCGTTTCCCGTGCGACTGGTCGAATTATCTTCATTTGAACCTCAGCACTAATCTTCCTCTCTTCTCATGAACTAGCATAAAGTAGCAGTTGATGATGCTAAGCTTTCTCAATATGCTGCTGGTACACATCGTAAATCTCGCAGAGAAAAAGAGCAGGAAGCAGCGGAGGCCAAAAAACGCGAGGAGGAAGTCAACGCAGCAAAAGCCTATGCTGATTTCATAGACGCGTTTGAAGGAGGCGATGTTGGCAGGAAGTCTGGTAGTCAGTTTGTCAAGGCAGAGTCTGGCTCGAAGTATACCCCCGCACTGAAGGGACTCTCTGATGAGAAGTCAACGAAATTCGAGGTATTTATACCGCCTCTCTTTGTATGTTTCTGGTAACTGACTTGACTCACCCAGTTGGATTCTCTTCCTGCTCACAATGCTCCTAAACCCAAAGGTAAACGGGCAATGGATGCATTCCTTGAAGAAATCAAAAAGTATAACAACATTCGGTCTTCACCTTGCTATACTGACGTGCTTTGGTAGAGACCAAGCTGATCGAGAAGCTAAATATTCGCGAAACTGTACGTTTTTCTTTTCGCTTGCAGCGAGCTGTGCTCAAAGCGCCTTTCATAGCCCAAGGTCGTTCTGTTACTGCTCTTGCTGGTATGGGTCAAAAACAACTGGGGTTATGTTGCTGTGTATGACCGATGAGCTTTTTTCGCAGCATATGAGGGGCAAAGTGGGAGTAAAGACCGCGGGGATCCCCAGGTATTTTTTTGCCCTTGCAAGTCATCGGGTCCTTGATCTTTGTTCGTTTAAAGACTTCCAATGTATTTGTGGCTAACCTGCCTCCCAATGTTAGCGAGCAGTCACTAGGGTCATTTTTTGCACGCGCAGGACCGGTAGGATCTGTGAGTGCAGCAATATCTGTTTCGCGTTATGATATCCATGCCCTACTTGCCAGGTCAAGATTATGTGGCCCCGTGGTGATGGTACCATCGGGCCTGGTGCTGACATGACCGCCTCAAGGAGGAGTAAAAATAGTGGACTGAGTGGTTTCGTATCATTCATGACGAGAAGAGATGCGGAAGAAGCGTTGAGAGAATTCGATGGTCTTGACTGGGGTGGGTCCATTCTGCGTGTGGGATGGAGTAAAGCAGTACCCGTCGCTGCTAAACCAATGTACGGTGAGGACAATCCCCCCTCTGCTCTACAACAATTGCTCAAGACAACACAGTGTCCAATGAGTCTCGAACTCGAAATCACAGCCGCAGTCGTAGTCGTAGTCGGAGTCCTGGTCGAGGCTATCGACGCTCTCATGAACGGAGTCGTTCGAATTCTCCGCGGTCCAGAGGACATTCACCGAGAAGGAATCATCAAATTCTCAGTCCTACCTTTGAAGAAGAAGCAGTCACAGATGTATTTATTCGCGCTGTCGCTGTCGAGGTGAAAGGTCATGGTCGGAGCTATGAAGAAAATTTGCTCAAACGAGAAGCTACCAATGGTAAATATGCATTTTTGCGAAAGGATGTGAGGGTTTTTTCCCTTCTCATTTCAAGAAAAGCTTACTGATCAAAGTGTAGGGCCGGCGGTACAACTTTTATAAAAACCTTGTCGAAGACGAGCGGTCCATGTCACCCGAATTCGATGATGAGGTGCGTATGTGCAAGTGCTACAGTTGAACTTATGTGAGCTCAACTAAAGGAAATTCTAGGGTTATAATTCTGTCTACTCGACCGATTCCGCGGAGGAGTCTGAACGGGAACGGGTACGAAAAACCACACTCGGTAGGTTAGCACGGAAGAGGTTCGAAGCTATGTTACGAGCTCTTTCTGGTAAGCGAGGGGAGATCGCGCGTTGTATGGCTTTCAGTCTGGAGCATGCTGAAGCAGCTCACGAGGTATACTATGGACAACGTTTATCAACTCAATAAAGTTGACCCGGTCTTTTTAGATAGCGGATATCATCGTTGCTTCATTACTGGTAGAAGGAACACCAGTGCCCCGCAAAGTAGCTCGTTTGCATCTGATATGCGACATTCTACACAATTCTGCTGCCTCTGTTCCCAGTGCATGGAAATTTCGTCAAGAATTCCAATCTCGACTGGGGATTGTATTCGACCATTTGAGCAACATTTATCATTCTTTCCCCGGAAGAATAACGGCGGAAACGTTCAAGAAGCAGATTACGACTGTCGTGGATATTTGGGAGGACTGGATTGTCTTCCCGCCTGCATTTACATCGGAACTCCGCGTTCGGTTGGAAGGAATGGCCATGGAGAACAAAACCGAGACGGCTGAAACAGCAGCAATGGAAGAAGTCAAGGGTGACACTGCTAAATTACCATCGCGGTTTACAACTAGCACTTTCAAGACCGCTACTGAGCCCGCATCTGCAGTCGGCGTGGATGAGGATCTTGACGGTGCTCCTTTGGACACAGCAACGGAGGGCCGCGTTGATGGGACCTCCATGGATGATGTGGATGGGACGCCGATAGAGGATACGGATGGGACGCCGATGGAAGATCTGGACGGGGCGCCAATGGAAGATTTGGATGGAACGCCAATGGAGGATGTGGACGGAATACCGATGGAGGACGTGGATGGGGCACCAATGGACAATATGAGCCCGTCGCTGGAGGATTTGGATGGTGAACCTCTTGTTTAACACAATCATGATTCAGTACACAATAATCTGAATGAAGTATGCACTCATGTAACCTAGGTTTACAAATGTACGAAGTCCGCTGATAACAGACTGATATGTATACACTTAATTCAGACTTTCCTTGTCCATTCGTCTACGTTTCCGTTCTTGCTCTTCGACAATCAACCGCTCAGCCGCAGACATAGGCAGGGCCCGTTTCTTAGCATCTTTCTCAACTGAAGTACCCGTGGAACTGAATGAGGAAGCTGTTGTACTCTTGAACACATTTGGCCGCTTGAGAGGATTGGTGGCTGGTTTCAAAGAATTGGGGGTCGATGATTTGAAAGCATTCATTTTAAGAGGAGCGGGAGGAGAGACTTTGACTGCATCTGCAGCTTTCGCAGAGAGGGAAAGGACAACTTTCTCGGCACCCTCGTCCCTTTTCAAGCCCAAATCTTCTGGAGGAGTTTCGGATCGCGAAGGACCCGCTTCGGCGCCAGCACGCTCAATCTGCTCGGCAATGAGCGTTCGCTCCCGTTGTTCATCGGAAGTGGTTGCTCTCTCCTTCTTCATGGACGCTTCCTGTGTGGCCCAATGAAAAGCCATAGAGATTTGAATAGGTGATAGACGTACAGCTTTAGCAAGTGCCTTGGGACTGTTATCAATCCAAGCTATGAACCATCCCTTCTCCGTTTCGTCAACTCTGGCAACACCCGTTCTCCCCAAATGCTTTATGAATTCCGTCAAAGTTACCCAACGAGTAGAGTTCATGTGCAGGTGATGTTTATCGGCAATGTACTCTTGGTAAACCTGGTTGGCACGAACACGCATGGTACCAAATCTACGGGATACATTAATCAAGAAAGAAACATATAATGAGCGAATACGAACCGTCTTGATAGCAGAGCAACGAAAGTCGACTGAAATTCCTGGGAGAAATTTGATATATGTTTTCCAGCATGTTCTCCTACGACGAGCATCTGGCGCAGATGAGATTCCGATGCAGCGTGACACTTGAACCCATTCTCATCTCGGCATTGCTTCTCGCAAACTTGGCAGTACCATCGAAGCCGTTGAAGCCCCTTGGACTTCATTTTGTTGGCGACATACTTAGGTGTACCGACTATAATCACAATGATTTGGGTAAGACACTTGAGCAGTGCTATTTGGCAGCAATCACTGACCTTCCGCGCGAGGCATAGGATGATGTGATATGGAGGTTAAGGAGGGTTAAGGCCAGGGTGCACTTCCGATGCGGCTGTACAAAGATCAGGCGCTCACGTGGCAGAAAGTACCGGACCCGCCCTTCCCGCTGGTGTTGAGTTTTATGACTCTTGGGCTCAAGAAGAAATCCATCAGAGGTCCTGTTGTATTTCAAAATTTCTACGTGAGCCATACTCGGAGCGAATGGGCCCCTCGGCTCATCACAGAGCCTGCCCACATAGATCTCATGAGTAGAATTTATACTGTAGCGTTATCGAAATTATTCTGCGATTTTGGTGTTGCTCAAAGTTTCCTAGTCATGAGTACTGATACCTACAGGTTTGTACTATGTATTTACCCAACATCAGAATGACCACTTCAGTCTCTTAGACATCTCTTCAGACCTTAAGGTACAAGCAAGGGTGATTCAAGTTTGATTTTCTAGCATTGGTCCTCCCGGCTCTTCAGTCTTTTTTCATCCATGCATCTCATCATTGAAGGCAACACCGCAGATTCATGAGCACCTTTGACTCATTGTGTGATGAGGGAGGAAGGGGATGGGGAGGTTGGAGACTGATCGCTGAGGTACGGCAGTCACTCTAGATTCTCTTCATGTACTACTACTATACATAGTCTAGGCTCATAGTAAGGAGCTGGCTTCTAACAAGAGCACAATACCTGGGCCGGATGTTAATGATCAGATCTCGACGATGCATCCGATAAAACTGTCACTCACTGTGTACGATTCCCGGTATACTTTGTGTCGTTACATCAACTACCAAATCTGCTCTCTCAGGCTTCTCATATGTCGCATCAACACCGACGAAACCTTTAATATCTCCTTTTCGCGCACGAGCATAGATACCTCTCCTGTCAGTCTTCTCACAGTGTTCCAATGGCGTGGCCACATGAATCAGGAAAAAGTTGCCTCCTGCTCCTCCAGAATGTAAGACGGTGTCCTTAACACTCTGCCGGGTTGACTCAAGGGGTGCAACCGGAGCCGCGATGACAGCAGCACCGGCGCGAGCTAGTTCGGCGGATACAAACGCAATCCTCTGAGCATTTTCCCGTTGTTCCTCCAAGGTGTATGATTTATCTGTGTAATATGACAATACGTTAAAGATTTTAGGCTCCGGTAAAGTTCTCGACCCTTACCTATCGATGACTCGTCTCGTACATTTTCGCCAAGAAGAAGAGACACGCTGCGTCCACCTTGCTGGTTGAATGTAACTTGCAAGGCTTTTGCAATCGTATCCTTGCCTGAATTGTATAAACCGGTGAGGAAGATCACAAAGCCTTGCTTATCTCGTGGAGGGTAACTCTCGCGAAGGGTCTTCACTACAGCACTAAATTCAATGTGAGAGGTCAATGACCAGACGATGGAAAGTGTATCATCGCTTACTCGTAGCTGAACCAATCGGGAATAGAGGCGCCGGTCCTAAGACGCCGGCGAAGCTCAGTCCCAGAGATATCGAGGGTTTGGACGCCCTTCGGTACCTCGTCTACGGGCTGATACTCGTCCGTTGAAGGTAAGTAAGTCATTTGTTGGAATGGTACCATCTCGATTTCGAGCTCTTCGTGGTACTTGGTGACTAAATCTTGTGCGTCATACGGACCGTAGAAATCTTTGCCTTCAGAATTTTTACCAGGTCCTGCATGATCTCTTCCAACGATGAAATGAGTGGCGCCAAAGTTTTTACGGATGATAGCGTGCCATACTGCCTCTCTCGGTCCTGCCATCCGCATTGCCTACTGAATGTTCAGTTTAGAAGACAGTGGATAATCAAAAGTATCTTACCAACGGTAGAAGAGCAAGGTGGCCCATGCCATTGGGATATTTTGCCATGATGGCTTCATAGACACGAACACGAGTATAATGATCCACATCCCCAGGTTTCGTCAGGCCAACAACAGGGTGAATGAGGACGTTCTGAAGTACTGCAAGTTGACGTGAAACTCAAGATAAGGCAAGGTTCGGAGCTTACAGCTTGTCGTTGGCGGGCAGCACGAACAGTAAGTTCCCTGTGTGCACGATGCATGGGATTTCGGGTCTGGAAAGCAACGACTTTCCTCCAAGCAAGTTTCTTGAATTGAGATCGCAGCTCAGCGGGGGTATCTAGGGAAAAGGAGGGCATGAGGGTCAAAGGTACTTCCACTGGGAATGTACAACTCACATCGCAATGCAACGTAGTCGAAGTGGTTGGGGGCCTGGATGGCCTGAACGGTCCCTCCAATGTAGAAGTCTTGTACACGGTTCCGTAGGTAAGCGACAGAAGGATGAGCAGGATCGTCAGCACCGAAGACTTTCTCTGCTTCTTTGACGAGATTGGGTCTATATACATCCTCGACTGAACACTTCATGAGATGCGAGACAGATGGAGATTGGAATGAATCGAACCTGTAAGTATTGAAAGAGCTTCATCATCTCTAGGATCTCGTAAGACGAGCCGGGATCCTGCAGCTATCTTGAGTTCATCTAATGTTCCTTTTGAAACGTCGAGGGTGATAGGCATAGGAAACAGTGTGCCATCAGCCAATCGAAGGTCATCCACAACACTTCAGGAATCATTAGCAGAGATTCCTCAAAAAAAGAACAGCTACAAAATACCTTTTATAATCCTTTTCATTCATGAATCCTTCAAGAGGACTGAATCCTCCATTTGTGATAAGCTCAAGATCACATAACTGGCGCTAATCATGACGAGTGAGTCTTCCCTTGTTCAACGTATCATAAGATCTTCTGACTACCTCGGTGAGTACAATGTCAGGCAGTTCAGCAGCCTCATCACGAAGTCGGGATGATATTTGTGAATCACGAGCGACCAGGTCCTGATAGAAACGTCAAATGAGCAATTCTATAACATCCATATAGAAACTAATTCCTGCCTACTTTCAAGACACCACCATGAGGAACGTTTGCCATCGTTGCTAGGGTATGCTTTAAGACGCCAGGAGTCAGAGGCTGAGGCAACTTGAGACTTAAAGTTCGACTGCGCAATCATAGTTTCGTTTTATGGTGAGAGAAAATTGAATGTTCGCAAGCATGAGAACACCATCACGCCATTGAAAGAAAAGTTGAGTCTCGGGATTTATATTCCGCGCGCAAGCCCGGGCCCAATCTGACCTGAGGGATTCACTGTCTTTCTTCCTTCGTGGAAAGGCCCCACGTCGATAACGAATTACAACTCTTTTCATTCACAAATTTGCATATCCAAATTAGAACTAAGAAAATTTTCGCGCATGGTGACAGTGGATTATTACTGAGGATGTAGCTTACTTCCGTGATGCAAAAATTATAATACAGTGTCACATCTACTGCACCTACAACTGTTGTTACAATGAACATCGCAAATCCTGGTTATGAACCCAACGATAGTGACACAGGGCTTAGCGATGATACGAGCACCACTTGGCCTTGTTGCCTCGGATTAAATTGAGCAGGTTGAGAGCCCCAGCCAACCCAACCATGCTTTACACTCATCGTATCAACTTCGGGTAACATCTGTCTTGGTCCATCGCCGGTGTAATCATGTAGGTCCGGGACCAGGTCAACAGAAGCTGTAGCCAGCTTCGTAGATACATCGTAATTGCCAGAAAATTTAGAATCCAGTGAAATGTTGCACGGAGCTTGATTATTCTGAATGCGCAAGTCGAGGGGTACAGGCAGAGTTGATTCATCGTGGGTCACATTCAATGTTATTGGACCGTCAAAGTTCTTGACATGACCAATAAAATTGATGTTGTGATTGGCCGTGGCGGGGATAGGGGCAAGTAATACAACGTCCGCATTGATTTCGCTGGAATATCGTTCTTCAATATGCCTCAACTCAAATGAGCGTGAAAAACCAACCTTTCACCGGTGTCAAGGGAAAAGAAAGTGGGTTCCTTTCTATTCGGCCCTTGTACGAGAGTCAAATCGACTGATATTGAGCTACAATGAGGTGAGCAGGAAGCATTTGAGAAATCTTGATAGTATATTCACCCTTGAACTGTGTCCAGCTTGAGAATGTTTGTGGCGTTGTATGAGCCTGCAATCGGCCCCACAAGGTTTTTCACGCTGATCTGATTTGCCCAAACGGCCTGTAGAAACATAGTAAGCTTAGTCAATGATAAAAACTAGGAGAAAACGTACACCAGTATTGATTCCCTGCTGCATACCCTCGAGATTAAGTTTGTCTAGTATGACTTGAGGGCTGATGGAGCCAATGGATTGACTGAACATCGGAAGGTAAGTGACGAGATTATCGAGCTGTAGTGGTGAGGAAGATTGGGGGAAAAGAAGGGTGATGTTGAAAGATATGGATTGATAGGCGGTCAAATTAGTAGGAATCTATGTAACAAAAGGCATTAACGATAAAATGACAGTGGGGTAACATGTCACCGCACATATAAGGATAAACCTCGACTATCACCGTCACTCTCATTAGACGAGAAGCAGATATTACATTGGTCTCGAATCTCTAAAGAGGTTGACGCTGTCGTCAAGTAGAAGACGGCAGACGTCACAGAGGGATCTGGATTGATGTCCACAGTTAAGTCACCAGATATTTGGGTTTCGGTACTATCTGCGTCTGTAATCCATGCGCTGGAACGGATGGAAAAGGACCCTGACGGGTCAAGGGAAAATGATGAACTGGAGTAAAATGTGAGCAAATGAAGCTGTAAGATAAAATCTAATAACGCACCTAGAGTAGTAGTGTCCATCCTCATCATATTGAGTCGAGTTCCACATATTGCAACGTATTGACTGCGACATGGAGAAAAGTCCCGAATTGATCATCACAAGTGGTGAAGAAAGTGAAGCATCATTGGCGCCCTGAACCCATGGTGGTGGACCATTCTTGTGCTTGTGAGTGAGTTTCTGTGGATGAGAATGAGCTGATGCTCAGGGTGCTGACGCCAAATCTACCAACCGTTACTATCAAAGGGACACCAATGGTTACAGAAAGGGCGATATATATGGCAAGAGCATAAAGGGCAGCCCTCCAGAAACGAGAGTCAACAGAGTTGTGTAGAGAGTATTTGCGGAAAGAAGCGATGGAGGAAGTAGGAGATGAAGCAGAAGGATTATGTTGCGCCTGAGATGTTTCATAGTCGGGAAGGAAAGATGAGCGACCTGCCACCCGGTCGGGCAAGCGCACAGTCGGACCAGCGACATACGAGTTCAACTTTCCATGCTGCTGGTCTTCGGGATCGAGAAGAATCATATCAATTCAGAGCCAGCCGCGCATAAAAACTCCAACTGTCGTTGAAGGTAAGAGAGAAAGAATTTCCAATATCGCATCGTGGGAATCTTGCAACCTCCCCACAAGTTCTCGATCGGAAAAGAAATTTGTTTCAGTATTACACACTTAGGAAGCCTTGCAGCTTCAAACTAAGAATTGTCAATGAATGCCAGTCTCAGCCCGAGAAGAAAGCAGAAGAGAACCGCCTAGATTCGGCAGAAACAGAAAGAAACCACACTGAAAGTCTGAAACCTCGATTACGGAATTACGACTGTCTTAACTCCGAAATTGTTTAGTGCTTCGACTACCAGGCAGAGTACTTAAGTACAAGTACTACAACTCTTCATATGTACCTGTACCTGGTCCAGAATCTTTACCTGAGAGTTGCAATATTGAAGAGATTCTATTTAAGCCTCTTGCGCATAGGTTCGACAATTTTGCCACGTATTCTGTAGTGTTCTTTCGGCATATGTGAAAGAAAGTATCAATCCGCTTTCGGGCTACTTTGAACAGGCTCGAACGTTGTTGGACACCCGAAGAAAAGTGCGGCTACATAGAATAGTTAGTTCGTATGATAAAACCAGGAGTCCGACATACTAGTGGTATCGCAGCCTTTTCGGCTTCAAGGATGAGCTGTTCAGACTCCGGAGAACCCATATCCGCCCACATGCGACGGAATTTGTTCACAGCTTCCAGACTTTCACTGAACCGATGGAGAGTGTTTAGCAGAGCAACTACTTCGGCTCGTTGCAGGAGGTTTGCGTTCGTATGTGGACTAAATATTTTCACGGTTAGTGGTGGTATTAAGATCGGGGTTATGACTGACTCAAGAGCCTTTTCGTCAAGCTCGAAAAGGACTTTGAGCGCTGTAGCAATACCAGTAGTTTGAACTTTGCCCCAAAGGCGACACTTATCGCAGCCGACACAATCCATGATGCGAGTGACATTGCGAAAATGTGCTTTGAACTCTTCTTTAAGTACCTAGCTCGCGGTGAAACATGACTTCGGAATACCGGAGACGAACACGGACGTACATTGGCATTTTCACCCCGAAACAAAGCACTTTCATCAAACTTCCCAGCTTTTTGAGCAATAGATATTACATTTAATAATAGACCTTTGGTTTCCACGTCGTCTTGACGATTACCCGTTGAACAATAATCGTAAGCTGATAGATATGGACCCAGACGAGCCACAGCCCGAAGTAAGAGCACTGTGTTGAAATAGATATATTGCAGACGCTCTGGATGAGAAGCTATACGGTTGACAAAACAGTGCAAATTAGGACCCTACGACAGGTGTGAGTAGGCTGTTTAGTGGAAAAATTGTACACGAAACCCACCCATTCACCAGTTGTTTGGTTTAGATACTCCGCGCAAATATGAGTAGATATCGAAGCATGCAAACCTATGAAGTTCTTAATTGGATTCGAATTTGCTATGAGCCCGCCTACCTGAAACAACTTTGTAGTACACTCTCTTCTCTAAGCATTGGTTATTATTGACTCCGTCTTCGCGGAGAACATCGGTCATAGTATCGGGTAAAGTCACGGCGGCTGGGGCTTTTCCGTCCATGAGACTGAATTCGGACAGACCAAAACAATTCTCTTCGTAAATGGTACGCCATATCCGATGAGCTTCTGGTCCAGAATATCCCGTATATCGTTCGGGTACCAACGTTAAATCGTAGTAATCCCCGTCTGAATTATTTAGTCTGAGTAGGAAGAAAGAGTAGCATCAGCTGAAAGTCTTACCAGTGTTGTCATCAAGCCAGCAGAAATCGGAGTCTCGGTAATAGCATCCAGGAAGTTCATGTCGCTAGCAAAAGCGATTAGAAAGTGTTCGGAGGGCCGAAGGAATAATGACACGTTTTCTACCAGGGCATCGACCTTACTAAGCGCCCTCGCTCTCCATTTCAGAGGGACTTCGCTCTGGACGACCATTCAGTTTCAAAAAGCATCTTCAATGGTTGATGACTAACTTCATCGACGGTTGTTATTGCGCACCCTGGGTTGTTACACGATCCATGGTCGTCCCAAAATGGACAGTCGCGGTATAGATCTACCTAACAAACGCGCGTTATGGGCATGGGCAAGTTGATGTTCTTGTGATTGACGCACTTGAAAATACTTGAAGAATGGCGTCTTGACCAGTTCGTGGATATTGGAGAATAAATCACCATTCACGCTCTCCACTGTTTCGTAGTCACACATCGTGGTATCTATTGGGCCCGTGGGCTTGAAAACAACCTGTGAGCACATCGAAATATCCGAGCAGCCACAGAAACGCACCTTGGGGTTCTCACATTCCGATACATCAATCGGACGGTGCTCCAGAACACTCTGCACCTGGTCTTTCCGTATCAACGTATTCGAAAGAAACGACTCAGCGTTTGCAGGAAACCAAAGTGCCTGCAAAACCGGAAGGAGCTTCAGGAATGTGCATAACTTTCTACCGTGCATTATTTGTGCAGGGGAATAGGCCCTAGATTAAAGGATTATTGAAAGATTGGAGAGTAGAAATGTGTACGCATGAAGTTAGGAGCTAATAGAAAAGAAGCTTGACGTGGCACATTTTGGCCGAAGGCTTCCCCGAGTGACGAGTCACACCGCTTTTCTCTCGACGTCAAACTTAACGACGAGACTTCAAGAATATACCAAAAACATGGAGAGCAGACTGTCAAACTACTCTGGGTTGCGTTCACCTGGGGCCTACACCCAGAACGCGTGTTGACACGTAAAACTGACTGTTTTTTGGCTGGCCGGAAGTATACTTATTATGGTTAACCTTTTCGAAGGTCGAGGAATATTCACCGCAAATACTGACCCGTAGTATGAATCTGAACCATTTTGAGTGAATATACATATCAATATTAAAATTCTTGCGCGTTCTGAGCACTGCTGACGTTCAGACGCACCGTCAATATAGCCGAATGTCCCGAGGTCCCACGAATACGCCCTGTATTCATCTCTTAATTCTTAACCACCACCATCCCTTTACAAGCCATCTGCTACATTAGCATTTGGTCTTATTTCTTGGTCCTCTTCGTCGCAGGCTATTCGTTTTTAGGACACCCGTAATGGCCCTCTCTGCTGCTGACCTCCAGGTAGCTCCTAGTCGACGAAATAACTTGCGTTTTGCTGAATGTTTCCGTCCTGCAGAAGAAACACGACATGGAAGGCGCTCCGGACCCTTTTGCTCCGACTCCTGTGGAGCAGGTCGAACCTCTTTCCAAACCCCTCAAGCAGGAATTGGATACCAACTCGCACCAGGCTTTCCCGTCTCTCGCTTCTTCGACTCCAACGACAAAACCGGCTACCCAGTCAGCGTGGGGCGCTGCTAGTGGTCCTCGCATCAAACCTGTAATTAATAAGCAACCCGTTTTCACCGATTCTTTCACACTCGGGACAGTCGAGCTCACTAAGGACAACAAACCGGTAACCCTCGGAGAAACCATCAAGCAGGTCATGGCGAAATACAAAGTAAAGGTCGAAGCTTCTGGGAATCAAAGAGGCCGCCAGACTACATTTCATATGAAAGCCGAGTCTCAGAGAGAGTTGGACAAGGCTAAAAGGTTCCTGCTGGCTCTTCTCAGTCCCATTGTGCGTGTCCTCGGTAATAATTCACTCTACGTATAATAAATAATCATGCGGCTCAGGAAACTTTCAATGTCACTGCTCCGATTTCTACGATCCCGACTATCATTGGACCCAAAGGTACCCTTTTGTTGGTATCTTACATCTACACCCTAAAAGTAACTTGTTATAGGCGCGACGTTGAAGCAAATCCGAGATCAAACTGGTGCTAAGATAGATGTTCCTCCGAAGGACTCCACCAACGGTGCTTCAAATGGTCACGCCGTTGGCGACGATGATGACGAGGAACCTTCCGTCCAAATTACTGTCATAGGCCCTAAACCATTGGCCCTCGAAGCTGTGGATTTGATTAATCAGATCGTTGCCTCTAAAACATCGAGGAGCACCCAGCGCGTTCGTGATATTCCGCCCCATGTCCTTCCTTTCATTCTCGCCAGGAAAAGTGTTTTCGAAGCTGTCGCTCAAGGTAGTGAACTGAAGCTTCAGAGTGACCATTTTGAAGTCACCGCTAGCGGTGAACGCGACGCCGTCCATCGTGCCCTCGATTTGATCAAGGCAGACATCGCTGAACTATCGTCCAACCTGACTTCGCTCAAGATTTCACTACCGAAGAGACAGCATCGTCTCTTAGTTGGCGAGGGTGCGCAGGGTGTCATGGCTAAAAGTAGATGTGCCGTTATGGTTAACTTTGATGACCCCAGTGATGAAATTGCTGTCTGGGGTCACGCGGCGGATCTCCCCTCTGGTCTTGCGGCAGTTATGGAACAAGCTAACTCGAAATACATCCATGAGTTCCCACTTCCTGGACCTGTAACCTTGTCCAAGCAGCTTCTGGCGTATATGAACCGTATCGCTTACCCGAAGACATTAAGCGAGAAACACCCTGGTGTTTCAATTTTCACTCCCGCACCTGCTACTATCGCACGCGCGCATTCTCTGGTCATTGACATCGTTGGTGACAAGCCTGCTGTAGACGTTGTAGTCAGGCAGGTTTCTGAACTGATTGGCAAACTCATCGGTGCCACAAAGGATGTTTCTATCGATTGGCTCCTCCATCGTATCATCAACGGCAAGAATGCCAAAAAGTAAGACAACACGGACACTGATGATGATCTGTTCTGTGACCGTTTTTCTCTTTTAATAGGATCAAGCAGTTCCATGATACCTACAACGTCTTGGTGTATTTCCCCGCAGAATCTGCTGAGCAATCTTCCGTTCTTTTGGTCTATGATCCATTTGGCATAGCTGCCTCGCCCTCTCCCGACGATAAGGCGAAAAGCTTGGACGAGGTCACTAAGGAGCTTATGAAAATGGTCAAGGAAGCTGCCGACGTTAAGAGTGACACTCTGCAAGTAGAGAAACGCTGGCATGAAGCTATCATTGGTCAAGGTGGTACCACTCTAAATGCGTAAGCTATTACTTTTTTTCCCATCAACACATGTTTTAGAAAAGATATTTTGCACAGGATCATTGGCGAGGACAAAGCTCTTTCCATTAAGTTTGGGCTCGAAGCTGGCGATTCTGCAACCGAAGATTCCATACTCATTCGCGGTACAAGCGCTGACGTTTCTCGCGCCGCCAAGGAAATCCTTCAGATCGTAGAAAATGCAAAAAACGATGAAATCGTGAACAGCTACGTCAGTACATTCTCCTTCGGGTTTCATGGACTGATTCATTGCTTATGATCAGTCAACTGAGTTCGACATTGACCGGGAATATGTAGGTCGGGTCGTCGGTGCTCAAGGTGCAGGCATCAATAAACTTCGGGATCAACTTGGTGTTAGGGTGGATGTTCTGGACGATACAGACGAGAAGGAATCGGGTAAAAAGAAAAAGGCTGTTCACCATAAGTCCAAAGTCAAGGTTTGTTTTTCCTAAGGTAATTTTGACTATCGTCCTTGATCGCGCTTTAGATCACAGGGAGAAAGGAGAACGTCGAGGAAGCCCAGAAACGTATTAATGCTCAGATTGAAAAACTCGTGAGAAGCACATTTCCATTTTTCGAGACGAGTCTGATTATTCCTCGTAGGCCGATGAAACCTCTGAAATTCTCCAAATACCCAACAAATACCATTCTGGACTCATTGGACAATTCGGTAAGGTTTAATTCTAGCTTCAACTCACGCAAGTGCCTTTCAATTGGCCTGATATTTATGTGCCTAGGTAAATACGTTATTCGGCTAGAGGAGAATTATTCTGTCAAGATCACTTTCCCCCGTCAAACAGCGGAGAATGGAGAAGGGAAGACTAGGGAGCAGCTCAAGCCTGACGAAGTTATTATCAAGGGTGGAAAGAAGGGTGTTGCCGGTGCAAAGGCGGAACTCCTCGACGTGAGTTTATCTCTGAAAATCCTGATACATCATCTTGATTCTTTGCAGGCTGTTGAATTCGAGAAAGAAACCAACAATGTTTTGAAATTCACAGTCCCTACCCGCTCTGTTGCTCGTATTCTAGGCAAAGGTGGAAAATCTATCAACGAGATCAAGGACACGACCGATGCCCAGATCGACGTAGAAAAAGTTAGTGACGATTCGACGAACATCACAGTTCGCGGAACGAAAAAAGCGATCAATGCTGCAAAGACTGCCATCCTTGCTATCGCTGATCAGGTTGCCGAGGAACTCGCTCTCACTGTTCCCGTTGAAAGCAAGTATCACCGTTCGCTCATCGGTGCCGGTGGTCAGGGTCTCAAAGACCTCGTCTCTCGTTGCGGTGGAGGTTCCGATCCCAAAGTGCTGGCTAACTTGATTAGATTGTCAGCGCTGTTCCTATCTTTGCATGGATCTGATTCTCACCCTCTCGTATACAGTCCTCGTCAAGGTGAACCCTCAAACGAAGTCCGTCTCCGCGGAGAGCCGGCTGTGGTCAACAAACTCAAAGTGGAATTGGAAAAGGCTGTTACTATGTTGCGTGACCGTGTCATCCTCGCTGTAGAGATTCCTGCGGCGCAGCATCGTGCTCTTATCGGTCGCGGGGGTCAACACTTGAACGAGCTCCAGGATCAAACGGGCGCTCAAATTCAATTCCCTGGCTCTCGCTCGTATGCTCACGTTGGTGAACCGGAAAATGCAGTTGACTTTGGTGACGTCGATCCTGCAAACATAGTCAAGGTTACCGGTCCTCGTGTTGCATGCGAGAAAGCTATCGATGGTTTAAAGGTGGGCATTGTGTCCGAAGTGATTCAGTACAGATAGTGAATGTCATTGCAGAATTCCATGAAGGCGGCAGCCCCAGAGCTCATTACCTCTACAATCTCTGTCCCCTTGAAATACCATCAAATCATCTCTCAGCAAGGCCAATTCTTCCGGAATCTTAGAAACTTTGGTGTTCAAGTCGACCAGTCTGTCCAAGCTCAGAAACAGGAAGTTCCCGTCAGACCTGTTCCTTCTGGTACAACTACAGCTCGCATCGATGAAGAAGAGGATCCTGAAGCCCCAGAGGTTGAATGGGAAGTTGCTCCTAATTACCAAAATGCACAGGAAGGTGATTCTATGTGGACCCTAAAGGCTCGCGATCAAGGAGGATTGGAACGAGCTGAAAAGCTCGTTCACGATGCTATCGAGCATGCCAAGGGCATGTCATTCATTGGTTTCCTCACTCTTCCTGACAGATCAAGTTTCCCTCGTATTGTCGGTTCCAAGGGGGCCAATGTGATGAGGATTCGCAATGAAACCGGTGCAGACATCCAAGTAAGCCGGGAGAACGACACAATCATTATTGTTGGTAAGTGTTGTTACTTTTATCAAGGCTCTGTGAAATTAATCCCTTCTTTCAGGTTCGGAAAATAGTATCATTGCCGCTAAAAATGCAGTTATGAGATTAGCCTCTGGACGTCCACGTCGCCAGCACGACTAATGCTACATCAAATGAAAGGGTTACATAGATCTACATATTGGTTGGATATCTAAAATTTTAGGATAAAACTGCTTTCTCCTGCTCGAAGCTTCCACCCATACCACTCATGTTTTCAATGTAGTTGACCCATTCATCATAACTGTTATAAAATTCAGATTGCCATCGCAAAGCTTGCTAAGAGTAGGAACTTACGTGAATCCAGGGGGAGCTATAGACCATACATCCATGCCATGCCCAAATCTGTTAGTTGTAAGGTGTTCTCGATGTTCGGTTTTGTCGATACTGGAAGTTTTCTTGCCAATGGGAGGACCTTGCGGTCCCAGATGAGTATCATCTAAAGAATTCATTTCCTGAACTTCATCTGCAGATGTTTCTGCTGTTGGATGATCATATCCTCGCTTGAGTTCCATGAGCATATCCCTACATGCCGATTAGCAAGTCAGTTGAGGTGAGATGGCGAAGTCGCACCAAAAGCGTCCAGCACTAGCAGATTTGGCTTCTTGTGCTTCCAGTACCCCAAGAAGTATCCATATATTTTGAATTTCTTTGTGTTGGTCTATTTCCGTTCCAGCACGCTTGCTTGCCCAAAGATTGAAAAGAAGTACTACCCCAGCCGCAAATGCTGCATACTTTGCGTGGAACAGTTTGATCATATACATACCATGATATAATAGGTATCATACCTGTGTATGTGGTAGGGAGGCAACACTACCGTTTTGCTGGCAATCGAGCACGCGAGCACAAGATCTCGCTGCTGTCATACAAACTGAAAGTGAAGGAAGGGCTCGAGAGGAGGGTCTTGAAAGAAATGGACGATGTACATAGATCTAAAGCCAGTTCAGAGAGTTGAAAAACGAGGAGTTTGTCTACTTTACTTGAAGATGATAGTAGGCCGTATATAAAAAGGCAGATTGCATGGCGAAAACTCCCTCTCTTTGCCTTCCTGATTCAGATCGCACTACGGGAAAGGACATTAAGATTGTGTAAAGTCAGAGTTTTGTGGAGATCACATACGATGTGGAGGAAGTGAACTAATCCACTCATTCAATGACGAATCAAGGTCGTATACAACCCTTTCTCGCCAATCTTGTCCGACAAGTCCCAAAAGAAGTTGTGATTTCTTGGTGGAGTATAATGTTCGTAGCGCAAAGTCTAGGATATCACATAGACGTAAATAACTGACGAATGCTGTAATGACAGAAGGTTTTCCAGCTGGTTGCTTGAACGCAAGACTTCGATTTGTATTTTCCCAGTACTCATCGTCGCATTGTATAGGGAGATCAGCGTCAATACTGCCATATTAGTTCATCAGAAGCATGCAGGAATAGAATTGAGCTCACTCCTCATCATGGATGGCAGGTGGTCGTCCTAGAAAACTCGCTGTAAGCTTATCTAGAGTTACTAAGACCCTACGACAATAGCCAGAAATCAAAACGAGTCGAACTATCATCTCAGCAGCCAACTTGCCAGAACACTCTCTTTGCCTGTTCCTCTTCAAAAGTCCATTTATGTCCGTCAGGCTTGCGACGATGGAGTCCCAGCTCGCACGAAAAGCGGATTCCCAAAACGACTAAAATCCACGACTGCGATGGTTCGGGAGTACCAATAAGGTATAAAATCGAAAGCTGTGATCATAGTCAACACAGTCGCTATAAAAAATGCACGAAGAGGAGTTGGAGTCATACACAACACTGCTGGAGCTCATAGAGCGAAGGCACTTCGAGTAATGATTGTCGAAGCGTTCGGACTTGTGCGAACCATTGGTGTCCACTACATTGAATGAGAGGGGATTGAACGTGAGTATGATCTACGCGGACTGAGAACTTCGCAACGCACGATGAAAGCTCAGAGTCTGGAACATGTAATACTCGGGGATCGGTAGAATATCGAGAGCCTATAGCACAGACAAGTAAAACAGTAGCCCCAAAGTGCTGGTCACGAAAATGAACGCCTTCAGCTATTGCTTGCTGAAAGGTCGGAGTGTGTATAATGGGGAAAAAGATGTTCACGCTGACTAGATAAAGGGAGACAAGGGAGAGCATTAAACTGGTCTCCGGGAAGTTGTACTTGGGTATCTGCTGGTCCCGAGAAGCTCTTTCCCACTGGAAGATCAGAATGAATATCTACATGGTACACAAAAGTAATGAACTATGTACTCACGGGTTGTACTTGAAGCCAATATTCGGGACGTTGAAATAAAGCATGAAGGGGGATATTTTGTTCGCTCATAACCTCGCTTTTGAGATCGTACGTCTTCTTCATGAGTGCGAATCCACTGGATGGGCCAAAGAACCTTGTGTGGATCGGATCTGAATAGAGATCCAAGAGTCCATTTGAAATGATTCCGTCACCGTCAGAGGGAGTTGTCGATCCATTCGACGTAATTGTTGGGAGCCCAGCAGACAACATGTTGTATGTTGACGATGAATCAGAAAGCGTTGAGCCGAGCCTCGAAATCAAAGGCGCTGATGGATCTTCTTGCGGGACTTGTTCTGTATCATCGTTTCCAATCTAAAAGTGTTCGTTTTTGTTTGTCATTAAAGGTTCAAAAAAGTAGAAGTGTACCCACCTTACCCTGTAACTGTTCAGACATGATTCGAATCCGTTCTTCAAGTTCATGTACATATCTGTATATTGTGAGGTCATGACACTATTGCAAGGTCACAAGGGAATTACAGACGGATTTTTCGGCCCTCGTTTCTGGTTAAGTTACGTTCAAGCCCAAATTCGTGGCATAGTGACAAGAAGGAATACCTACTTTCGTTGGTAGTGTGTGTGTACATTCTATCCCGATGTTTATGCAATTCGTGCACTGGTTTTTTGGCATCCGGGCACTGTCACCTGTAGCATGGTCGGTACTACTTTAAACACACGAAGTACTGAGGCCAGCAGTAACACACATTTGACTAGACAAAGAAGATCAATAACATCATGACACAGGACAGTGAAAACCGAGCTGACTTTTTCTCCTGGAAGCACCATTTTGAAAAATGCAGGACACAGACTCGAATTGAACGTAGACAATACTCACCCTCCTATGTACAACGAGCGTCAGCAACTGAATTGTGCATAAGTACGCTCAAGGATGTAACCCACGACAATAGTCGCAACTGTGTTGCATTCTTTTGCGAGTTTTTTTGTTAGACTTCGAGGCGTCTTCCTGGGCAAACGTCGACATGGTTGAAGTAAGAGCAAACTACCCTGCAGCTGAGTCAAGATAGAAAAGGTTCACGTACATACGGTAAAAAGGCTGTCATTGATCAACATCTCAAAATACATTGCCGGGGAAAATCATAAGATATACATACATTCGTATATCCCTAGGAGTTAGCATATACCCGTCGTACGTCTGAGTATTAGATAGATAAATTGACAGATAAGTATGCTTAGTATGCTGAGTATAAATAAAGTGAGGCATAAGAATACAGCTCCCGAGTGATACACAAAAATCTACGGTATAATAACGTCCACAACAAATTGCTTCATTGATAAGACGCCCCAACTGCAATGGTCGAAAGACCCATACTTTCAACGTAGTGACTCCAGGCGTCAAAGCTTAACATCAAAATCATCTGAGAGTTGATCAAGGGACAGAGGAAGACGGCTACTTACTCAAAGCCAGTTGCAGTGGATGACCCGAAGTCTGCAGCATGATTGACTCCGCTCATGGCTAGAGCTTCTCCCTGATACCCAGGCTGGAGTTGGGAAGAATAGTAATCCTGATTGGGATCTTGATATATACCCTGATCCGCATCTTTATACGCGACTCCAGGATCGTTGTGGAAATTATCAATCCTACCAAAAATCTGTTCAAGATATGTTACCGTCTTCTTATCGATAGTAGACAGCGATTCTGCGGTCTGCTGGTTTGTCCAGGCTGGAGGACTCTCACCAGTTGATCTCCAACCGTAGAGCAACTGTGATGCAAGCTGTAAATCAGCTGAAACTTGTTCATCAAGCCGGGTTGAACGTGTGAGGTGGGATTGGGCAGGTTGAGATTGAGATTGATAGGAGGTTGTTTGTGATCGGGAGAACGGCACTTGAGCCTGTTGAGCTGACGATGGCAACTTATTGATCGGCTCATTGGCATTACGAACACGTTTGTTTGAAGGTCGGTAATGATCAATGACATTGAAGTCATTCACAAGCTCAGAAAGCATGTCCCTTGGAAGAACAAAGTAAGTTTGAAAATCTGATAATGGGCGTGGTATCTCCTACCAAAACCGCCCAGCGATATTCCAGCGCCTGTCACAATCATGGAGCATGTTCATGATTATTCTTGCATTCTCTATCTCTCTCTCATGATCTATCATGATTCCCGCACGTTTACTTCCCCATAGATTCAGCACAATCACCATAGCTGAGATGAACGCCCCATACTGCAAAAAAAAACCCCGTCGGTCAGCTACCGTTAAGCCATGCGAGAAATTTTACGAACTAATATTTGAGGTAATCCTATGATGCCACGCGAGACATGCGCATCCAAGATATGGATGGTGAACCTTGCAGCATTCGTACATATTGCAAGTGAATGGAAGGAAGTCTGCGAGGCCTTCTGGAGGAAAGGTCGATGCGACCTGGGGAAAATTCAGATACTAGCTTTCGATATCATCCGTGGCGTACTAACTGGATTTGTACATTGTAGTACATCGTATAGAGAAAGACAGACTGTCGGAAAAAGACCGGATTTGTTTGCATAGGGTTCCATCGCACTGTGCTAGATCAGAGGCGTTTACTATAACAATAATGTGGGCGTACAATGCTCCGGTACTGTCATGAACCACTTATTCAATGCAGAGTCTATTTGTCACCATAGATCATCATCTTGTAGCATAGTTAGAGAATATAAACGACTCGCCTAGTTCCCGAAGAATCTTCTGCTCCCATTCTTCCCCAACTAAACCCAATAATAATTTGGACTTCTTCGTGGAGTACAACGTCCGCAATGCAAAGGCAAGTATTTCGCAAAGTCTCAAGTGGGAATTGAAGCACGAAATAATGGAGGGTTTATCCGCAGGCTGCTTGAAAGATGATTCTGGATATTGAGGGTTCTCCCAGTACTCGTCATCGCACTCGAGGGGTAAATCGCAATCGAAACTAGATAATCAAAGTATCAGCATTCTCGGCATTTAAAATGTGAGTTCCGGCTCACTCTTCATCTCGAATAGCAGATGGACGACCAAAAAAGCCGCTTGTTAACCTGTCTAACGAGACTAGAACCCAAAAAGCGCGCCTCTTCTGTTCGTCTAGAGAAGTCCATTTGTAGCCTTCCGGTTGCCGTCGATGGACACCCAATTCTTCAGCAAACCTAATACCTGACCCGAACATCAGACTCCAGCGGTACCGCATCCAGATCAAGCAAACTGACCTGCGGCGCAGAGAACCCACGAAGATGACGGACTCGAAGTGCCGAACATGTAAATTGTGGCCAACTATAACACTGCTGAGAGTTTGTTGATACGGCCTGAGGTAAAACGCACGCAATAAAATTGAAGTTCGTAGAGAGTAGCAACTTCAATAACGGATCGCCGCATCATTTGCACCTAAATTTGGGTATCGAGAATGGGGTTCGTTAGGAGCAATTACTTGACCTGCGAAATCACGGTTACCTGTTCGAAGTAACGCCAACCGCTTTATATCATCGGTCAGATCGAAGCATTTCATAGCGAGATCACGGAACACACCATGAAAGTTGCGATGTAGGATCGGCAAGCACCCTAGGATCGTTTGAATAGCGCGATGCTACTGCACAAACCAGGAGGAGGGTAGTCCCAAAATCGTGATCATGAAAGTGAAGACCTTGCGCCACGCATTGGTTGAAACTAGGCGCATGAAGAATGGGAAGAAATATGTTGACTTCCGCAAAATAGAGAGAAATCAACGAAACCATGAGATCGGGTTCGGGGAAGATATACACTGGCTTTTCGCGCTCTGAAGACTCAGTTTCCCACTGGTGATCACAATATATGAGGGCGGAATTGACTCGGGCATACATATTTCACGCACTGCTTGCATTCCCCAATACTGTGGTCGTTTGAACGGATGCGTGTGGTGGCCTAGCGTCTCCTCTTTGACTCTGTGTGCACTTTTCATGATCATAAATGCACTGGATGGACCAAAGAAACGTCGCTGCACGGTGTTCAAGGAAAGCTTGCTGAGATGATCTGCGAGAGCTACATGGGCAAAGTCTTCTTCATCTTCCTCTTGTTTGAGACGATCTGAAGGTGGAGATTCGGCAGCAAGGCTGGGGTAGCCCGGGTTTGAGGAAATAGATGAAGGTACTCCATTGTAACTGGGAGAGTTGCTCCGAGCGGCGGATGAGGTGGAAGCTAGATTTCCGATCGAGCGAGCGGACAGCTGTTGCCCATCTTTCAAGTCTTCGACCTTGACGTCAAACTAAGAATTCTCAAGTGAATCTAAGAGTAGATCATCACACATAGAATAACAATGTGTGTCTGCGTACCTTGCGGAGCATTTCCTCCATTGTTTTAACCTGATGAAAGCGATGCATAGTCCCGGTCAGCTCTCGCGACCAATCTGTGAAGCATCAATCACTACTGACACGTTTCTCAAGCTGTTCTACATAGCTTAGAAACAAAAAGATGAGATAAGGTTATGATACAAAGAAGGACAGCACATACGCGCTCTTGGGCCCTCGTTTCTAAACAGTGTCCCAGTTAGCTTGCTATCATGATTCAAACATAAATATTCACTTTCACAGGTTCACTGTGCGTGCACTCTATAAAATAGGTTTAGCGGATGGGAATAGAACTTGTCGAAGGATCGGTGGGCACCTATTGCAAAGGCGGCGCAATTTGTGCACTGTTTTCCATTACGAGTCGCACTGTCACCTGAAAGTTCTGCATGAGATACTTGGCTTTCGGTCGACGAAATCAGTATCTACATTTTCTACAAGTGCTCCATGAGATACAAATGCTCAGTCGACGAAATTAGCACCTACATTTTCTGGAAATTCGGGAGTTGAAGGTTGAGTCGGGAGGTGAGAGCAAGCGATAAACGACACCTTCTTTCTGCATTCGTCACAAGCGTTACCTTCAAGGACAACAATAAGCTTGTTTCCAACAGCTCAAGTGCAAGAACAAGATACCTAGTCTCTTTTTCTTCCATCCAATCCTTACTGGATTCTCGTCGGAAGACATGGTGGTAGGGAGCGAGTTCAAGGATTACACATTGATTGAAGTATAGCTCCAAGTTCCTAGTATCCTACTTGAAATTTGACTCGTCACCCAATGATGGTTACTCGGTTTTCGGAATGAAGTTCGTTGATGGTCACTTGCATTGGATTGAAGACAACGCGGCCGGCAATGATTTTACATAAGCAAATGATACAAACCATCTCTTCAAGTTCTTCCATCTCGGTTCCCAGATGTCTATATACGACGCGTAAAACCAGGCCACTTCTAGTCTTCTACGTAGAAATGTGATTCCTGCTCACAGGTGCACAGACCGTGACTGGAATGCCGAATCCTTGATACGGGACGCCGACATATCGTTGCTAATATCATACTAAGTATAATCATTATGTACTTTAGCTACTTGATACATCAATCCATGCATTAATTCATCATACGCATACATACGGAGATTCGAGCACAACGCAGTGTACCGCAGGTGTACCGCTTCACAGAAATACCGGAAAGACCGTTTTTCGGATCAAGCGATCCGCTTCATCTGACTGGAGAACTTTGTTCAGATTATTGTTACGCTTGTCCTTGTTCCGAATGTTCACAAGAACGATCCTTCCTGCTCATCGATTGCTTCGCCCGAATACACGCTCCCTAATTACTCAGAGCATCCGCAAAACCTCTTCATCATTTTCTAACGTCACCCGTTTTCGCGCAATGTCAGGTCATGGAGGCGAATCCACTCTCCGCCCAGAGCCAGATAAGGTCTTACAGGACATCGCTGATTACATCCACAGCTACAAGATAGATTCTCCTTTGGCCTTTGAAACCGCGAGGCTATGTTTGATTGACACTATTGGATGCGGCTTGGAAGGTTTGCGTTTCCCAGAGTGCACGAAGCTTCTTGGACCTGTAGTCGAAGGAACAATTGTGCCAAATGGTACGTACAGCCCTCAATATATGTATAATTTTCATTGAACAAAAGTGGCTCTTAGGAACAAAGGTCCCGGGGACTAACTACCAACTTGATCCCATACGCGGAGCGTTCAACATTGGCACAATCATTCGCTGGCTTGATTTCAACGATTGTTTTCTGGCTGCAGAGTGTAATGTTCATATCTCCCTCTTACCGCTCTCAAACTGAAGCCCTAGACAGGGGGTCATCCTTCGGATAACCTCGGTGCCATTCTTGCTGTGGCTGACCACCTTGCGCGTCAAGGACAACCTCTGACTGTCCACGACATCTTGGAAGGCATGATCAAGGCCCATGAAATTCAAGGTTCTCTTGCACTGCTAAACTCTTTCAACCGTGTCGGCTTGGATCATGTCGTGCTCGTCAAAGTTGCTTCGACTGCTGTGGTATCCAAGATGCTCGGGCTCAACCGGGACCAGACGATAGACGCAGTTTCTCAGGCATGGGTTGATGGACAATCTCTTCGTATGTTATTTTCCCTCATGCCCTCTTACATGTGTTTAGCAAATTAGGTACGTACCGTCACGCTCCCAACACGGGTCCTCGCAAGTCCTGGGCCGCTGGTGATGCGTGCTCTCGCGCTGTAAACCTCGCATTGCTTGTGAAGAAAGGCGAAAAAGGTCTTCCTTCTGTTCTTACTGCAAAGACCTGGGGCTTCTATGATGTTTTGTTCAAGGTCCGTCGCGTCGTTCTTACTTCTTAGTGGTCTTGTGACGAACTTTGTGTGTGTGTTCTTCCAGGGCAAACCCTTCGAATTCCAGATTCCCTACGGATCCTACGTTATGGAAAACGTTCTTTTCAAAATTTCATATCCTGCGGAGTTTCATGCTCAAACCGCCGTTGAAGCAGCACACATTATTCATGCCAAACTCAAGGAAACGGGTAAGACCGCAGAAGATATCAAGAGCGTAAGGATAAGAACTCAGGAAGCGGCGGTCAGGATCATCGACAAGCAAGGGCCATTGGACAATTTTGCTGACAGGGAGTGAGTGAGACGCGACGTTCGCATCGAAATTTATCTCAATTCCTTATAGCCATGCCATCAACTATATGGTCGCATATCCCCTCATATTTGGCGAGCTTACTTCTGATAGCTAGTATGTTTCCTTCTGATTTTCAATGTAGCTATCTGCTAATGCCCTCGCAAGCACCGACGCCTCGGCTGCTGACCCCCGAATCGATGCTCTTCGTGCCAAGATGTACTGTGTCGAGGACAAGGGCTTCAGCGTAGATTACCACGATCCCGCGAAACGTTCCATTGGTAATGCTCTTCTGGTCGAACTTAACGACGGAACTATCCTTGACGAGGTCGAGGTCGAATATCCTGTTGGTCACAAGCGAAGGCGCGAAGAAGGCACACCTCTATTGATCAACAAGTTCAAGAGGTACGTGCTTCTCTTTTACCTTCAACAACCGGAGGTTAAGTTTGGTATGTAGGCATATCTCGCACCATTTCGAACCAGCTCATCAGCAAAAGTACGCCCATCTACTTATACCATACGGTGATCTCCCAGTGTCTAATATTCTCATAGGATTCTCGACACTGTCTCTGACGCCACTTCTTTCGCTAAAATGCCTGTCGACAAGTTCACTGATCTATTTGTCAAGCCTTGAAGCCAGGACGATGTATTCTAATTACCAAGCTTTTTAGTGTATGTACATCAACGATGATCGGAATACAAGGTCAATCTGCATGGAAAAAGTGTTCAGTGCGGTAGCCGTAGAGTAAGAAAATTCATAACTTGTGGACACAGCGATTTGAATGTATCCATGAGGACATGAGACAAGAATACGGAATGGGATGAGAACATGGTGAAAGAACAGTACGAAGAATTGCAACCTGAGGGGGTGGAATCGACAACTAATAACATAGACAAGAGCCACATTCTCGAACTTCGAACAGGATAGCGCGAACAGCTGGAGAAGGACGGATAATAGCGAAACAAGGTGAAAAGATCTAACAGAACAACATAATGCGAAACAATGTGAAATAATTGAACAGAACAACGTGCGAAGAACAAAATTAAACCAAGATTAATGTCGATGGATGTAGGAAGGTCAATTTGAGAGGAAAGGATGATTTCAGAGAAAAGGATAGCCTACGAGAGCCACGCGTCTAGCTCTGGTCCGCTCAACCAAGGATCACCAGTAGACGGCACGAAGGTTTCCGCACTAGTGACGCTGTTCCCTTGCTTCTTGGACTTGAACTTCTTCCGAACAGTCTCCTTCCCAGTGACGCTTGAAAAAGTCTTCCCGCTCCGGTTACTTCCTGCGCTGTCGCTTCTGCCAATTGCAGGGCCATTCTCTTTGTTAGCGATTGCACCGCTGGAAGCAGCTGTAACTATATTGCTCCTTATCTTGCATGGTCGTTCACGGATATCTTCTGGTACGATCACACCTTTGAATGGGGGTTTGACTGCCCTAGTATGAACGCTGGCGTTTGTCGAGTTCGTTCGGGGCCCCAATTGAATATATCCACCAACTTCCAAATTACCTGCAGTGAACGGTTCACTTCCAAAATGGGAGGAATACGAGTGTGAGCGGTGTGTAGCACCGTCATGGTTGGAGATGTCGGGAAGACGCGGAGTATTTTGATTAGTGTGAGCAAAATATGGCTTGTAATGTTGTCCCTCAGCACCTCCTCCAAAGGCAGTACGCTCGTTACGAGGGGAAGTGGGTGGGTGCTCCGCGGTTGACCCGGTTTCCTCGGGTACTACAGAGAGTTTTCGCTGGAGAAGACGTGCAAATGGAACTGAACGAGGCTGAGTACCCGGTCGACCTCCCAGACGGAACACGGAAGACTTTGGCGAAGGAGGGGCCAACGACATAGCTTTGTGATTCTGAGAGGGGATCGGAGGTAGTGGTGTGTTTGGTGGGGGACCAGGATGGTGGAAATCGAGTTTCAGAGGACTTTCGGGCGGAAATTTGGTTGCGAAGAAAGGTCTTTCATAGCTGGAAGACGGGTAAGCTGAAGTACGGTCTAAGTTCATGGAACGAGCAAGTTCAGAAATTTGCTTCAGTTCGCCTGGGCTAAGATTCTGTTGTCCGATCCGTTCAAAAATGAAACGACGAAGCTCGTCAGCGGCATCCTCGCTATTCCAAACATCAGCAAATCTTTCGGTGTGCAAGGGTAGCGGCGTTGAAAGATACGGGGACCAACTTGAGGACGTTGAGCTGGGTGAAGCCAATAAAGGAGTCTTACGTTCTCGTTGTGCACGGTATTCATAGGCCAAATCGATGGCGGGAATTTGAGGCTTTGGAACGATATAGTGAGAACGAACCGCGGGTTCGACAGTGACACGAGGTTGAGGGTGATCAGAAGGCCTTCCTCGGGGAATAAACTCTGGCGCGGAAGCCTTCAAATGAGGTTGCCCGTTGACCCCGTGAATATCCGCGTTGGTAAGTTGACTATTGTTCCAAACAAGTCCAAGACCTTGAACAGGGTCTCGCCCTTTCACAGATCGCTCGAGGTTGTCTGGAAGTTGATGAAGATGGTTAGGAGCATCAATGCCGGGTACACTACTAGGAGAAACGTAGAGGCTATCTGAGGGTGAATTTCCAAGAACGTTCAACTGCTCCGCGCGTTCTGAAGGTGTATTGGTGACTGTACAGATTCCAAGAGTGGGAAGCTTTGATGGATTAAGGGTATCTCGCTTCTGTACTGAGAGAGATTGGTCAGGATGAGTGTCGAATTTGGTATCAACGCCATGTTCGCGAGCACCAGCATCGTTTCCAAGGCCCCAGATCGTGCGCGTCATGTCTTCTCCTTCAATGATGGTACCCTCCGCGCCTCTAGAAGATAAGTTAATCCAACGGACTTTCACATCAAATCACAACGAGGCAAGACCTACGAAGGGCATCGGGCATATGGCAGGGAAAGTGGACCGTGTAGAGCGGGTATAGGCCTTGGGGGAGAGCTCGCCCAGGTATTCCACGCTGAAAATCGAGTCAGATATTGAGAACGTTCTTTCAACTCTTTCGACACTCACTACTATCGTCTGCGAGGGTCTTCGGAAACTTGATCGCCTTTTGCCGAAGAAAAGAACTTGGAACTTGCATATTATTGCCAATGATCATGATAGATTCTGGCGAAGACGGGGGAGATGGAGTTTGTGGAAAAGTCAACGATCGACGAGGACGTGCGTGCTTGGCGGATGAACTGCCTAGTTCGGATAAAATTTGGCTCTGAGAAGTTTCTACCGAGCTTTCAAAGCAGTCTGAGGACAGACTATTGTCGGCGGACGATAGAAGAGAAACTTTGACTTGCTCTGACATTGAAACGACGCGGTCTCGAATGGGTTCGGAATCGATTCTTGAAGGAGGTGAAGTTTCAGGAAGAGATACAATCCGCTTTTTTGGTGCGTTCAGTACTGAAGGTTTCTTGTAGGCAAGTTGAGATAGTTTGTGATCGCGTTTAGAGATAGTAAGCGAGGAAAGCTGGCTATATGCGGCATCCACATCCTGAGATGAAAGAGGTTCGTGTAAGTTGAGAGCATTGTGGCCATCCGAGCGGGAGAGTTGGCGAGGAGGTTCTGTTTGAATGGCGCGGTCAACGTAAGTTACACTTGGCTCATTGGACATGTTGCAAGGATGGTACAGAGGCAAGCAGTGAGAATAGAAGCGCTTGTGTAAACATTTAAGATAGGGGCTTGTCTCACCACCACTTACTACTAACGTAGTATACGTACTGTACCACTGTAAGCAATATTTGTACAGTCTTCCTTTTACGATTGTAGCATTGGAAGCATTAGCTCTTGAACTATATTCTGCCGTAGCTACTAAAAATTTCCAGAAATAAAATGTCCCTCGATATCACGAACCATAATGAACTCAGCTAGTAGATTTGTTTTAGCGGTAACTACGGCGTGGTCAGAGAAGCTACTTGCGCCACCAGAATCAGTACGGCTGAGTGTTATGGAATACGAGCCATGTATATATCTATATGTGTCAGCTTATTTGCGACTCATCACACCGCGAACTTTGACAGGAACTCTACAAGCGGCAATACTCAAGCTCGCTCAAGGCTGAAAAGCAAGTATCCTCGTAAAATACTGATCTCTGTATTAGACACCGTGAAAGGCGGGGGCAATCTCGTGTCAACCGACGAGCAGCATGCAATTGATAGCGCTAGGATCTATCATAATCTTGTAGAGACAGCCTGAGAGAGGATTCTGTAGCGTCCTACTAGGGCGGATTCAGGATTACATGTATACTGAATCATTCATCATTCTACATGTCTGTGGAACAAGAAAACCATACTAGGCTAATTCCTACAAAGAATCGCCGTTGTTCGTTGGTATTGTGTTAACTCATGACACCAAAGGAGCACGTAAGATTATTGGTGCCTCCGGAAAATAGGTTTAGAGTTGTGGGCGAGAAATCATAGGATAAGATAGGAATGTTGACGACATGGTTTATAAGACGGTGGCGTGATGAGGACGTGACTATCATCGATAAGTTGTCAGCAGCAGAACTCGAAGAACTTCTGCTTTTTCCATTATAGCCCCGAAGAAGTTCGAACGCAATTTTTTTTCGCATGGAGGCCGTATGGACGAGCGAGTAAGAATTTGCATAGATGACGATAACTTGTGGAGACAGTGTATCAATACACTGGCCCCCTGAAGGAGAAGGAAGAGGAATTTTTCATATATTGAAAGGAATAACTTGAACCCTAGCCTTATGGACCCACTAAAAAGAGAAAGGGTGTTCGATTATTGGAGGAATTGGGAATCACGAGCTTATACGAATCTAGTCCAGTGTTTGCATCTGAGGGGCCCGCGGTCTTTAGAGGACTCGCTGAATTTAGTCGCGCTAACTGGACGAAAACTTGCGGTGTCCAACCTGTTACCAATGGAGTGGTAATAGTCTGATATGCCGTTGAGTCCAGAGTAGAAAATGGCCCCTAAGATGATGTGGTAGCTATGCTGCACTGGATGTGAGTACTGTAGCATCACCATCACCTAACTGGGGTACGGCCTGAGGGCATTTGCAATAAATATGTGTGATATGCGGACATTGAGGTCTCCGATGGGTGTGCAAAGGAACTAACTGCTTTGGAAGCGTCAAGGTGAGTCGTGACCGGTAATGCAAGATACCGCGAGACTCAATGCCTTGCAGTACGTTTGAGTACCACTGCTGAGGAAAATTAGTATGTATAGAATCTTTGAGAGAATCGTCAGTGCCTGGTAACAGGTATTCCTGAGAGGAGCGTCATATGCTTTATGATTCAGCATAGTCACGACTGGTGAGGTAAAATCCGGTCCCATAATTGCGATTAGTTCTACCTTTGTAAGAGTAGGTTGAAGGTTTTTGGGGTCGGAAGTAGAGAACGGCGCTTAATGAAACGACATGCGAGCGCTCATACGGTCTCGGTGTACCAAGGGTCCTGATAACGACCAACCAACGACCACTGGCACTATTATGTAGGGCGGAATTAATAGTGTGTACTTTATTTTGACACTTTGCAGGCTGGAGGAATTTCGGAAAGCTTCGCACAAGCTCAGGATTCGGAATTACTACTATCCTTTGAAGCAATCGATGCGAGTCACGAGCTCTGTTTGTTGACCGATGCCCGGGATTGAATTCCCAAAGGATTCGTCCTCAACGTGACTATGTAGAGTGAATCTACCATGAGAGTCCTTTTCTTTGCCATGAGCTTCTCCGATTTCTACACCTCCGTAGATTTTCCCCAAGTGTTTGGCCCAATCTTAGCTATTCTCCCACCACAGATTGGTTGAATTGGGCTTGATACCTCTCAATAACACACCGTCATAACCGTCATTCACATTTACTCGCGGGTAGCTGCATTACATTTGGATCCCAAAATCGCACCCTGCCCCGGATAATTGATAGAAGATCCAAATCTCACCTATAGGCTTATAAGCCAACAGTAAGTAGCACTGGATCGACCTGTACCGATACCGTCCCGATTGTTCAATCCATTCCACGGCTTCGTGACATTTAGACCTTGCGACCCTGGTTGTGTGGCTCTTATAACTTTACATCGTCCCTTAGTGTTTCCCGCTTTTCGATTTCGTTCAAGCTCTCGGTCTCTTTGAGCTCGTTCACCAATCTTGGTACGACCTGTCTATAAATCATCGACTTCTTGTCAATAACATCCACCCCAGAATCAACTTCTTCACTCATCATCGCATATTCAATCTCGACCAATGGAAACAGTCACGAATTTCCCCTGCCACAACCACACTGGCGGAAATGATATTCTCCTCTGCTATCAATGCGACGCCAGAGTTTCCACGAAGAATGCTATGAGCACTGCTATGCAACTTATCCACCATCGTTCCGCCTGCTCTTGCGTTTCCCAACTTTCCGATGTCCAATTTAGCTCTGAATTCTACCCCAACGTAGAACTTTCTCCTGCAGAGAAGGCACATGTCTCGCACTCACTCTCCGACCTTCAGCACCTCCTCGACAGACACAACTTTGAGCTCGCACGTCTCCGTGACGTTATTACCTTCTTATCTACTTCGCAGGAAGCTCTCGCTCGTAGGATGGAGGACGTCAAATCCCTAGTCGCCCCCATCAATGCTCTTCCTGACGAGATTCTTGCGGAGATTCTTCGCATGCATTTCGTAGCGCAGATGGAGGAGATCCGGTATAGGTCATACGGTAGAATCCGTATACCACTTGGATTCACCCGAGTATGTAAGAGGTGGCGAGCTGTGGCATTAGAGAGTCCACGTATCTGGGCAGACGTTACGGCCTTTGGGGATATGCATGTCCCTGCCAACAGAGGAACGGACGAGCCCATATTTGTTCGTGACCTTATGAAGATGTTCCTTTTACGCTCTCAGCATGCGTCGCTAAAGGTCAAACTCGGGCTAGCGACCTCTCATGTTAGGACAAAATCATCGAGTCGCATCGTCGCTCCACTTCTACTCTCGCAATCCACCCGCTGGGGTGAGGCTGACGTTGATGTAGATCTGGAAGGGGACGATATGATTCCCAATGTTTTGCAAAACGATGGTGATGTAGACTTTATCGTGCCCGGGCTCCATGGATCATTCCCTCTCTTGAAGCATCTCGCTTTAGGCGGAAAGTTTGCCTCGACTTCACAGCGGTGGCGATGGGGAGAAGCCCCGGGCGCGATTCTTAGACCCCCTCCGGCTGTTTGTCTTCAAAACGCTTCCTCTTTAACCCACCTCACACTCAATCTTCGCGCCTCCCTGTCTCCTACCGAGATGGCGAAGGCGATAGATATACCATGGCACCAGATACGAACTTTGAGATGCAATTACTCTTTCGGAAATCTGGAGAGCCTACTGCGGCTTTGCACCGATGTACAGGAGGTTGAAGTGAATGCAGTCTTTCGCGCGAATTACTTCTCCAGCAATAATCAGTTTCACCATTCGAGTTTTGATTCCCAGGATGATCCCTACATCTGCGAATCACTCAAGCGGATGTCACTGAATGTGGCACTACCTTCTTGCACCGGTGTCAAGGGACTACTGCACCATTTACGAGCGCCACGATTGACATCTCTTGACTTGACATTCATCCCATCATCGTCTGATTCATTCCCCCCGTCTGTCATAGGGTCTTCTCCAACATCGATATCTACGTTCTTATCAGACGACCTTGTATCATTCTTTTCTCGTTCTCGTGGTCATGACCAACTCACCCACCTTGCGCTACGCAATGTTCCGAAATTCGATTCTTGTGCAGAAACTCTTATAACACTTTTCCGGAATACTCCCGAACTCCAGGAACTTCGACTGGAATTCCAGAAGACATCCGATAACCCACTGGATGAGTCCGACTTGATAGACTATGGAGACCAGGACTCATGTAGTCTAGTGAACCTTTTCAACGAGCTGAGAAGCACCCCTCTCCTCCCTACTTTGACGTATATGAAGATTGAACATCTTTCGGAGGCAGAATTCTCGAGCGGACTGTATAGCGGTCGAAATTTGGAAACGGAGGCGTTGTTCGATATGCTTGAAACGCGGCGAGAGGGTTTAGCAATTGGGCCAAGCTCATGTTCTACTGTTGCACGGTTAAAAGAGATGCACCTTGGCGAAGAGCTCGTTAGCCTTGTATTGTAGTGTGGTATGTTCATCAAAATTGCAGTATTGCAAGCACCAAAACAAGCGCACTCATACAATACATACATATCATGATTTCTTCGCAAAAAACGTAGAAAGTTTTGCCATTCCGTTAATATTAGTCTTCTTGAGTTTCTCGACTCCTTGAGATGCTTTCGGCGCCTTCCGTTTATCGACTTTCTGCTTGGAATCCTCTTTTTTGATTGTCTTCTTACGATTCTTCGAGCTGGAGGCTTCACGAGCTTTCAGTCTCTTTTCTTCCTCCAGCTTTTCCAAGTAGGCATTGAGTTCGGAGAAACTGTGATACGGGTAAGTTCATACGAAACAGGAAAAAGTGACGTTTTGATAGCTTTCAGACACTGACTCGTATGAAGCAAGGTGCATAGTGCACAAATCTGGAGGCAGATACTGTGCAACTAAATCACAAGCAATTTTCAGACGACCAACTGAACATCCGCCTTAGTTAAATAAACCAGAATACCGGACGGAATAAACATACCTTCAAGCAATTTCTCATTCCCATCCTCCATCAGGCCGTCCTTTGCTAAGCTACGCACCAGTGTCCTGGAACCTTCAACCACGTTCGCCTCCAGTAGGTTCAGCACTTTGAGCTTCAGATATTCGACATATTTGATTGGAGAGAACCGATACACCATAATATCAGGCGGAAGTTCTAAATGAAGGGAGTTACACCGAGTTGGGAATGAGGACAGAGTGCAATCACCTTGCGAATCACATATTCGTGTTAAAGCTTCCTTACAGCAGTTCATAGATGCAAATGTGGCGACGTCTTTCGTTGAAATGGTTTCGGTGGAATCCTTACTCGAGGATTGTTCCAACTTGATTGCCGCTTCCTCGAAAATATCGTCAGCCGTTCTGAATTGTCCTAGCGATCCATTTTTCTTGGAGAATATGAAATGATTTAGATCCCGATAGTTCAAACAAGTAATAGAGTAGGCACCGGAGAGAAAGATCGAAGAATTGGAACGAGAAGGAAGGCAGGGTCTACAGGCGTGATTAACAATAACTTGCCATCTTGAAAGTCTTCATTAGTTGGAGTAGAAAGCATACAGAGAGTCGCTTCAGCGCACCGGATATAACCTCATTTTCAATGAACCATGATCTCGCATTGATCGGTTCAACGGCTTGTAGTTCTGATATGGTGCTACTCAAGGCGGTTTGGTAGGGAAGGAATAAGGTTGGTAGGCCTGGAAGCGGCATTTAAAGAGGTGGTTTTCCTATTCCGTTGCAAAACTTACCGGTTCTGGGATGTGGCAGGTGTATAAAAGACCCATTGTTGACGCGTCGAACGGTGGTTCCGTCTAGTATAGTGTGAATAATGTCTAGAAAACACAGTAAGTCGTGGTTTGCCAAGCCGAACAGTCAGTATACCATCTGGAAGAACGCTAATCTGTATAGTCATCTTGAGTGGAGACGCGTCGGATTGGTATAAATGGAACTTTAAGTGAGGAAAAGAGCACTGCTCTAACGCCGCACTAACACGTGACGTGAATCTTTCGCATCATCGACATGAACCAGCGCATAGAGTACGCGTTGGCCTCTGAATTTGGCCCTTCTTCTGAACCTGTTGATTTGAAAAAGTTTGCTCAAGATGTCGCTGTTCTTTCTCACTCCGTCCAGAACTCCACAGGGTCTGAAGTAAACCAGACTTCAATAAGTGAGGAATGCAGGTATGTTGTGACAGTCATGTTCACTTCTTAAATTAATGCTTGCCAGTATGCAGTGTCGCAGATATTCACAACTCACTCATGGGCATCTGGAATAGTCCGAAACTTTTAGCCTACCTCTATCGGACTCACGATACTGCTATCGCGTCTTTGCACGGAAATACTTCAAGGTTGACGAAAACACGCAAAAAATCCGCGGCAGCCTCAGAGCCTTGTAATGAGTTGCACGATGTGCAACAACTTCAGGCGAAACTCGATGCAATAGCTCTGTCTTCTTGGAAGTGAGTTATAATCATTGAGCCTTCATATCGTAAATCTGACTTCCGTCAGATTAATGCCCGATGCAGCTCTTTTCACAAGACCTCCCAGAAATGCAGATTACAACACTCTCACTGCCATTGTACTGTTCACCAAGTTACCCTTCGCTTTCTTCCCTATTGATATCTTTTTACAGAGAGTCTCAGATACTGACATGGACACCCCTACCGACGCGATCGATTCTCAAGTTCTCATCACACTCACGACGCATTTCAAAGTGCATTGGCGGACAAGCGTACTTAGCAAGAATTCTCAACACGTACTCATGGCGTCGCAAACACTGGGAGACCTGTTCGAAGTTATGCCGTGCGTGTCAAACGAGTATCCGGAAGAGATTGTCGAGGACGATAAAGTCATCGGTTACAAGGAAACGAATGGGATGAATGGCAGCAGCGGATGCGTCATCGTCATCAATGATCTTGCTTATGGAGATGCCTTGAACGAAGAGGATTATGCTGAGTACGTAGGCATTTCTCAATTCTCAGTCTGCTACCGACGTTGACTGGTCCCGTCCTTAGTAAACTTGTGAAACATTTGAAGATTACCAAGTCTGCAAGTACAATCAAGAAAGCCAAAACTGCAATGCATGACACCCCACTTTCCTCTTTGGCGCTCCAAATCAACGTACCATACTGGCTTCTACACCAAGGAAACTGTGAGCATTTCATTGTAGTTGATCAAATTAGGTACGTTTTGCTGCATCGTCGTAGTGTAGTTACTAAATTCTGAGTGCAGATCGAAGCATTCCGAAGATCCAGTTACCGGGTATCCTCTTACTCTGTATCGGATCCCGGCGTCATTGGATTGGTGTCAGGCTTGTACAAAGATACCTGCAGTTTGGTCCATCATCGGAGATCTGAGGCTGGAGGCAAGTCCCTGCTTATTGTGTGGTCCATGTTGGAAAAGTTTGGGTGAGCCCACGAATGAAGGCGATGAAGTGCTTGCTGTGCCTTTGCCAAAATACAAGTTGTGGTAAATGCATGTATGTATGTACACAAATATTGTAGGGGTTGTACAGTATCAAGAAATATGATGAAATAACGTCATTTGGCGCGCTCGCCAATTTTCATGTCCTTTCCCGCTACTACCGAGGCCATTGATTCTCTAGAAGAATACGAAGATATCATAGCCTGGATAAATGATACCCTGACTGCTTCTAGCAGTGAGCAGGACCTCGAATCTCTCATGAATCTTGACCAACAAATTACCCAGCTCATCGCCTCACTCGACATTGCCTGCGAAGACACCTCCTCTCAGCTAGAAAGGACTATCGACGATGTATCTCGCGGTATTCCTCGACTAACTTATGATCTGCATTTTATACAGGATAATGCCCTTTCTCTCCAAACCTCTTTGGCGACCGTCCATTCCAGTTCACGCGCAGCCATCCCCGACACTACTGCCTCTGCATTGGAGCAGCTCAAACGTTTGGACACGATAAAGGGCCACATGGAAGCGGCCAGAGAAGTCCTTCGAGAGGCCGAGAGCTGGAGTACGCTTGAGTTAGAGGTCACATCCATGTTAACGGAGCACAACTATGCGAAGGCAGCATCCAGACTATCCGAAGCTAACAAGAGCATGGTCGTGTTTCAGAACACACCGGATTATGATCCCCGACGCATGCTTCTCGTGAATCTGCAGAATCAGCTTGAAGCTTCCCTCAGTTCCGCGTTGGTTGCTGCCATCAACGAGCAAAACTTGGAGACGTGCAGGAACTATTTTAACATATTTAACAACATCCAGAGGGAAGTAGAATTCCGAAACTACTACTATGGCTCTCGCAGAGCCCCTCTCGCTGCTACGTGGCATGATGCAGAACTTTTAGATGCTGCACCGCAAGGAAAAATTGTTTCTGGTCAGACGTTCAGCGAATTTCTTTCCAAATTTTATGCCAGCATGCTTGCACTCTTGAATCAAGAGTGTGGTTCAATCCCTGCTATTTTCCCTGATCCTGCTCATACGCTTTCCGCTTTCATTTCGTCAATCCTTTCTTCACTTCAGCCCACGTTTTCTCAGCGATTGTCGTCTTTGTCTTCTTATTACGCTGATTCGGCACTGAAGGAGCTCATAACTGTCTACCGAGTAACAGAGGAATTTGCTGTCGGGGTGGTCAAACTCATGCAGAAAATACAATATTCTGCAGTGCCCCCAGTCAAGACGAGTTCATCTGATCCCGCAACTCCTACACATCCCTCACACAGTCGGAAGAGGTCCATGAGGATGTCGATCTCGTTCCGTTCCGGCACGAATATGACCAATTCTGGTAGTCAGAAAATTTCCAGTCTTGTTGATGGTTTAGATTGGGATCAAGAACTTTTCCATCCTTTTCTGGAGTTCCAGGTAGACTATGGCTCCCTTGAACGTCGCTTTCTTGATCATGCCTTGCGCGACATTCTTTCGAATGATACTCGCCAGAAAGCTTCGGGTTCGGACCAAGCCCGTATTTTCCGAGAGAGGGCGGTTGACATATTCAGCATCGCGGAGGAGAGTCTCGCACGTTGCTCTGCGTTCACCCACGGCTATGGCTCTGTATCACTCCTACAAGCTCTTGATGGCTTTTTGAAATCCTTCGTTGATATGTGGACCGCAGATGTAAGCTTCGCTTTTCCAGGGCCACATTCTACACTGCAGGAGGCAGGATCAGAAGATCTATCTGGACTCGACTATACATCCCAGGACTGGCAAAACATTCAAACAATGCTTCACTTACTGGGCTCTGCTCGCAGTGTTTATGAGCGGATGAATTCTTTCGAAGTTAAATTACGCGCGAACCTCGCTAACACGGCCAGTAAATTTCGACTTCATCGCGGTGATCCCACTAGTTTTCCTATCGCTGACACAAAAGGAGCAGAGCAGATTTTTGAGCAGTCATCACTGAATTCTGCAGATCTGCATGCCCTATTGGACAAAATCGACGTGGATCCCTCACATATTCGAGATAATTTTTCGCGCCAGCAAGGAACTGCAAGCTCCACTCTCGGAGAACCGTTGCTGACGGATGCTCGTTCAGCGATGTTTGAGTTTGCTAAGACGTGTCAGATTTCGCTGCAAGACACGATTTTATCACCCCTTCGGCAGCAACTGGCGTCGTATGCCTTATCCTCTATATGGGTTATCACTACGGAAGAGTCTCGAAACACTACTTTCAACGACCTGCAGGTCCCTACATTTTCATTGTCACCTAGTGAGATCTTCCAACGAGTGACAGAAGGTCTTTTGAACTTGCCTCGCCTCTTCGAAGTCTACGCCGATGACGACGCCCTCTCGTTCTCGCTTCAAACCTTGCCCTATGCAGATCCCGAACTCCTTAAAAATCTCCCTGCAGCGTCTCTCCCGGATATACCGAGTCATTCTCGGCGTCATTCCGTCACAAAACCAGTCACCTTGGACCCTGAAATGGTTTCTACAGCATGGCTATCGTCCTTGGGACAATCGCTTCTGGCTCATTTAACAACGGAGGTTTTGCCCCGTATCAACAAACTGACCTCTGCAGGAGCGGCACAACTGGCGTCAGATCTGGGGTACCTCTCAAATGTTATTCGTGTGATAAACGTAGAGTCTGAAGAGTTGGAGCAGTGGAAGGAGTACGTTGAACTGAATGATGATGCTGGGAAAGCAAAAGTAGATACCAAGAACGATGAGGACCGCGTTTTGAATCATGTCGCTCGAATGCGTGGATGGAGATAGACATCTTATTGTAATCCATTATATACAAGCAGGTTGCAAGTCTCATGAACATCTGCGAATCTTTATGGGGGAGCAATCTAGAAGTCCTAGGGCCATATCCGAATCGTGATGAGATAATTATGTCGTGGCTGTGCTGGTGAGCTTACACCGTAACGCTCATTATACTTTCATACATGGCCTCTTCATCTGGTGAGCACAAGCTTTGGTAAGGCTGCACTCACACTGATGTATTTTAGCTGTCGGTAAGCTTTCACGAGAGGAATTTCGGCGCCAGAAGGACCTCGATGCAGCTCGAAAGGCCGGTACCGCACCTGCGGCTTTGGATGAAGAGGGAAAGCCCATAAATCCTCATATTCCCCGTGCGTACTATGGACACACTGCCATCGGGCTTATGCTTACTCGTTTCTCTGTCAAGAATACATTTCGCAGGCACCTTGGTACTTGGATACTGGTGCCCCGTCCCTCAGCCATCAACGACGTGCGGAAGAAAGCGATCGCATCACCCCTAGTCTCGACACCTGGTATGACAGAGGGGCGACTGCTGGTCCTGCCGCAAAGAAATACCGTAAGGGAGCTTGTGAAAACTGTGGTGCAATGTCACACAAAAAGAAGGACTGCTTGGAAAGACCCCGCAGAAAGGGCGCCAGATTCAGCAACAAAGATATTAAAGCTGACGAAGTCATACAAGACGTGGAGCTGGGATACGATGCCAAAAGGGATAGATGGAATGGGTACGATCCTGCTGAGCACAAGAAGATATACGCGGAATATGCAGCTGTAGAGGCGACGAGGCAGAAGTTGCGAGAGGAAGAAATTGATAACCAAACGACGACAGACTTAGCGGCAGTGAGGAAGATGGCAAAGGCAGGGAAAACGGAGAAAAAAGAGGATGCTGATTTTGGTTCGAGTGACGAAGAAGATGCAGATGAAGACAAATACGCCGATGCCGCGGACGCAGTCGGTCAAAAGCTCGATGCGAAGACACGAATAACTGTTCGAAATCTTCGTATCCGTGAAGACACTGCCAAGTACCTCATAAATTTAGATCCTTCAAGTGCCTACTACGATCCCAAAACACGTTCCATGCGTGACGCTCCCAACAAAGATACAGCTCCAGAAGACGTGCGTACATTATGAATTTCCCCGAAATGTCTATCATACCTATTCTTTCATCTTATTCTTATACAGGCCAAATTTGCTGGTGAAAACTTCTTCCGATCTAGCGGTGAAGCTCCTGCGGTACAGCAACTACAACTTTTTGCCTGGCAAGCAGCCGCTCGCGGAAACGATGTTCATCTGAACGCCAATCCCACTCAAGGAGAACTTCTTCATCAAGAGTTCAAGGAAAAGCGGCAGGAGCTCAAAGAAACTTCGAAAGGTAGCATATTGGCCAAATACGGAGGGGAGGAGTATCTGCAAACAGCACCAAGGGAGCTTCGGCAGGGACAGACAGAAGACTATGTCGAGTATTCGCGGACTGGTCAGGTTATCAAAGGTCGCGAACGTGCAAAGGCGAGGTCGAAGTACCCAGAAGATGGTACATGTGTCGTTACCATTATTGTGACCTCCAGCTCATTCAATCTTCAGTTTTTGTTAACAATCATACATCTGTCTGGGGTTCGTGGTATGACGCATCATCTGGTACATGGGGATATGGCTGCTGTCATTCCAACGTCCACTTGTCATATTGCTCTGGTGAAGCGGGTATCGTTGCTACAGAAGCTTCAAATGCCCAAAATCTACTCTCTGCTCCCTCCGAACCTATCGCACCATCCCCAGAAATTTCGTCATCTAAGACAGTGACTTCCCATGAGAAAGTCGAACAAAACTATTCGAAGAAGCGTGTCGGAGAGGGGGAAGTAAAATTGGACAAGAATCGACTGGCGCGAGCTCTTCAGGAAGAGAAGAAGCGTGCTAGAGGTGACGAAGAGGATGATAGATCTGGAAAGAGGCCAAAGGTCGGCGGGTCTCATGATGTCACAGAGGAGGAACTTGGTACGTTTTTCAGCGTTGCGCACCCTTTGGAACATCGACTCATATTTGCTTCAGAGGCATATCGGATGCGGAGAACAATTACGGAGGATCCAATGGCCAACTATGTCGATGTTCAGGATTAGTTTGCCTTGTAGTTCATAGTATTGAATTGTACCATACCACTTCATCAACGCTCGAAGTGATTCTTCGTCGAGCTTATTTTCTGAGATGGTGGGTAGCGGTGTCTGCTACACATTGGAAGGAGCACGGTTCTTCACTTTGAAAGTCCAACTCAATATGTAGATGCGGCTAGATGCGGGATCTGCTTGATGGCAAGTGCGTAAGACAATTAAGCTTGGCTGCACCTTGCATGACCCGTAGCCAGAAGGAAGCGACAATCTACGTCTGCCTGTCGCTTGAAGCTCCTATGTACAGGTACTACATAACGCTCCGAAAACAAGGATCTCAGGCAGCAGGCTTTCTCAGCGATTCACTAAAATCAAAGTTCAGGGTAGTAGTGATTGCTTCCCACGTATATCACCGCTGCCTCATTGCAAGCTCAAAATCATATCTCATTTCTTTTCACTCTCATCTCTCATGTTCTCTCTCTGGAGCTGGCAATGACTATATATATTGCGCCGGCTCTACTTATTGGATTAAGCGCACGACTTTTAATGGATTTTCTCTCTCGTTCTGAGGAACAAACTGTCCGTGACTTTCTCATGGCAGGCCTTTGGCAGGGCGTCCTTTGGTGCACCGTCAAGAACCACGTTCTTTCCATGCCAGTCGCACTTGGCATTCTCGCCAAACTTTTCGTCGACTATACGTTCATGTCCGACGCACTTAAATTTGGCATTACGCTTGTTGGAGTCGCGCTTGGGGCAATAGGCACAGACTTCCTGTCCAGTGTTGTTGACAACCCAAAGTTGGACAAGGACAAACGCAAGAAGACTCATTCGACAAAGGACTCTGCTCAGACTCGAATCCGGTCCAGTAGACACGCGGACAAGCCGTCCTCGAAAGCCCGTTCTCGTCGAACAACCTCTGATATTACTTCTGTGGACTCTGAATCAGAGCTGATCGGCCCTCGAGCATCCATGTCTCCTCTCGACCGTCAAGTCGCTGCTTTGCGTGCTCGGGCCTCGTTAGCAGATAGCGAGCGGCGACGGTTCAAGGAAGAAAGAAAATGGGCAAAAGCGCAGGGGAATACAACCCTGGCAGCGCAGTTGCGCTGGCAAGTCAAGCGGTACTCTGCTCTGATGAAAAGCTTTCACAGAGAAGCAGACACGAAACTGCTGGAAGGTACGTGGTATACATAAGGTCGCGTGCTGGTATTGAACCGAATCTTGTTTAGCTGCTTCAGGCTCCAAGTCCCGCCTTCAGACCATAGATGAACACCAACCAATTGCTTCCACGTCTAACGACCGCTCAGAGCGTCGGCGTCGCGAAAGCACACACAGATTCGAGCATTCCATCGTTCATGTTGAAATCGACCCTTCCAAAGTCAAGTCTGCCATACGTGTCAATGTACGGTAGCAATCATGATCAATAATCTCGGGTGGTATGGTGCGCCTTCTGGTAGTTTTATACTGGTTCCTCAGCTTACATTGCAAGACCTCCAGATCCACAGGAATCATAGAGCAGGGACTTTCGGCAACCACTTGGCCGAAAATAAGTCTTTCCTTGTGCCCTTCGGGCCCATGAGACGACGACGCTTAATGACTATGGACGTCTTTCGGAAATCATACTCTCGACGGGTTAACAGATTAATGGCGTTCGTGCACACCTTCTGGCACAGTCATCTCACAGAGAATGTTGTATCTTTACTATTATGCTTATTGTAACATCTAGACCGGAATCTATCTTTTGAGGGATCTTGTTCAACAATTCACACTAGAATTCTACACAAGATTGATACACATACTGAATTGCAGACCTGAAGACAAATGAAGAATAAAAAAAAGAAAACCGAGGCAATGATACAAGTGAATTAATTTGTATATGGATCAGAGAATCTTCGGGGTATGCACTATCGATAAGGTTTTCCGTTGGTCCTTGAGGATGAAGAGCCCGAGCCGTTCGTCTTTAGAGATGTGGTAATTGTCCGTGGCTTTTGCACGGCCTTTGGATCTGAGCCAGCCCTCGGGGCAGCCTCCTTCATCACCATCTTTGCGTGAATTTCCTCGAGCTTGGAAGCTTTGACTTTCTTCGGCCAAAAAAGAGTCACGAATCTAGAGTCTAGAGTGAGGACTGATGATGAGATATATACGTGAATGATCACTCACGTCCATAAATGCCGCCGCCATCGTTCGCGGTCTTCTCCTGCTTGCTGCTTGGCGTTAAGGACCTGCTCGATTCGACCACCGATGGCTGCAAGAGAATCTTTGAGGATTGCCACCTTCTCGTCTTTAGGCATGTCCTCTCCAGACAATTTCAATTGTTTCTACAAAGGACTAGTCACTCGCCGTTCATCCGACAGACTAGATAGGTATAATCACTCACAAGTTGCTTTTTCACCGGACGGAGTTCCTCTTTTGTGGAAGCTTCGTCCATGGAAGGACTAAAACAATATACAATTGGTTACAAGTTTCAAAATAGAGGATAAAAAGATTCACACTGACCATTCGTCAGATGATTCAGAGTCAGTGAAAGTTGGTGTAGGACGTCGCTTTCTCTTGCGGGCACTAGTGTCATCAACAGAGGCTACTGCCTCGCTTTCCGCACGACGTTTAAGATGGTTGATGTGAGACGAAGTCGAAGAGGAAGAGGCGATAGGAAGTGGAGGTGGAGATAAGGATATTTTGCTATTTTTACGAAGCGAGTTTTCATATGACCGTAATCTCTCGTGCTGCTCACGGAGGAGACTCAGGAGGTAGTCCCCGCGTCGGACAAGATGTATCGCATTGGGGATCGGGCGCGTAGCAGCATCTTCTCCTTTCTTTCCTTCCTCCAGAAAGAATTTTCCGTCCAGGTTTAGTTTGGAGTCTTTGGCCATCGCCTCCCAATTACCGAAGCCATAAATGAAAGCGCCTACGAGTAACATGGAATCATCTTGTGGTCCCCATCGTCCGGACCAGTTCAGGGTCGGACGAATATTGTCAACTGGTATCTGCCATTTGTAGGGATCATCAACATTCATGAGGGTTTCAAAAAGTATCCGAAGATCTTTATGACGAGAAATAACCGTTTCGGCATTAATGTTCCCAACCCCGCGGCAAGTAACGAGGACTGCCTTAGCCTTTTGCGCGTTAGTCAAACTCTCTCCAGAAGCCATTTTCGATCGCTTCTGGTCCTCATTTTCTTTGACCGCGTCCTCGCAAATTTGAATTATTTCGTCCGAAACGTCGAGAATCATACCCTTATTTTTGTCTTGTAGTTTTGACTCTGTAACCTGTTCGATAGATTAGAGGGAAAACAAGAATCTAAAAGTTCACGGCGTACGATGATATCGTAGCGTAGTCGTATATCTCCCCATCGCTGAAGACTTCGAATCAACACGCGAACATCACGTTCCTTCAACTCCATTGCCTTTTGACTGGCAGACTTTCTCATTGGCCCAGGTACTTTTGGCTTCTTCGGAGCGGCTGCTGCTGCAGGGTGGTCGACGTCCATTCCTTCGTAAGATACCTGCGCATGAGTGCGCTTACGATCTCTAGACTCCTCGGCAGCGAGCTCCTCTGCCTTCCGCTGGTCCTCCTCTTTGTCGAACTTCTGTCTTTCTTCCAAGGGAATGATATCCTCCCAATTCATGTCGTTCTTGACGTCACTGACAGCGGCAAACTGAGCTAAGAAACCTTCGCCTCCGAGGGAAGTACCTCCATCGCCACCGGCAGCCATGGTTTCATGATCTTCGGCATGAGCCAAGACAGCGTCGAGGTCCATTTCGTCAAGCTTTTGGGTTTGCTGCGAATCGTCCTTATCAAACCTATAATCACAGCGGTTGTGAGCTGACCACCATTACTGATAACAAAAACCATCGCGTACATTTTCTGAGCACCATACTTCAAGACGGCAGTGAGTTCATCCTTGCTAAGATTCTCGGCCTTTGTAGGTTCCTTAGCTTTAGAGCTCAGGTGCGCTTGCGAGGTGTCCATCTGATTGATGACTTGAAAATATGAAATGCGCATATATATCATGGCGATCAACGCAATATTCAAGAAGAAACGCACTAGCATATTCAAGGACCATCTTCTTCTTCGCACGCTCTAGCACGTCCTCCTCCATAGTATCTTTGCTCACGAAACGATAGACACTGACGTGCGACTTCTGGCCAATCCGGTGGGCACGGGCCATCGCTTGCAAGTCATTCTGTGGATTCCAATCGCTCTGTGACAAATGATTAGAATAAGGGCACAGACCTAAACCAGTGGGGTGATGACTTACATCAAAGATGATCACTGTATCTGCTGTTTCCAGGTTGATCCCGAGTCCTCCCGCTCTCGTTGATAGGAGAAAAGCGAAATCCGGAGAATTGGGGGCGTTGAAATGGAGTATTGATTTTTTTCGGGCTTCTGATGCAACCATGCCATCTAAACGCTGATGGAGGTATCCCCGCAGAGACATGTAGTCGCTGAGGATGTCCAACATGCGAACCATTTGACTGAATATGAGCACTCGATGACCACCCTCTTTCAAACGAGCAAGTAATTTATCGAGAAGTACCATCTTGCCGCTGTTCATGACAAGACCCTTCAGGATTTCCTCGTTGTTTTCCGCAGTGGGTTCGGCGCCGTCAAAAAGGTAAGGATGATTTGCAGCCTTCTTGAGCTCCATAGCTTGAGTGCTATTCAATTTGATGCTTTGTAGCGAATAAGCTGGTAGTGCTTACCAATATTGAGAAGACTGATAGTGTTGTTTCCATTTGCACTTTTGACCAAGCCTTGAAAATTCTGGAAGAAAAGATGGGAGAACGATTACTGGTGCATAAGGAGAACCGTACCTTTGTCAAGATATTCTTATAAAAATGAGTCTGGAGGGTACTCATTTCTACCCGGAGAATTCGTTCGCTCTTCGTGGGCAGAGACTTCAACACGTCCCGCTTGAGTCGCCTCAACATCAAAGATTCGAGTTGCTTATGGAGCTGCCTGATTTTTTCTTCGTGATCATCGTCATTGAGATCGAACTCGTTCGTTAAAGCAACTACGATCTCCAGTCATCAGTATCCCGTCTTTGCAGCTAAATTTCAGCAGTCACTCACATTTCTCAGGCATCAAAAAGTGCATCAGAGACAGCAACTCTGCGCATACGCATGGGTTAAATATTGAGAATCAGGACACGGAATTACACACCTTTAACATTATTCTGAAGCGGAGTCCCCGTGATGAGAAGCTTAGAAGCAGCGTTGAACGATCGCAAAGCTTCGTACAACTGACTCTCAGAGTTTTTCAAACGATGAGCCTACGAGGAAGCATAAGTCCTCACCAAAGATGCGGCGGAGTAGCAAAGACATACCTCGTCCACCGCCAGGACTTGCCATTTGATATCTCCCAGTTCCTTCGCATCCCGTAAAACCAATTCATATGTGGTCAACAGCACGTTCATTTTGATTTTCTTGTTTGAAGGGCCGAATTCATATGTGCGGATAACCTCTCGAGCTGCAGCGGTTCCAATGTAAGTAATGACATTAATGTCGGGTGCCCATAACCCGAACTGCGCCTGCCAAGCAGTGATAGTGGATAGAGGTACGATCACCAAGAAAGGTCCATACTGATGCATTTCATGGAATAGAAATGATATGAAAGAGATCGATTGAACGGTCTACAAACCATGGTAAGTGAAAGATGTTTGAATGGAATGGTGGAAACAGTACTAACCTTTCCAAGACCCATCTCATCTGCTAAGATGCCATTCTCGCCCTTACACCATAAGTAAGCGAGCCAGTTAACTCCAGTAAGCTGAAAGTCCTTCAGCTTGCAGCCGGTCTCGACGATGTAATCCGGATCCTCGGTAATCTTGTGGAACGCCGGTCGTGAATGTTTGGGGTAAACGGGACTCTTGTAAGGGAAGCGGCCCTCTGCTTCTCGAGTTCTGTATGCTTCGATTTGATCTTTGGCGATAGGATTAACATCTTTCTGTGTTTCCCATGTACAGTGCTCGTAGTTGAGCCCAGTCCATTTGCAAAAGTAATCTACTGTAGGATTGCCGTCTTGGTCTTCTGATTCCCGATGGGCGACGATACGTTCAACAGTCTTGAATGTTTCCAAATCTTCCTTTTCACGTTCCTTGTCGAGGAGAAGCGCCTCTTTGTCTTCCTGCGACAGATTGGGGGCGTTTACATGAGATTGCCACAGTTTGTAGGCTTTGATGTAGTTGTCAACGCGTTTCAACCCTTTGAAGCGTTTCAGAAACTCATATGTCTCGTCTGTGTTGTGAAGGTGCGAAAAGTTTTTCCACTTTATGTGGAATCGCTACACATGGATATATATCGAGATGGGTCAAGAGGAACAGGAGAAAAGGAAGCTGGTGAGATCACGTACGATATTATCAAACCAGACGTCTTCTGGGTCGGCCTCACGACCTTCGTCGCGACTGTGGCTAAGAACAGCCTCTATCTCGTCCTCTTCTTGATACTGTTGCACAGGCCCTGCGTAGTACCCTGTATCGGGTTCTTCTTCTTCATCAAACTTCTCGAAATCCTGAACGTCATCGAAGTAGTTGGGTATCTTGCCTCCTCTACTGGAGACGCGCAGTTCGTCAGATTGAGGCCGCGCCCTTTTCTTTTTCTTGGAACGAGATCCATAGTCCGAATCTGAGTCTGAGGCCGAAGCCTGACGGACTGGCGCTGCGCAACTGTTATTGAAAACATGTATTCGAGCACAAAGCACGATATATACCTCGACGAACGGCGGAAGAGGTTGACAACTTTTTTTTCTTGGGCGCAGATTTCTTCTTTGTGTAGTCTTCGTCGGCATAAGTACCGTCTTCTTCATCATCGTCTTCGTCTTCCTCGTCGGCCAAATCTTCGTATCCCTTCCATAGAGGTCGTCAACAGGGTGAAACGAGAGAAGATGTCGAACGCATACCGAGTCTTCAGCCTCCTGCTTTCGATATAAAAGGGTAAGCTGGTCGTTGTCGATGATGATGAGAAAGCACATACAGAATATCTGGACCCATTATAAGATGGTCTGGCGGAAGGCTGATCAACGACGTCCATATTAACGTCGTCGTCTGCGGAAGCATCACGGTCTTGAGAATGAGAATTGTAACGGTCGTCAACGTTCATAGTGTTGTTGTCATCGTCGTCGACGTCGGAGGGATAATTTATGTCGAGAACGCTGGAGGCCATATTAGCGGGAGAGGGGGAAGAAAAAGATGTCAACAGTGACAGGGCTTGTCGTTGCTGATTTGTGATGCTGGTCACGGTCTCAACAGTCGGCGAAGCGAGCCGGTGCTCCCAGACTCACAATCCCAGGCCACCGGCGGGCTGCAGGAACACCGTGATTGCTGGCGACGAACACTGACGCCGGGTGTTTTCTCCGTGATACACAAATTTATTAAGAACACAGGATCCTCTCTGATCAACTGTATAAGACTTGGTACAATATTCAAAACGCTCTTTACTGCTTTTCTTGAGTTGTATACTGTCTTCTTCGTTGCCGTCGCACGATTTGACGGAATTCGAATGCATGGCCATTGTTTGGTCATTGGTGGACAGCCATCAGAATCAATTTGAAAGTCTGTGACAGTGTGACCGAAGATAACAGAAGATACCGAATATTGACCGCAACGACCGTTTCTGCTCTGATGGACGGCTCCCACTTGTCCGTAGTAGTAGATTTATGCCCTTCTCAATGGCACCTTTCTTCATTGCATCAGCCATATCCCCTTGATCTTGGTTCATTTGTTTCTCAACTTCTCGCTTTTCTCAATTCCCATATCGCTTCAAGGCATGAAAATTCTCTTGCGGTCTTTGGCGCCTTTCCTGGCAAAAGGTGCGCTCGATGCATCGCCCATAGATACTTATGAATGCCTTTGTAGCGTCTTGTTATACTCGTCTGCGAACTCTCCTTCAGAGACACCCTCTAATGACGCTAACTCGTTTCCCCCGTTCAAGATGGTCGACTCGACCATTATGCACAATATTGTGCAGCAGTTAGATGCCTTGGATCAAGGTTTAGATGAAGAAGGTTTGCCTTCCTTATTGTGTCTAAATTACTCTCACATTCTCTCAGCACCATCTGCTTTGGTTGGCGCACTCACTAAAGCACTATGCTGTAAGTTAGGCTTAAACGAGTATCACGAGAAGACCTTCACCTATTTTAGTTATCAATCGATTGACGCTGGAGTTTAATACGTCCACCGCCAATGCCACCGAAGGATTAGAACCCCTAACTCTGTCTGATCCAAGGATCCTCGTTTTGTCGGTTTCTCCGGATCAGACTACTTCCTATATTCCCGTTATGAACTCCATCTTCTCAGCCCAAAAACTCGTTTGTTGTTCTGTATGTTTTTCATAGCGCTCCCTACTCACTTAGATTAGAAAGTGACAATTGACGCTTGTCAAATTTACGGCCCAGAAACGGTCTTTCTCCAACAGGCCGCGCATCTTACTGGGGGTTCCTACATCTACCTTGAACGTCGCGACGCTCTGCTGCAATATCTCACTGCAAGTCGTCGTTGCTGAACTACCTTCGTCCACATGACATTGATGAGACTCTAGATGGCTTTTCTTCCGCCGCCCTCTATAAGGCAAACGATATCTGTGCCCACGCAGGACAAAATAGATTTCCGTGCAGCTTGTTTCTGTCACAAGAATATCGTAGACGTTGGTTTCGTCTGTTCAGTCTGCCTATCCAGTTGGTTATTTTTTTAATGTCTGCACTCGCATCATCGACGCTTCTTTTGCAGTTTTCTGCCAGCCCGTCCCCGTTTGTTCGACATGCCGGTTTGTGGTTTGTTCCCCTGTTCATTGCATCTTACATCCTTTTCCAGAACAAAGTTCCCTATTAAAACGCTCCAGCGTCTCAATGCGGCGCGACCCTCTCTGCCGCTCACTTCTGCTTCGCAATCGCGCAACTCCTCGACACCCCCAACACCGCAGAAAATAAATGGACATGCTTCAGTGACACCGTCACAGCCGCTGGGACCAGGCGGCTTGCCACCATCCGGAAGTATCAATGACAACAGTACATTCCACACCAACGGTGCCAAAAACGGATTAGGATTATCCGGATGAGAAACACCTATTGCAGCACACGATTCCCAAATTTAAAGACTTACGCTCAGGATTCCTCGTGTTTGCGGAACCTTTGCTCCTCATAACGCTGAGGTGTGCCGGAGGGCTTTATCTATGTCCAAGGTCTCGGGTCTCGGGAATGTTGTGTCATAAGGGGTTGGCGAACTCTGTATGTTGACGCTATCTTTCACGATTCGTATGATATTACAATGGATCCGCTCGAGACCATTGTCAATTGGCGGATCTCATTTTGATGCCCATCGAACGAACTGGTTTGTACGCAGTTTTTGTACAGTACAAGAATGTATATCGATGGAATTACAATGAGAATGCTGTCATGTACACAGGTGCCAAGTTGTCATCAGGCCGTATTCTGGTCATTTCCTTTGGTCGTCGAAGAATTAGAGCCTTGTGCAGTGAATGATATCATATGAATGTTCTGTAGTTGTATCTCGGAGAGGAATCCTTTGCATACCTTAGGGCTCGGATTTTTGGTTGACGCATATGCAATGGCCATAGTAGGGGTTGTGAATGCACACCAGACGCGCACTAGATATACAAAAATTACCGTCTGATCATTCCTCGACATAGTGGCTGACCTATCGGTTCGTCATCTCCGTCTTCGTAGGTCATCAGTAGGATACCGGCACTTGGATTGGATTCTCCAAGATCTTGCGAAGGCTCTGAATAGTATCAGGATCAGTGCCCCGGAAAATATTGTCAGCACCCCAAAAAACAGAATATTAATTGTCTTCGCCTGAAAAATGCAGGCTTTAACTCACTCCAGAACTCGTGAATTAAAACCTTCTGAATGATTGCATGCGGATCGACATCTTCATCTGAGTTGATTGGTTCGAGGACTTCAAATGCTTTCCCTAAAGCTCGCGCAAGGCCACTTCGAGTTATGTATTCACCCGTGCCTGTGCACATAGTGTGGGACATCTTGAGAAGAGGAAGAATGTCAAGCAGGAGGCTAACCAGATATGCTACATGCCATCCCAATTCGTGCTCCAGGACTAAAATTCTGGGCCCAGCAACCGGCACCAAAAACTGCAGCCTAAAATTACATTGTAATTTGCGAGATTTCGCTCAAGGCACTTCATAGAAGTGTAAGACGTACCTCACCACACCTTCCCTCCATCTTGAGTAATAACCCTCCGCTGTGATTACAATCGGTCTTAATACGAACGGGGCTGTTGATCTCAGAACGAAACAAACCTCGAGACTCCCGATGCCATTTCGCCGAAGCGTGATGTAACAGCGCCAACGGTATCCTGCAAGTCATGCAAATTCTGTCCAATTTCGAGGGGCTGGCTAGGGTCCGAGTCTCCCATTTTCGCAGAGGTTAATTTTTTTTTCCAATAGTGCCACCGATCTCTGGCTCCTGCGCTGACCATGGAACCTTTGTCAACAATCCCTGAACTCGTGTGCGGGTTCTTGGATGCAAATGCATGGGCTCCCGAGCCAACCAAGGTCCTGTATTATATTCGAAATTTGCACCTTAAAAAAGATCGAATGTCCTTACAAGGGTGGAACACGGCCTAGAGGATCGGATATCTGTGAATGCTGGAGTAATGCACGAGCTACTTGAATAGGATTCTTGACGCCTATGCAGTGAACTCAAGTCGTCGTAGATCTCCACGACCTCCTCAGGAGGAAAATTTGAGCCTGCCTTACCAGAAATTGCGCCAACGCTACCAAAATGGTAGTTGCCATCCATTATAGCGGCATCACACTCTACTGTCCCTTCCAAACTTAGATTCGAACCGTATCCTGGAGCGGAACGAGATTTTTAACTTTTGAGATGCAACTCTGAGTCGATGTACTATCACCTGCATTGAGGACCGGATCGTCTTCCAGGACTGTAATTGCCACTTCAACGACATCCAGAGAAGACCTCGAAGTCAAAGAGGAAGAGTCTAATGCTTTCTTGCAGGCACTGAACTTGCAATGGTCGGAACTTTGGCAATCGATGCAATGAATGTGTTCTTACAGGCGCAGGGCTTGCTTGAGTTCCCGCTCAGTGGAAGAACCATGAGAGCCAGCACCTCCATGCACTGCTACGAAAGTATGCATTGGATCCGACCAACGAACAAGTGCCGTGCGGGAGAAACAGAGTCAGTGCCGAGAATGCCGATCTAAGCTATATCACATGCTAAAGACCACTATGATGAGCCTCTTCAAACAAGTAATGAAGCTATTATTGTTTGGCTTCATCCTACCATTCATTCGTATCATATCATCGTCTGGCTAGTATCCCATGATTGATCATCTTGTGGGCCGTCCGAGTCCGTCTTGGAAGCGCGCTCAAGTACGTTGAACTACATGAAGTTTGCGGTTCTTCCTTCTGAGTCGCTTCTAATTTCCTGCAGGTATTTCTGGTGATATTCTTCTGGTTGTGGCGAATTCTACGCGGGGGATCTGGACCTCCAAGGCTGTTCTGGCTCAAGTCTGCAAATCGATTCCTGCGTACGACTTCCATCTGCCATACATCAAACTATGTTCGTTCATCGTGTCACTATATCCCTATAGAGAGATTCACGCCATGGCAACTCATAGTCAGCACGCTTACTGCAGTGTATGCAATGCGCAATTTTGACAAGATTTTGGGTCTTGAGTGTGAGCTGTAATATTGTTTCTTGAACGCTACAATCTCAATGAATATACTCAATCCAGCTCCTGAACCATTACGATCGCTGGTAAATACGAATCATTATCTCAGACTTGTGAACAACAAGCTTACTTTTGCAATCAGTATTCGCCCAACTACTACAGAGCCACCTGGATCACCACTGGTTTAGATGCCGGGTTCGCTACAGCAATGTCAATTCGACCGAAGTGGTTGCGTGACATATGCGCTCTTGTATTCTCAGCATATTACATAGCATACCCCAATGAGGCGGACGAAAAGGTTAGTCGCACCAATTTTTCCAGGAGATCCGCTCAACAGTATTGTAGCTTCGTCGTTTCCGTGCTGTGCCTACCGTTGAAATGCTTCGTTATACTTGGGAAAAAACGTCCAACCCCGTCGTGAGTTGACTACTTCCCAGCTAAATGCACAGCACTCACATCTTTGTAGCTTCGTATCTTCACTTCTGGGCCTTCTATTGCCATGCGCAAAAAGATTCTTCTTCCCAGGCCAACATCTTCGACGTATCGACGCCCAATAACATGCTATATTTACTATGCGGATACACCGGGAAACCTCAAACAATGTACAGATTTGATACTGGATTTTCCCGGCGGCGGATTTGTGGCAATGTCGCCTGAGCATCACGAAGATCGGCTTAGGATGTGGGCTCGCAGCACAGGGAAAGCCGTATTGGCTGTAGACTACGGTAAAGCCCCCGAATGTAAGTAGTGCTATTTCTTCTTTACGCTTCGAGCGAACCTTCTAAGCAACAGCGAAATTTAGATCCGTACCCCTTCGCAATCGACGAAGCCTTTGATACCTACCAAGTGCTTGTTGAGTCTGGTGAGAAAATTTCACGATTTGAATTGGTCCCCGAGCTTAATTTTAGACAGGAGGATCGGCTATCGGAATGTCTGGAAAGGAGTTCAATGTTGTCATTACTAGCGATTCTGCAGGAGCAACCCTTGCGGTGAACGTTGTGCTCAAAATTTTGGAACATAACAATATGGCACATATCGCTCGTAAAACGTCGATGCCTCTTCCGTTGGCACTCGTTCTGAACTACGCTGCGCTGGATTTTAATTTTACGTCTTGGATGAATGAAGAGAATCTCCGCGTACTGCGCGCTGAAGAGTCGTCCGGTAATTTGCCAGGCTTGAGAGAACTCGCTAAGCAGAAGGACCACTTAAAACACATTGTGAGGTCGATCAGACTCTCAAAGTTAATTCCATACTTAAATGATCTTTCAGTCTCCGCTCAGTATGGTCGGCGACAGAGGTTCCGGAGAAATCAAAAGACACAAAAGAATCAAGCGAAATAATAGCTGGAAGGACACACTCCGTGGCCTCACTACCAGTGGCAGCGAGAAAGAGGATACGTCATCAACCAGCTCACGAAAACCAAGTTTACGCCGTATGACTTCTGGCCTCAAAACGCCGCCGGGCGGACGTATTTTCCTGCGTGAATCTGTAGAAAACGAAGACTCGAGTAATGACGAGGATGAAGATTATACCCAACGTAAGGAGGAAGACCGTCCTCTACAGGCACGAGTGAAGCATGTCTATGCTCATCCTACGCCCGCGGCGGCTTGGATCAAAGCTGCGACAGAGAAACAAGAGGAACTTACTGCGGCGCTGCTGGAAGCCGATTCGGAAGCTGCACGAGCTATGCCTTATTCGCACTCAGATCAAAGGAAGAGGGAACCTATAGGTGTCAGACTGACGATGACCAGTCGGACAGGGTACTTTCAAGATCGAATTATTTCTCCCAGTATGGTTGGTAAATTTGGTGTCATTGGGAATCTTAATATCTCAAGTCCTTTGCAGATGCGTGCTATGGCCATCTTGTATATTGGACCTCACCGAAATCCTGACTTTATGACTGATTATCATCTCTCTCCAATACTTGCACCGAACCATCTCCTTGCTCAGTTCCCACCCCTTCTAATGCAATGCGGCGAAAAGGTATGCAATCTTTTGACTGATCATCATAATTTTAATGGTCTCTGAAAGGATCCATTTGTGGACGATACCGTCATTTTTGCTGGACGTGTGAGAGAGGCCAAACGTGCCAGGAAGATTGAGTTGGATCTTGCGATCTCGGGAAAAAGCGCACGATTCGGGGAAACCCTCAGGATGAGCTCAGTAGATGCAAGCCATGCAGAGAATATAGCTGCGATGAAGAGGGAACGCGACAAGCTCGTTAGGGAGAGCGAAGACGACTGGGTACAGCTCGTGCTGTTCGCAGAATGGTCTCATGGATATCTACAAATGGCCGCTCTCATCCCCGAAGCCAAAGTGGTATGAGATTCATTCATTTGCAATAAATGATATGATACGAAGTTCCAAATTGACAGGTTATCGAAGATTTGGGAGAATGGATAGATGACGTATTCCTACGATACAGTGGGAAGGAAAACGGTGAAGACGAATGCCCGACAGCAGAACTCGGGTTCACAAAACCGGCATGTCCTCGACGGGAATTGAAGTCAAACAACAACAAACGACAACCAAGCTCTTACTCTGGGATCATTTTTGTGGCAAAAAAAGACAAAAGAACATCATCAAATGACACGGGAATGATTGACATTGGAAGTGAACGAACCGACTCTACAAAGGTCGATCCGAGCAAACCCGCAAAAGTAGATGTGAAAACTGACGCCGAAGAAGAGAAGACTATTGGACTTGATGCAGATGACGAGTATGAAGTTGGAAATCCTGAGGGGATGAGAACAAGTAGCTCACGACAGGGAGGACAAATCATCAGCGAAAGCGAACTGATGCGTCGACGACGACTCCTGGACTCACACATTTTTAAATAAATGAATTGGTTGTAAGGTGTACCAAAGTATGTAGTAACATAGGCACAGCTCTTCACAAAGTTGTCACTTTCAGATCTTGCACAGCTTTGCAGTGCCATCTTTTGTGACATCACCCGAGTGCCTTCGGCATAATTGCACACTTTTAGTCTCAACTTCATGTCGACCTTTCATCAACTCATGACTCTCGACCAATCTTCTACTAATTTTACTCAACCGCCCATTCCAACTGCAGGTCCAGCCACTGAGCCAGATGGACCTCGTTCTTTTGCATTTGTTCCTACTCTCGGCATCTTGGTACCACATCCTCCGCCTCCTGTAATTCAGGTGCAACGGCAGGATACCCTAGGCCAAGATCCTGCCAACACCGTTGTTGACGCCTCTGGGTCCATCGTAGGAAATTTTAATACCGGTGCAGGCGCAAATCATTATCCATCCTCTGCTGGCGTCCCTCGTTTGCCTCCTATTCTGCAAGTTGAGAAGCAACAAGTTACCACGTCTGCCACTCAGTTGGCCAGTGCGAGCAGACGAAGGAATGAGGCCAATTTCGCTTGTCCAGTTCCGGGATGCGGCAGCACGTTTACACGTCGATTTAATTTAAGAGGCTAGTTCTAGTTTCTCTGGCAATCTGCTCCCCGATATTCATCTGATTAGTATATTTATGCAGGCCATCTTCGGTCCCATACGGAAGAGCGCCCGTTTGTTTGTGAATGGCCAGGATGTAATAAAGGCTTTGCTCGCCAGCATGATTGCAAGTTCGTTGTCGATGGCTACTTCTTCATCCTAAAATCTGTCTGACAGCACATTTGTTAGGCGCCATCAAGCACTTCATACCAGTAAACCTCAGTCGAATGTTTGCCAAGGATGCAAGAAGACCTTCAGTAGGCTGGATGCACTTAACGTTCGTGATTTTTATACCACTAAAGCTATCCTTGTCAATCTATTCTCCCTTTCCAGAGACATCGTGAGATTACTTCAATATCCAGCATAGCTCAAATTCAGTCACTCATTCTTTTTTTCCCCAGTACGCTCTGATGGCGGGGCAGAATGTCGCGCCAAACACACTATGAAAGCTGCCAGTGCTGATCAGAGCGGTCCTTCACAGCTACCTCCGGCTATCCTGCACATTCCTCATCAAACGGCTCAGACTCCCCACGTTCCACCGAAGCTCCAAGTCCCGCCCTAGCTAGCTTGATGTTTTATCTTTTTCCGGGTCTCCAGTTCTTCGGGTTGAAATAAAAGTGTATATAGTAATTAGTAGGAGTATCTTGTCACATGTACATATAATAATCACATGAAGCATGAAGTTAAAGCGGTATTGTCACCGTGGTCCGTGGTCCTGCTCAAACGTTGACCATGTCGTTGCCCATGTTAGTCGGGGGCACTGAATGCGGCCCTTCTAATCCTCTCCAAGGCCTTTCGAAACACTTGGATAATGATCGAGGGCTGCAGCAGGTATTCGGATACATTTTATAATCATCCAACCTTCGTAGACGTACTGATCTCTATGTAGGATCATTTTGGGGCAGGCCGTGCAGGACCATCTCAAGAGGTCTGTCGTTGTCATATGTACCTAGATCGGACTTATGTTGAACAATTACTTCAGGCGTTTCGCTCGCAAATTACTAGCCCACTGTCGTTCGATCAGGATACTGCTCGTTTCTTTGCTAAATCGCCTCCGCCCCAATTCTATGGAAACATTCCGTACGACATGGCGGCGCTTCGAAGTTCTCTGCCAGCTGCGGACGCCCAATCCTTCAAGCAGAATGTTGTCGCAGACTGGGCTGTAGATTTCTTGACCCAGCAACCCATGCAGGCATCCTCTTCTCAACCCCTCGCTGGTGCTGCTACTCAACCTACAGTGAAACCTATGAATTCCTCAGCTACTTCGCCTACCACACAAGCTGTGAACATGATACGGCCTGCGCGTAGGTCTTGCGTTTGTTCTTCCAACACTCCTTGAGCTAGATGTTATGCAGAGGTTATGCCACTTGGATCAACGTGGAATACGACGATGCAATTTATTCCTTCCGCAAACTCCTTTCAGGCCATGACTGTACCAAGGTCTGCTCTACCGGATACTCGTACGTTGGTATGTTCCATTCTATAGAAAAATCTTTCTCACGTCCCTGATTCAGAACTTTCATGGTACAAAGAGTTCGACGCCCAACAAAGCGACTCTGTTCCGATTGAAGTACTTTCAAACGCCAACGCTCAGGACGAATTCTCTCAGTCCTTTCGGGAGCAAGATGAGCTCTCTCGCACCGCAGGTCTCCTTCTAGAGACCGTCAAAACCGAGAAGAATCCCAAATTCCAAAATAGTATCTTTATGAATCTGATGACTCAACTTCGCGATCAAAAGGTTGTTGTCAGAGGAAATGAGATGGTGGAGAATGACGGGACTGATACAGTCAGCCAAGATAGTAGGGTAGATCTGAAAGGAAAGGGAAAAGCGAGAGCTTCTGATTCACCTTTTATCCCATATGCTGGCTTGGTTAGTACGCTTGGACAGACGATTGGTAACAACGCGACAATGGCAGGAGTATCTCCATATAACGAACAAATTGGCATCCAGGAAGATGCGAATGATGCTTATTTCAGACAGGAAAATGAGGATTATACTCGCTACTGGAACGGAATGGATCCACGGAAGTCGCAGGGGCAGAAAGTGGAAGTGGATCTGAACTGGGATAAACTGCAAACAGATTGGGAGAAGTTCGAGGCCTCGACCAAAGGCATTACTCCGGTCGTCTCGTATCAATTTCAGAAAAACAATCCCTATCTCCGAGGGGACAGTTCACGGATGCGGCACCATTCCATGCATTCGGATGACCGTCTGGAAGTATGTGGTCACCCGTTTCACGGAGACTTCCTTTTCATGCTAAACCAAATACAGACAGTACTCGCTTTAGAAGCCGCTGTTCAGCAGGACATGTCTAATGCATCGGCATGGTTTGAACTCGGGGTCAAACAGCAAGAGCACGAGCGAGAAACGCAAGCTTTACAGGCCCTCAAACGAGCAACCGAGCTTGATCCCACATATTTACCCGGCTGGCTAGCATTGGCTGTATCCTACACAAATGACGGTCGTCGGCTCGAAGCCTACGAGGCCATCCGCGAGTGGGTTTTGCGAAACGATGATCATCGCGACATTCTCCAACAACATCTATCCCAGCATCCTAGTTCCGAAGAAGCCACGATCCAAGAAAAATTCAAGCAATTGGTTCAATGTTTGATCACAATGGCTCAACAAAGTGCATTTGGACAGATTGACGCTGATATCCAAATAGCGTTAGCTGTGCTTTTCAATTCGAATGAGGTACGCTATTCCGTTGTACGTTCGGATTCGGGTGGCTGGAGAAATTGATTATTCATCATCTTGCAGGAATATGGAAAGGCTCAAGACTGTTTCAGAGCGGCACTTTCCATTCGTCCTGACGTGAGTATGGTGGTGTTGTCCTTTTGTATTTTTACAAAGTTAACAATGCCGGTAGGACTGGCAGTTGTACAACAGAGTAGGCGCCACAATGGCAAACAGTGGCCGTGCTGAGGAAGCTCTAGAGTATTATTATCGAGCACTTGACCTAAATCCGGCATACGTTCGAGCACGGTTAGTGGATTTCGTCGACAGTGTTATGAAACAAAGAGTTGACGCACAGAATATCAGATATAATCTAGGTATATCGTGCATCCACCTCAAGGTATATATTTCTCTCGTGCTCTTCCTGACCTCACGAATCCTAATTTTGAGGCGGCTTCAGCGATATAACGAGGGTGCCCTGCACATCCTTGATGCACTATCCCTCCAGGATGCGGAAGGTGTTCATGATGTTGAAGGTTTCAACGATGCACGGGGAGGAATCACTTCGAACGCCCTCTGGGACAGCCTGAAAACTGCGTGTCTGCATCTACAACGCGTTGATTTGGCTACATTATGTGACAAGAGGGATGTCGAAGGTGTGTGCAGTCTATTCCCTTATTTGACAGTTCATAACCCGATATAACAATACCAGCTTTCCGGTTCAATTATCAGTTTCGATGAACCTTTGTAGCTATACGTACGTACTACTAATGTATATCATTTATAATGACAATGCATGGGTGAATTGGACTTGCGCTTGGAAATCCAGTACTCAGAGATTACGAAGCAAAACGTTTGCCGAAACTCAAGCGTGTTTATACAGTTCTTTGCAGTTGTTCAACTCGTTGTTTATATACTACAGTCGTTTTTGCTCTCCAACCTCTGATTATCATAGCTTGTCGTAGTCTTGTCCGTCATCCTCTTCACCTTCATTTCCATATTTTTAACCCTGTGGAATACTTACCAACATCGCGTATATCTTAGACATCGTTGTCGTCCATAAGTATGCCCATTGGGCGAAAGCGATGAGTGAACCTCAGCGAGACGAAGGCCGCGTGCTTACAGAAGCACAGTCCGCAGCTGACAGTTCATGAGTTTGACTGTGACCAGTGTGAGGAAGTGTTGTAGCCAAGTGGCTGTGCCTCCTTCACGTTGCACACCTTCCATCATCTTTCGACTGCTTTACTTAACCTCTTGCACCAGCTCATACCTTACACAATGGAAGCTGTAATGAGAGTCACAGACACCATCAAGTCCTTCAGAGTCAGCACTCTTACTATCTTTCATTCAGCAAAACATTCCTGAATTTCATGCACTCGCAGGAAACACGCCTAGCAGCTCTCAGACCGCCTACTGAATTTTTCGACTATCAGCGCATTTCACGACCTTCAGACTTTAACCAAGCTACTCAGGCGAGCTCTTTTGTCATTTCTGCTGACCGTTGAGACTCAATGTACCAGTTTAGAGAATAACGTATAACACGCGATACTTCTCAGGTTGGTTCAATCCCACAGTATGCTCGCAGTGCACTCAAGCTCTTTGATCAAGGGAATTATGTTCTCATTATCGCTCTGCTGGCTGTATATGCCCTGTTTGTCTACAATTTCCTCAGTTTCGTCCAACTTCCCTAATACGCACTCTACAGTATCAGTAATCCACTTCTTTTAATCGCTCTCGGTTTCTTGGTCGGAGGTTTTATCGCGATCAACAAATTCGGTGCGTCCAGTTGGCCATGACGCTCACCTAACAGCAGCTTAGTTTGTTCCCTGCAGGTCCGGAACCCATGCAAATGGGGGAACACACTATAACCCAAAAACATCTTTACACTGCCCTCTTTGTCATCGGTCTTCCCCTCCTTTTCATCGCGTCGCCTGTGATGACCTTCTTCTGGCTCGTCGGGGCTTCCGGAGTGCTCATTCTTGGACATGCCAGCTTCATTGAACCCGGTGTTGAAAGCGAGTATGCTGCTGTTCAGGATGCTGTTTAACATCATCCTGATGGGACTTGTACAATCCTAGTACATATGATGTTCCATAGCCAATCTGCCTGTGAATAGAGTACACATACATATGAAAAATCTCTGAACACAGGACGCCAATGAACACTCGTTTTCTAAGAGCATTGTGAAGGTAATATAAGATGATATGTTATGTACCTGGAAGATACTCGAGACAATTGCCAATGTAAGAATCTATGCCTGCTGAATCCAATTGAGGTATGAGAGCTATTCCTTGGTCAGAGCTTCATTAAGCTAAGACAAAGTACTGTGAAGGTGCTATGAAGGTGTACATAGAGATCGAGCGGGAATAAGTTATCATAAAGGCCATGCGAAAATAGAGTCAAACATTGGACGGAGCCGAGTGCACAACAATCCAATGGAAGAGGAGACAGAATAAGGATATGAGGAAGATGCTAATGTAACGTGCAATGTTTTTGAGGGAGAAGAGGAAAAGATTATAGACAGAAGATAAAATGGACATAAGAAGTAGAAGGCGAACCGGGAGATGTATAATGGCACCCGCATATAGATTGTACAGAGTTAGAAGTAGGACACAGGAAGAAGATAAATGGTTACAACCGCTATAGTAATGGAAGCCATTGACCTGCACAAATATGTTGTTATGTGAAGGCTTGTGATTAACCTAAGGTTGCTCACCTATGACTACGCTCGGGAGATCAAATAGATCTCGCCGGATCGAAAAACAAAACGTCGAGGGAATCGGCGCTCCGTTCGGCTTGAGAAGAACACAGTGTGAATATACCGATTGTGTCGTGTTTTCAAAGGCATGTTCAGCAAAATTTTCCCAATACTCGACCACGGATTGATTTTCAAATAACTATCAGGACGGATAGGATTAACTTCGTTCACTGGGAGCAAACGGAGAATTACTTCACCTCATAGATGTACTTTTTCTTTCCTAGTAACTCCTCCATAGACCATTCTGTAAGCATGCAGAACTCAGGCGCGACAAGACAAATCTCTCCCGTACGACGCCAAATTACTGTTGGCGTTCCGCTAAAAGAGATGAGTTTCTCGAGTTCCTGGGCATCAATAACCGACAATTCGGACGTGTGGATCGTGAAGGGTAACACGCCACGTACTAGCAGCGACCTTTGGAAACATTTTTCCACGAAAACTTCGTCATCGAGAGACAAGGGCATTTGTAGTGCAATAAGCGAAGGTCGGAAGATAGCTAACGCTCGCACGATACGCAAAATGTCGTTTTTCTCAAATCTTGAGATGAACAATAACCCGAAACAGAGAAAGGTATAAGATATCCGGATGTACGATGATGGAGGAGGAAGGTTGGATTGAATAAGTAGAGCCGGAATCTCCGTACTAGAAGACTCTAGTCTGATTGGTTTTTAATGAAAGTACGCACCGGATAGGTAGGTGTTTCATTAAAAAATGATAACCTTCTGTGTAATCATAAGGTTTGGTGACACGGTCGTGGATACTTTGAAGCTTTGAGCCTGGCGTACAAGTGCTGGTACATGCAGCAGAATCCGTGGATCGAACAACAGAAGGGGTGAGGCTGGGAGATGCATTTGAATGCGGAGGAGAGAGAAGACCGTGCGAGGTTTCGTCGATGAAAACAGAATACGGCGGAGACTTTGCTCTTGAATCCAGCGAATATCGAGACTGAAGAGGTTGAGGCGTCGTGTTGGGTGTATTGACCGACTGCTGGAATGGCGGGTACTGGACTTCCGATAATTCGCTCGTCCGAGGTGGTTCCTGATACTGGTATGTGAGATATGCGGTAGTAGGAGATGTGGCGAGGTTAGAAGATAATGAAGTGGGAAAGGTGGATGAGAACGTCGGTGATTGAGAGGCGAGCAGTGAATCCGAGGAAGGCCAGCCGGAATACGTTGGTGGAGGAGTGGAATCACCTTGCGGAGGACTTGGGTTACCCAAGATCGCAGACAGGATGGAATATTCCAGGTTTGCAGCTTCTGAACCGAATGGAAAATTGGAATCAAAAGGCACTTCGAAAGTTGGGGACTCCTGCAATATAGGATCGGCTATAGACGGAGAAGTTGAGAATAATGTAAAGGAATGTTTAAGTAAATGCTGACATGTGGACAAGTGAGGTTGTGGCTGCTCCTGCTGTGGTGCTGGTGTTGATGAACGAGGGGTTTCAGCCACATTCGTAACCGTATTTTGCGGGTTTTTATTAGTCCGTTTTAGTTGTTCTATGGTATCGTATACGCACTGAGTCGACATATAAGGAAAAAAAGTCCTGACAGCTCACCTAACTCTTCATCGTCCAGAAGATATTTGGCTTTCTTTCGATGGCCCTCCGTGCAGCTGTTTGCGATTCCTCGTTTTATACAGCGCTGACAAGGTCGAGCTAATGAGTCAGTGAGCGGTTGAACGAGAGTTTACAAGCAGAAGAGAGCAGACAGTCATCGCAGGTGAGATGTGCCTTTTGACAGTGAAAACAAGCGCGATTGGCTTTCTTTTTCTTTGGACCGTCTCTGGCCTTTTTCGACTGAGTCGAACCTGAATCTGGACCTGATGGCTCTTGTGCATCGTTCCGTTTTCGCTTTGTGCCGGCCTGCTTTTGATTTTGATAGTTGGCAGTGGAAGTAGAGGCACCGACAAGAGCGACAGGAGGAGCAGGTGCAATGGGCACAAGAGTGCTTTCCGTCATTGGAAAGGCGGAAAAGTCAGAGAGGGAATTAATGAGAATTGTATACAAAATTAAAAGTATTTTATAGATCCGGATTACCGGAGGTTGCATCAACGGCCCGGGATTCATGCGCTTGCCTTTGAACGAACTTCGATGGTTGAAACGGGCTGCTTTGGACTCAAATCGTCCTCTCGAGCACTTGATCCAACGTCGTCTTAATCGTGAGCCTCTTCAGTATATCATAGGTATTTTTTTTTGGCTCGTCGTTGAATCTGTTCTGAGTTTTGAATAAGGCACCCAGCCTTTTGGCGCGTTAGACAACATTCGGGTACGCCCTCCCGTGCTCATACCACGTCCAGAAACCGAAGAATGGGTCATTCAACTCGCGGAATATCTTTGCTCCTCTGACTGGTCCGCAAGCCGTCGTATTTCTTTGCTAGACCTTGGCACCGGTTCTGGTTGCATTCCGCTTTTGTTATGCCACCTTTGTCCAAATATTGTGGCGAATGGAATTGACATATCTCCTCATGCCGTTCAACTAGCCAATGAAAATGCCAAACTCTGCGGCATCCCATATTCCAGATTCAAGGCTTCTTTGTGCGACTTTGTACACCCAGGTTTTCCGAAGGCCGAGACGATCAATTCGCCCTACGATATTCTTACATCCAATCCTCCTTACATCACGTCTGACGAATATCTTCAGCTAAGGTAGGAACAGTGTCTCTCACTTTATACCTCTACATTGCAACCTTTCTAGTGACGATGTTGCAAAGTTCGAAGATCCAACGGCCCTTATAGGTGGTTGTGATGGTCTAGAATTCTATCGTGTCATCGCCGGTCTCATCGCTCGCGACGGATTTCTATCGCCTAAGGCCGTGGTAGCGCTTGAAGTCGGTCACAGTCAAGCAGCAGCGGTCTGTGATATATTAAGCCCGACAGGATTCAAAACCAGCATTTGGATGGATTCATGGGGCAAAAAACGTACTATTATTGCCCAGCGCCAGTGATCTGTACATCATCCGACCAATCCGTTTATGTACATACATATGTCTCCTGCCTCCCGTCAGAATCAATATCGAGTGCGGTCCGATCTCTGACCGCATCCATGATTGTATATCTCAGTCTGTTTGCGGCAAGCGCTAGCACTTTCTGAGGGCCCGACATTTGCAAGGCTTTCGTTCTGCCCTCGTAATAGGGGAACATGTAGGGAGTAAGTTTACTATAGACATGGTTTAGTTGTGAAGCACGTTGCACAAGATCGATAGGAAATCCACGGATAGATCGGCCGATCACTACTCGGATATAAGTTCTAATGACTCTGAGCCTTGCCTCTTATCTTTAATCATGTCCTTTAAACAGGTTCAGCTCAATGAATTTGACAACACATTTTCCAGTTGCACTGGTATGTACCAACCATCCTATACATCTATCTTCTCCGCTCAATTGGATATATTTTCCAGAGCTATCTAGTGTCGCTCTTGGTGGTCGCGTGCTATCGGTATCAGATGAATTTTTTGCAGAGGCATTCCAATTATTACTGGTCGAGGTCAGAACAGGGTATCTGTCTTCAGGAACCTCGCATCTGCTCAGAACTCGTCTTTCTTTGACAGCCTGCACCGAGTTTGAAAGGCCAATTTGGACCAAACGGTGCGCTTTACAGTGGTTGGGAGACACGAAGACATAATCCGACATATGATTGGTCGCTCTCTTTCTCTTCCCGTGGTGTCTTTCACTGATTCGGCCTCAGGTGTATCATTGCACTTGGCACGTCCGGGACTCTCACTGGGTTCGACATTGACACTTCCAACTTCAACGGTGAGCACACGCTCTATGACAAGCGAATGATCGTTTTATTAATTCATGATCTTGCGCCCGGAAGGTAACGAGGCTCCTGAAGCATCAATTGAAGTATTCTACAACCCACTGGCTAAAGATCCAGACGTCGCCGACTCTAGAGTACGCCAATCCCTTTTTACTTGGGCTTTTTTTGAATCGCGATCGAGTAGTGGACAGAAATTTTACCCAAGGTCAAGCTGGGGCCTTCTTCCAGACACCTCTTTACAATCCCGGACGCCCCTTCTGCAACATTCGTCAAGCTGAGTATGTATCCCGATGGAGGAATTGTGAGTGATCATATTAGCGCAGATCACCTTATTAGTTCGAGAACATAGGCTCGTTTTCGTGTTTACGGTCATGTCAAAGCGGTCATGCCAGAAGAACCTACAGAGCTATTCGATCTGGCGCATGTCTTTGCAGGAGGTCGTGTTGAATTTATTTCGGATCAACACTTCGGTATTGGATCAAATTTGATTCTGCCGGGAAGAGGACAAAACATGGGGGACGGATGGGAAACCAAGCGAAGTAGGCTGCCTGGTCATAAAGACTGGGCGATAATCAAACTGTATGTTTTTTCCACGAAAGGCTTCCTGATTCTTGATGGCCGGTTTCTCAATAGGGGAGCGCCAGGGTTTTTGGAACAAGTCGAATTAGACACGGCCCATTTCAAGGGAAACTTCCCAGAGAGCTGTGAAATTCATGCGTTAACCAGTGCGAGTAATGTGAACTGGACGATGGAGCATAGTGAGAGTGAAGATTGGACTCTCATATTGCCTCGCACGAGGTTGGGACCTCATAGACAGCATTATTTCCAACTAGAAAATGTGGAGGGAACACCGTTTACGCACGTAAAGTTGACAATTTATCCTGATGGCGGATTGAAACGAGTGCGCATACTAGGAAGAAGAATGGACACTAAAACGACCATAGAGGCCGCTTCAGTTCCAACTGAACCAGATTTAGTCGCTACTTCAACCCCAATCGTTATCAAAAAACCTGTGTCACAGTCGACGATACCGGTCCTGCAGCTGACGCCAGAAGGGTTCGCACCGTTCGGACAGGTTATTCAAGCCTACGGGGACCACACCGCTGCACCGAAAGGGACCAAGATTACGCAAGCAAATGCAGGAACGGCCAGCAAATTCCATAAGTTATCTCTTCTCGTATCATCCTATCCTCACAACTCGGGCGCGACTGCTGGCCTGTCTGTGTATCGATGTCAGCCGTTGAAGGACATAAACGTGATTGAAGGAACAACGGAGCTCACGATACTCGAGCGACATCCATTCACGAATCAAGGATTTATTCCAATGGATGGCGGACAAGGAGAAGGATTGTCGGATTCAGGCCATCGCTACTTAGTTGTTGTGGCGAAAAATGGAGAAGATGACAAACCGGATGTGAGGACTTTAAGGGCATTTTTGGCAAGCACTGCTCAGGGCATTGTTTACAATACTGGAATTTGGCGTAGGTCTTGGTCGTCTCTTCTCAAGTATCTTATGGACTGATTAGCCCATACATATGTAGATCAACCAATGACTGTCCTGGACAAGGTATTTTTTTCAACGCAGCAATCCAGTTCGGACCTAACATAATAAACCTAGCCTTTGGACTTTACTTGTGTGGAGACTCAGATTGGCAATGGAGGTATAGAAGATTGTGAGATAGTTGAGCTGGAAAGTAGTATTCATTTGAGATTACCGTAGAGTTGTCGGAGTTGAAAATCGAAAATAGAACGTGACTACGTGACAGGCTGTAACATCACGGCTTTACCTGAACACTTTTGTCTTCTCATGGCAGAGACCAAGAAACGGTTCCACAGTGTCGAAGATGACTCCGACAAGGTCATCGTCAAAAAGCACATCATAACAGACGAGAACGGATCTCCGAGAGTTAACGGCGTCGGTAAAGGCCATATTGACGACGTGGAGCCAACAGCCGACGATAAGCTCGAGGTACTTATTCGTTCTCGATACCTATTGGTGGCCTCTTTGCCTTACTTTCTGTCACAGCTCTTTAGAAAAGAAGCCATCTATCGACGCATGATACATTATTCACGCCTGAATGAGGCATCACAGAAACGTATCTCGGAATTGGAGGAACGGAAGAGTACGTGCGAGGCGGGTCTGGCTGCTATGTCAGCCTGCTGGATGCAGGTATGTTGTGACCTCTGTGTAAAATACAAGATCTGATATTTCAAAGCTTGTTGACGCTATACGGGTACTGGTGGTAAAACAAGAGTCAAGCCAGCCAATAGAAGTGTCTCCATCAACACAAGACCTTCAAGGTCTGCTTTCCTTGCCGTTTCCCACTTATTATATCTTGATGATTTGCAGACCTTTTCACACTCAGCAGATATGTCTCCGACGATTCTATGCCAGAATTAAAGTCCGCCTTGGAAAAGAGCCGGCATGCGACTCAGGAACTGGTGATGAAGTTTGTACAAAAAGGTTCGCCTCACGTTGCCCAGGACACCTCTTTGAAGGAGTATCAGAGAACTCAAACAGAGGTGTGTCATTTATAACAATTTCAACATTCCTGGAATCCACTCAATGTTGGAATAGTGCGCTGCATTAAAAGCGCAGGTCCAAGTCTTACAAGTCAGACTATCTGACTCCGAGGAGCTTGGGCGCAAGTTACGACAAGAGCTTTCGGAAGAGCAGAATCGCCTCCAAAGGTTGAAGAGCAAAACCGTTCAAGCAAATCTGCCTAAAGCAGGGATGAGCTCAGGAGAATCATCAGAAGCGACCGAGGATGCAATGTTGAAACCGTCCTCTCCTGCAGTGAGTGGTCTGGTTATGTGGTGGGAGTCTTGACTGTTCTAATTATCCTTTTCTGATTTACTCAATATGCGTTTAGCCCAACGGTTTCACACCTAAAATGCAGGAAGAGTGGGAGGAGCGAGTTGCGTATCAAACGCGCCTACTCCGCGAACAGGACAAGATCATCGATGAGCTTCGGAAAACGAAATCCGCTCTTGAGCTGGAGGTATTTCATCCTCCTTCCACTCCCATTATGTCCACGGTTCTGAGACCGATATAGATCAACAAGAAAGTGCTGACAAAGGCCGATGTCTTGAACAGCCCCTTCTATCAACGTGTATTACAACGATCAGCCAGTGCTCTAAATGCGGCCTCTGCGAAAGAAGAAGAATTGCGATTGTTAAAATTAGAGTATGGACAGTACAGGGACGAAAGGGAGAAATACGAGAAGGAGTTGCGGGTATGTCCCCTGATAACCGTCAATACGACTATTCATCAATGATTTGCAGGACGAGAGCGCGGTTGCAATAAATGAGACGCTGGCCCTGATCGCACGTCGCGATGCTGATAATGCGCGACTTCGTGAAGATAGAGATCAGCGTGTGGTTGAACTACACGAACGACGCAACAAGGAAAGTGTTAAAATTGCATCATGCGAAGAATACAAATCGCTCGCAATTTCCCGTGCTGTGCGTTTTCTGTCATCTCACGTTGTATGATATTTAACATTCCCCTCAGGATCGTATATCTGCTTTGGAATCTCAATTGCATCGAAGTAAACTAAAACTCGCTTCTAATGCTGGTCGGGAAGACATTGTCAATTTCCTTCTCGAAATGCCCGACAAAAACATGGAGTTTGCTCAGTATATCCAAGCACGCCTTTCGTATGTGATGCATTGACTCCACCCGACCGTTGCTCAACTTTGATATGAATGTCAGGGAGACCGAAACACGACTGGCATCGCATGAAGAGGTTCTTGCGAAGTTAAATCACGATCATCCTAATGTTGCCCACTACGTACAATCGGAGGTGGAAGCTCGACAGAAATTGGCTGAGGTCACTGCTCAACTCATCAAGTACCAAAGCCTGTATGGCGAACTCTCCTCAGTACCACCGGATTCGTTGGCGAATGAACTGCAACGCAAGGAAGACGAGCTTCGTCGATCGAGATTACTAAACGCTCAACATGCCCAGGTCGGCTCACTCGTCTCTGTCGTTCGTTTGTTTACTGAGGAAAATTCAGGCCGAAAGTGCGTTGTACACTGAAACTGAGAAATTAGCATCCGCTTGGGAGGCCTTGGATGGCCAAGTCAAGAATAAAATATTTGATTTGAGTGCAATGGAGGATCGTTTGACTAAAGCCACAGTCGAGGTGTGTCGATTGTAACTATGCGGGTGTAACCCGCTAATGCTGCTTTACTTAGCGGGCGAAATCCGACAATAAGTTTTACGCGGCTTCGAGGGAGAGAGACGCAGTCGAATCTGAGCGAAAGAATCTGATACGCAACCTAGAGAAACAAGGACGAGTATTGGAACTATCGAAGGACAATGAACAGCGATTGAATGGACTACTGGTATGTATCGACCTTTTTAATCTCGTCTGCCCTTTAATAGTTCGATGCCAGGCTGCCACTCAGGATGAATTGGCAAAGCACAAGGCGTATTGCCAGGAAGCCCACGATAATGCAGTCAAACAACTCAGCTTAAAATCATTGGAATTGCACGAACGGGCGAGCGAAGGAACGAAGACTGCCCACATCGTATGTCCATTCTATTACTAGCGTTCATGAAGTCTCAGTAAAAATCATTTTCAGTATCGTGACCAGATCGACAAGTTTCAGAGAGAGCATCATAGTCGGCAGGAGGCGTTGCGCAAAGAGATGGAGGCTATGTCTGCCGCTAAAATGGCTCTAGAGAAGGAGAGACTTGCCTTGCAATCTAAAGCTAAATTCGATTCTACTCGCCATCAGCACAAGACAGAGGATCCAGATGCAGGACTCATGGTGCGTTCTATCGGTCTCTGTCATACTCTACTCATACATTTCAATCTATCAGGCCTTGCTCAAGTGCTCGACTTGTAATCTGAAGTTCCGCGACACGATTTTAACGAAATGTTGTCATAGTATGTCTTTTTTAGTCCTGTCCTTGTTCAATGCACTGACGTGCAGAGTAGCTTTTTGTAGACACTGCGTGGATGCTCGAATATCATCACGACAACGCAAATGTCCAGCTTGCGGTCTAGGATTTGCTCAATCTGAAGTTCTCAAGATATATATGCAGTAATCATCAACTTCTTTTTTCAGTTAACCTTATTTTATCTTCTCCCATTCATGATGTGAAGATTTGTGCAAGTCATCGCCCATCCATTATGTATTACATTTATCTTTCATTTGCATGATTAATATGCGATAATTATGAACCAAGATGTATGTAAGGACATAAGGGGAATATCTCAACGCTTGACCCAAGTATACTAAACGCACAACCTACGGGTAAGTCCAATTTGAGGAAGAATGTAAGAACACTCACTCTTTTGCGAGCCTTCGCAAGACCTGTCTTCTTTCGCTCCACCATGCGAGGGTCACGTCTGAGCAGTTTGGCTTTTCGAAATTGTCAGAGAAGAAAATACTGTACGAGGATAAACATACCTCTTTTTAGGATAGCGCCGGTCTCAGGCTCATGCGCGAATATTCCTTTTGCAATGCCATGGGCCACAGCACCAGATTGGCCGGTTGTACCACCTCCACGTACGATAGTAAAGACATTATATTTACCCAATACTCCCGCGATCTTGAGAGGACGAACGATACGCTCTCTGTCGACGGGCTGAGGGAAGTATTCTGCGATAGGAAGATTGTTGATCAAGATTGTGGACACTGTGACATTTACCGGAGGACGTCTGGGTTTATCGCTCAAACCAAAAGCTTCTTCCACATTCACGTCGGAACCTAACTGGCGAGAGGGAGGTTTGACCGGTATCATCCATACCCGCGCCGCGCTCGTTTTCCTCTTTCCAAAAGTATATGAGCGTCCATATTGGTCCAATTGTACGGGTTTTCTAACCCCTCGGGCCAAAAATGCTTCCTTCTTTCCACTCTCGAATATGCTGATAATGGAGCCAATTCTTTCCGCAACATCTGCATAGCCAGCGGTGGTCGCTATCCGAAGGTATTCGTTGAGCTCGTTAAGAAGCGCCGTGACTTTCCGATACCGTGAAATAGTCATGGCGGTCTCAAAGTCGGTAGTCATTTCCTCTGGAGTCTTCCAGACAGTAGGCATTGGTTTAAGGGACTTCCAAGCAAACTCGGGAAGTGGAAGGAGGTGAAGTCGTTGTAGTGTACCGCGAGTACGGGAAATGGCATTTTGTAGTTCGACTATGTTGTCATAATATGAAGAACGGCCAGTGTAGAAGTTTAGGGAGTCTGGATGTGCCTTATCCTGGGAGTTATTGGCATCGAAGTCATCGTCTTCGAATTCACGTTCGTTCGTCTCGGCTTCCAAAGCATCTACAGTATTGTCATCGAGTTCTTTGGCGCCTGCAGCAAAGAGAGTGTCGTGGAATACAAGCTGAGCAGGAGGAACAAAAGGGCGTGTAGTAGCAAGACGACGGCAAAGTGGTCTGCGAAGGACCGAGAAAGCTTGACTTCGCAGGACGTTCATGCTGGGATTTCAGGAATTCTCTTCGCCAATTGCAACGTGACAGTCTTCAAGAGTGACCCGACTATCACGTGAACCAAATCCAAATCCTCTCCCACAGCATCGTCATGACCGACCAAAGCTTTTCTGGGGCCCTAACAACTTGGAGAGGTAACTCAAGACTTCTTCACCTCCTTCCATGCCTAATTTATCCTAGAAATTAATCTATCCGAATTACAGAAGACGCTTGACTCGCAGGGCATTGAAATTGTGGACAATCAAAAGGATAGTTTTGTAGGACGTAAAGCACTCGCGGACAAGACTAGAGGTATCTACTCATCTATCTTACTCGAAGTGGATGCTCATCTTAATGCTTAGACTTCAAGAAACTACCTGATGAAAACAAACTTGGCGCTTTCAAGGGTCTTCTTAAAGGTAGGCATTCTCAACCTTAATGCTAGGACGTGCAAGTAATCTTCGAATCTTACAGCTTACCAGACTGAAATTGACAATCTTACAAAACGTTCCAAAACTTCGGAATCTGCTTTCTTGAACGTATACAAAGTCCTAGGTCTCAATATCTTTTATTCTACCAACCTTCACGGGAGCTCACATTCTCATTAAGCTGAGGCTGTTGACCCTTACCCACTCTTAGAGGCGGCTGTGGTGCGTTCACGAGGTAAATTAAGGTTACACTTCTCACATTCAAGTCTACACACTTTTAGGACCAGACTGTTAAGGCTTCCGAAGTCCGTGACCTCGAAACAGAAATCTGCAAACTGCGAGATGAGAATGCCGAGCTGCGCAAACGCTCCAACGACCAGTCAAATGCGGAAGCTGCTCGAAGGAAAGCAGAAACAAAAACCGAACAACTGGAACAGAAGGTGCGTGTCAGTGCGTGTTCTCTCTACTGCTATCGTTCATGATCCTTCAAGATGGAAGAGATAATCCAAGAACGCATAACGCAGAAGGAGAATGAATTCAACGCCACTTATGACGAGAAATTGCGAAATTATGAAGATCGGTACAAAATTCTAATCATTCATCGCGTATACTCACTTACAGGCCATCAGTGAACAGGATCTTCGAAGACAACTATTACTGACGAAAAGCCAATTACGAGACCTCCGAATGTTCAATGAATCGAACCAAGCAAAGCTCTTAGATCACAGCCAACGACAAGGTATGTCTTTTCTGTCTTTCCTGTTTCTCTCCGCTAATGATGTTGGCTTAGATCAGGAAGTTGTCGAAAAGTTGGCGGAAGTAGACATGATTGTCGCGGACCTTGAGCGTGCTAATAGTCGTGTCGCTGCTCTTGAGCGACGCAATGTTCGTGCACTTCCTGTATGTGGACGATCCTTGGCTCATCTCGTTGTCCTGCCGCTAGGAAATGCTTCGTGCAGAAGCTGAAACAATGCGCGGCGATACTGAATCCTCTGAGCGGTAAGTTGGCAATCTCCTTGGCGCTTTTGTTCTTATGTTATGTCCAGAGTCAAATCGTTGAACGCACAAGTAGCTAATCTGGAAGCTGAAACAGAACGGATATCGCGCACGCTGGACACCCATAAAGCCGTTACCGCCGAGATGGAGACCTCCTTACGCAAAAAGATAGAAGAGATATCTAAAGATCTCCAGCGCAAGGTGTGTTGAATAGTTTCTTGCTTCCTCTTAACAATGCGTATCTAAAATGTACACAGGTGGCAGAGGTCAATCAACTCAAGCAACGTCTGAAGCAATACAGTGACTACGACGAGATTAAACGCGAGCTAGACATCATGAAAGTATGTGCATGTGGTTTCTACTGTGTTCATCTCATTTCTAAGCTGTACACAGTTTGTAGAGTTCGCAGGATTCGAAGACGAACCAGAAGACGATCAACTCCTGATACAAGACTATGAGCTCGGGGTCCATTTACCTAATCCCAATGCAGACAAAGCTAACGCTCAGCAAGGGAAATCATTGGAAGCCCTTTTAGCTTCCAAGAACAAACGACTGTTGGAAGAGTTGACTAAGTTCAGGGTGTGTAACATCATTTTAATTTTTTCAAATTACTTTTCGACAATTAAGGACTAGATTCTGCACGGAGAATTGGAAGCATCACTTCAACATGCTCAAGGACAACTCGATTCTACAAGCACAGAACTAGAAAAACAAAAAACTTTGAATGAAAAGCTGGAAAACGATTTACTGTCTCTCAACAAGCCTAATGGTCATCTTTCCCCGTCTGGGTCATCCGATGTCTTGGCTGGACTGGAAGTTGTCCAAAAGGTATATAACTTTCCATGGACTTTGTACGTTACTTATCGTCCCAAATCCAGGAGTCTTCCTCAAGAAGCACCCCAATCCCTTTCGCTTCCTCCGCAGACAATACTATTCTTCCTATTGTCACAAGTCAACGCGACCGGTTCCGTCAAAGAAATGCAGAACTCGAAGAGGTGCTTTGCATTCTGGGTTGCCTGAGTGTTTCAACTCATGGATATCTACAGGAGCTACAAAAACAATTTCATGCGATATCCGAACTTCGCGCTGAAATGAAGAACCTACAGTCCGACAACTTAAAATTGTATGAAAAGGTTCGATACATGCAGAGCTATCGGGAAGAATCCGGTGGCCGTGCGGTGACTTCTCAACTGGATCCTTTACCAGCACCTGGGGAAAGTGCTGATGACATGAGTATATATCGCGCCCGTTATGAAGCCAACATCAACCCTTTTGAGGCATTCAGAGGTCGTGTAAGTGACACCCTTCAGTGCCTATCCCTTCGTTTGACTTTTGTAAAACAGGAAGCCACTCGAGCCATTCAAAACCTCAATCCAATAGAACGAGGAGTCCTCATTCTTACACGAACCATCCTAGGCAACAGACGTGCAAGGACCTTTTTTATCTTCTACGCATTGACACTGCACCTCCTCATCATGTACACAACATATGAACTGAGTACATCGTCTGGGTCGCAACTCCAAATTCAACCTTATCCATGATGTTCTGCTGAGTTCTGCTCGATCTATATGTATTCTACGATAATGAAATAGGATAATGGGTATGTACTCAAAAATCTTCCTAGCATTTCACGAGCGGGGACCGGGTGTCTTTTTGTTGTAGTAGGAAGTGAGAGCACGTCCGACCGCATTAAATACAGGTTGCATAGCCTGACGGTTCGAGTAAGCAAACATAAATTACATCTTGAGGGTCACTCACCACCTCGACACGACTTGGATCAATACCCTGTTGTTGAGCAGTCTGTACAAGTGCGGCTATTTTTTCGGGTGTTTTAGAAAGATACCCAATCATTTTGGCGGCTTTTGCCGCTCTTTGAGCTGGGGTAGACAAGCTGGGGCTTTGTCCGTCGGTCATTGGTGGACAAGTCGATGTCCAGAAATGTCGCAGAAATTCATTAGCTGCGGTTTGACACGATCGCATTTGTCTGAAAAGGTCTTCAGGTATATCGTCTGGAAGCTAAGTTGAGCACAGAGATAATGAGATAGAGACTGACATACGTTTCCTTACTTTGACGTCCAGTCGAGCGTGGACATTCTGCGTCATCGACAATAAGGCAGCGTCGTAAGGTTTGCGTTCTACTTTGAGCTTGAAAGGAATAGAAGCGTTTAGTGCGTGGTGGGGCATGTCAAAAGAAAATAAAACCTGGGCAAAATTAGTGTCCCACTGTTGTAGATTCAATACGGTGTTTCTTATGATAGATGTCACATCAAGTTTCTATTACTGGTATCAGAGCAGCTCATGAGACTAAAGCACTGGAGATGATACCTCTTTCAGTGTATTATGTTGAGTATCCTTCATCTGTCCTTCGAAATACCGTTGTCTATCTTGCATTTCAAGTGCTATACCGGCGGATGACTCCGGGTTATGCAAGTCCTCAATGTCTATATCGTCGACCTCACGCTATGTGGACCATCGATCAATCATCGAGAAAAGTACAGAAGTTGGGCAGCGTACCTCGTCAATGGTTGTCCGCTTACGTTTTGTTGAAGATCCTTCTCCCCTAGAAATCTGGTAAGCACATTCGAGCGGGATGTTAGAGAGAACAACTTGCAATGCAGAATTCAACAGCCTTTCTGAATGCTCATTGAATTTTCGTATCAAAGGCAATGCACCTTTTTGCCGTCCAGCTTGCATTGTGATGTCTTGCTCATTACCAACCTGCAAAAAAAACAATAAATGAGTAAAATTTAGCATATAGTGGAGAAAACGCGTAATTGTACTTGTTCGTGGTCCTCGCGGGTGGCGCCAAGATCGACAAACAGTTCCACCTTATCGTCCCTTTGTCGTCGAGGTTCAAGTTCTGCTCAACGACACACGCAAATGATGAACTTAAGAATGTAGTCGGGACGTATAGGATAAAACGAACCGTCGTCATCCTTCTCCAAATACTTGTCAAATATTGGGTCATCTTGGACCACATGCTGAGCTGCAGCAGACCGAATAGATGCACGATGTGCATTAAACAACTTAGAGCGAAAATAACGCGTCCAAAATTCGGCCTCCGTGAGCTTTGTTTGCATATGAATTTATGTTATTACATTGTAAAGACGAGATAGCACCGGATACCTTGGAAGGAACGGTTTCGTGATAAGCTTTCGCGACGACAGGATATTGCTCGAAAGTGTCATGTATGAGTTGAGGGGTTAATTGAATGACACCATCCACAGTTTCAGTTCGTGGGTCCACCAGAACACCTGACTTGCCTTTGCGCTGTGAGTCCTGCGCTACTTGGGCATATATAAGATGCTGAGGATGAACATTAGATAAATATCAGACTGTCAAGAAAGAGAAGCCGCACCTCTCGACCCTCCCAAAACTCTGCTTCACTAATGTGCCCCCCAGCCACTAGTTCTCGGTGTAACGCGGCTAATTCCGGATCGTTCATGAAAACATTCTTTCTATGACGAAAGTCAGCAGCCGGGTCTGTGCCAGGGATGATAGGAGTAGCGCGTAAGTTGTCGCTGGAAACAGAAGTAGCTCTAGAAGTAGAAGGCCGCGACGATATTGCCCCAGTCCTCAGTGGTTGGGAAGTTGAAGCTGCAGAAACAGAGCTAAACACAGGAAGTTTCGTTGGACTTTCCGAAGATTTTCGATTTCGAGCAATGATTGTTGTAAGTTCTGCTTTGAATTTTTCGCGTTCTCCGAGTGCCACAGGATTGGGTGAGATGAAGGTGAAGTTATGGCCATTATCGTCACCGAAAAGAGCTATTTTCAGTTTTACTTGGGATGCGCCTTCTTTACTACAGAATAATGCTGTTCCAAAATTGAATCATTGGAACTTTGATAGAAAAGGTCTTGTCATACATGAAGTTTCAGCATGTGGAACGCGCACAGAAGGGGCTTTTTGGCCGTTTTGAGTCCATTGTAAGTAAGAGTCTGTGAGCTCCAAGATACCGGGTGTCTTCTTATAAAACACATTTGCCGTGACCATGGTAGGCATCGAGAAACTACAGCTGCCGCTCTGAGTATGAGTCTCTTCAAAAGTCCATGCACGTGATTTCCACACTGAGTGTCGATACTTTAGTCACCAGTTGAATTCGAACTTACTACTATACTTTTGTATTACTGAGGACTCGAGTCAGTTGAAGTCAGAAGTTCCGGTTGATGCTTGTCTGTACCTATCTATACAGTGCAAGAAATTGGTGTCAAGGGGAGTCGGGGACAATGTCCGCGGGCCGGCCTTCTCATATTTTCGAGTCACGGTCTAAGACTTAAATCAGTTTTGACCTTCCTCATCGACATCCATTTGACATCAGTATACATCAACATTGACTAGAATGTCGCTCGCCCCCCACGACAGTCAGTATGGCTCTAACTCCTAATCATCCTACTTATCAAGAGTACCGCAGTCTCTTTACCCTTTGATTTTCCGAAAGAAGAGGAAAAGGTCATTGCATTTTGGCGAGAAATCGACGCGTTTCAAACCAGCCTAAAGCTCTCCGAGGGACGACCAGAGTACACCTTCTTCGATGGTCCACCATTTGCGACTGGTCTCCCGCATTATGGTCACTTGTTAGCAGGAACCATCAAGGTAAGTAATGTTCAGAAAACGCCCAGCGACGTTCTGAACGATTTGTACAGGATATCGTTACTCGACATGCATCCTCGAGTGGATTCCATGTACCCCGTAGATTTGGTTGGGATACACATGGGCTTCCCGTAGAACACGAGATTGACAAAAAATTTGGTATCACCGGCAAAGACGATGTTATGGCAATGGGCATCGACAAGTACAACGCGGAGTGCAGAAATATTGTAATGCGGTACTCCAACGAATGGAGAAGCACGGTAGAAAGGATGGGTAGATGGATCGACTTCGATAACGATTACAAGACCCTCAATATCAGTTTCATGGAATCGGTGTGGTGGGCATTCAAGGAGCTCTTCAAAAAAGGATTGGTATACCGAGGATTACGGGTAATGCCTTATTCCACAGGATTGACCACGCCGTTATCCAATTTCGAGGCAGGGTTAGATTACAGGGATATTAATGACCCCGCTGGTTTGTACATCGTTCTGTACTCGTTATCTTTCCTGATCGCAACATTTGCAGTGACGGTCGCATTCCCCTTGGTCGATGACCCGGCAACGTCGTTACTTGCTTGGACGACAACGCCTTGGACATTACCTTCCAACCTCGCTCTATGTGTCCATCCAGATTTTACCTACATCAAGATTCATGACGCCGAGAAAGATCAGAACTTCATCTTACACGAGAATTTGCTTTCCACCCTTTACAAAGACCCAAAGAAAGCCAAGTACAAGAAACTTGGTCAATTCCAGGGTTCTGATATGAAAGGATGGAGATATATTCCACTTTTCGAATATTTCACAGAACAGGTGAACATTACTTGCCTTCTCTTGCTAACTAATTTAAGAATCTGTACCTATTTAGTTTGAAGATAAAGCTTTCCGGGTTGTAGTAGACACGTATGTCACCGCATCTGACGGTACAGGTATTGTACACCAAGCCCCAGCATTCGGTGAAGATGACCATCGCATTGCTATTGCAAATGGTGTCCTCAGTCCAGAGGAAATGCCTCCATGCCCCATTGACGATAAGGGTAACTTTACAAAGGAGGTTCCTGATTTCGCAGGCGAAAACTTCAAGGTGCATAATTTTCTTGTCTGATTGAGAAGTTTCCATCATCTTGAATGTTCAATCTAGGCTGCAGATAGCAAGATTCAAAAGATGCTCAAGATCAAAGGTCGCTTAATCGTGCAGTCCACGCTCAAGCACTCCTATCCTTTTTGTTGGAGGTGCGCATGTCAAATTCTCGTCCACGGATCATACTCATTCAAGACACAAGGTCAAAAACCCCGTTGATGTACCGTGCATTCCCGGTGTGGTTCGTCAGAGTAACCCCCATCGTCGATGACTTGGTCAAAAACAACGCTCAGACAAGATGGCAAGCATATCACATATCTCATCTATTAGTATATCCTAATCGGGACATCGCAGGGTGCCTCAGAGCGTTGGGGATGGTCGATTTGGAAACTGGTTAGCATCGGCTCGAGATTGGAACATTTCACGGAACCGATACTGGGGAACACCCATTCCCTTATGGGTCAGTGACGACATGGAAGAGGTACGACATTTTGTCGAACTCTGGGTCTCAAATTCTTACTCTACTTCTAGGTCGTCGCCATCGGTTCGGTTGAAGAATTGGAGACTTTGTCTGGTGTCAAGGGGATTATAGATCTGCATCGGGAAAATATTGACCATATCACCATTCCTTCACGTCAAGGGAAAGGGAGCCTCAAGCGTACTGAAGAGGTATTCGACTGTTGGTTTGAATCTGGAAGGTAAGTGTATTTTGTTGATCAGGTCTGACTCACCCTCACCTTCTTTCTAGTATGCCGTATGCACAACAACACTATCCTTTCGAAAACAAGGAGATCTTCACCAATGGCTTTCCAGGAGACTTTGTTTGCGAAGGCATAGATCAAACCCGTGGATGGTTCTATACCCTTCTTGTTCTGTCAACTCATCTGTTTGGAACTGCGCCGTGGAAAAATCTCATCGTAACGGGTCTGGTTCTTGCAGCGTTAGTGTCTAAAATCTTCTAGTTTCTGATGAACTCAGACTGACGATTGTTTTCAGTGATGGCAAAAAAATGAGTAAGAGCCTCAAAAATTATCCAGATCCCAATATTATCATTGATACATACGGCGCTGATGCTACAAGGTGATTATCAACTTGCAACCTGTATGGGGCATTTTTAATGATTTCGATTTCAGAATGTATCTCGTCAATTCGCCTATTGTTCGAGGAGACAACTTGCGCTTCCGGGAAGAGGGCGTCAAGGATGTCATCTCTCGTGTTCTTCTGCCGTGGCTCAATTCTTTCCGTTTCTTCCTCGGACATGTTGCTATCTTGAAAAAAGCTACAGGAATCGACTTTAAATACGACCCGCATGTACCCCTCCCCAACAATGTCATGGATCGATGGGTCCTTGCTCGTTGCCAGTCCCTGATTTTGTTGGTACGACAGGAGATGGCTGCCTACAGGTTGTATACCATCATCCCCCGTCTATTGGATCTCATCGACGAGCTTACGAACTGGTACATTCGATTCAACCGTAAGCGTTTCAAAGGCGAAGATGGTCAACAAGATACCGTTTCAGCGCTGAATACCCTGTTCGAAACGTTGCTCACTCTCTGTCTAACGATGGTACGAGGTTTTTTCCGGTCCATGTGAATTTACAACTAATCTGGCATCTCAGTCATCATATACTCCATTCTTTACGGAGAACATCTATCAAACACTTCGTCTGTATATCCCGGAAAACCCGGAGGCGGGCGATACCCGTTCAGTGCATTTCCTTCGATTCCCGGAGGTGAAGCAAGAGTATTTCGATGTAGACATCGAGCGCCAGGTAGCGCGTATGCAGGCTGTCATTGACTTGTCAAGAAACATTCGTGAAAAAAACAATGTATCGCTCAAGGTTGGTACTTTATAACTCTGTGTTGTTGTTTCGAGCTCAACGCATGTGATAGACGCCTCTAAAGGAGCTCTTGGTATTTCACCCTGATGAGCAATACCTCGCCGACATTCGACCGCTACAGCGGTACATCGAGTCAGAGCTAAATGTTCGCGATGTCATCTTCAGTTCGGATGAGAGACTATCTGGAGTACGGTACCGTGCTGTCGCTGATTGGGGTGTCCTGGGCAAGAAGCTTAGAAAGGATATCGGTCGTGTCAAGAAAGCCTTGCCTGACGTCAGCTCCGATAGGGTGAAAGAATATATCAGCACTGGCAAGATGGATGTGGATGGGATTACTTTGGTAGAGGGTGACCTTACTGTCCAGCGTTACCTCGAACTTCCTTCATCGGGAATTGGACAATATGGCACACACACGGACAATGATGTTGTCGTCCGACTGGATATCCAAATCCATGCAGATCTCCAGGGCGAGTGGCTTGCACGGGAGCTTATCAACCGTATACAAAAGCTACGCAAGAAGGCTGGATTACAGGCAACGGACGATGTCGAACTATACTATTCGCTCGAAGGTAGCACTGGCGCCGCCCTTCTTGATGCAATGGAACAGTATGCAGAATTCATCCGCAAAACAGTTGGGAATGTCCCAACCAGTGACAACCAGCGTAAATCTGGGACAGAGCTCATTCGGGAAGAACAGGAAATTGCAGACATGAAGTTTGGGTTGATATTAGTGAGACCATAGGATATAGTTTATAACTAGTACTACTTATATATATTACATTGTTATCATTACACGCAGATAGATATATGGATGCTCGATCATTTTTTGGACGAACCAAAACCTCCGAAACCCATCAACTTGGCCATTTCATCATTCTCTGGATTGTTGGCTGCCAGAGCGTCAACAAGTAGCTTTTCCTTTTGAGCCTTTTTCTGGGCCTTCTTCTCTTCACGGATCGCCGTTTCCTTGGCCCTCACTTCGGCCAAACGTTGGTCGAAATCATAAGCTTTGGCATTAGTCGCTTCTTTGGTCTTTTCACGAAGAAGCGCAATGCGAGCGCGAACTTGTTCCAGAGTTGATCGTTCCAACCGAGTACTTTGTCCCAACGCTCTTAGATCTACGAGAACAACCGCTAGAGCTCAAGATCGTGACGATAGTGGAAATCCTACGTACGAGCGCGACTGTTGATATGGTCCAAGTATCCAGTAGTGTCCTTGTAGGTTCTATTACAAGCCTCACAGTGGAACCCTGGCTGGCCTGAGCCTCTTCCCCCGGGATTCTGAACGACCATAGTCTTGTTAAGATTTTTATCGAGGTCGAGAGAGCCTTCTCGCTGTTTCATTAGTTCTGTGGGCTTCGGGAGATCCTGCTTTGGCCCTTTTCGGGGCCTCTTTCCTGGCATATATGCATAAGTGTGAGGATAAAGAGATGGGATATTCTCACCTTGCTTCATACGCTCTTCATTCTCCTGCATCCTCTCTTTCTCTTCGAGGTCGCGCTTTTTGGCTCTCTCAGTAAATTCTTCTTTATCCCATTTCTTCCTGAAGTCAGTGTCGGCAGCTTTGGTCCCATATGCACCTCCGCCCTTGTCAGCCATGTTGATGGCGGTAATCGATTCCGAAATGACTGCCACGTACACGTGGTTCACAACGTACTACTCCTTTTCTTTCATGCAGCCAGCCAAATATCATGAGCGAACCAGACGTTGACTTGGAATTCGGCTATTCTTTGTCTTTCCCTTTGCCCTTTCGTGTATTCGCCCTGACTTCATTGGGTATCCTCGCATGGGCAACCAACATTCACGGACTCGATAACCTCGGTGTCGACGTCGTTTCAGCCCTTGATTTACGCGTAGGAGACCATCATTCTCCCTCTCAACGATACTGGCCAGATTCACCACGAAAAGCAGACGTGACCGTCCTATACAAGAATGTTTACCGGATATTCATCACTTATTCAGTATGGTGTTTGGTATCTTGGACAACGTTCCGCTCCCTAAGTCAAGGGAATCCGACTCTAGTCGACGTCTATGGATACATTCCAGCTGTTTTTGCCCTTCTTACTGTCATAATCTTGCTACTTCCCTTTCATGTACTATTCAAACCCGAGCGAGACAAGTTTCTTCAGTACGTCTTTATCCGCAGCTATCTTCGTTTACAAAATCTCAAGTGTTTGATCTTCAGTGCAATCCGACGTTGTATCTCTTCTTCCCCCGACAGTCCCGTCTATTTTGCGGACGTAGTGTTTGCGGACATTTTCACGTCGTTCGCCAAAGTTTTGGGAGATGTCTTCATCTCACTCCGTATGCTTTTCCCTGGAAATAGCCTCTTGGAACCACCTGCTGATCACGGTTGGACGCGCTGGATCATGCCCACTATCATGAGGTATATCATTTTCAAACATCCGCGGCCCACCTGACCAGCTTTAGCATACCTTACTTAGTTCGTTTCCGCCAGTGCGTCATTGAATGGCTTTCCGTGGATAACACCAGCAGAAGGCCACTAGCCAATGCTGTGAAATACGCTACTGCTTTCCCAGTAATGTATCTATCTGCTGCCCAGCGATTGGTGGTATCCGATTTGATCAATGAGAAGGGAAAACAAGCGGCCGAGGAAGCATGGCATGGTGAACATCCGTTATTCAGACTTTGGTGGGCTCCAACTATAGTTTATGTCCTTGATCTTCTGTTCAACTTTACTCCAGGCTTCTTTTCGCAGCGATTAACTCTCTGTACTCATTCTGGTGGGATGTTACAAATGATTGGGGATTGGAGTTATTGAAACCCGGTTCCAAAACATCCGGCCGACCTCTCCCTCCTAGACGTCTCGTTCTCCCTCACCTCCATTCCGGGACTGCGCTTCTTGGATCACACCGTCCCGCCCCGGAAAGCGAAGATCATCTTGCATATCCATTTGGATTACGACCTACATTATTGTATCCTTTACCTGTCTATCCGTTACTGGTATTTCTCAACCTCATACTCCGGTTGACATGGTCCATCAAGCTTTCTAGCCATCTGCATTCCAAGTCTGAAGGCAGCGTCGCAATATTCCTCATAGAAGTAGCAGAGATAGTTCGTAGATGGATGTGGGTATTTGTGCGAGTCGAATGGGAAGTGATTAAAAAGGCCCGGGAAACGCGCAATACCGGAAGGACTAGCTTTAGTGATACCGATGAACCCGAGTTTGAGTTGATCACAACTCCTACTATGGAGCATGAAATAGACCCATAGGTGTGTTATTTTGGTCCTCCAGGTGAATGCATATCCCGATCTGACCGCCAAGACAGATTACTAGGCAGATTATTATCCCATACAGCATTACCTTAATGGCGCATACCTACTTATTCCTACCTGCTCCGATTGAACTGCTCACACCCGATAATTATCGCTTTGTTCCGGGAGAAGCTCGAGGAACTGTGCAGGTGCAGCGGGGATTTTCGTGTCGTTACGCGTTTTGAACCTAGATGCCTAACAAGATCGCGGACAATATCAGTCGTTTGGTGGCTCTTGGTGGTGTCCTAAACAGCGGACTAAAGCGTACAATCTCAGCTTCAGCCAATCATCGTTGGCGGTTAACGATCACATGTTCATTCCTCTGTGTATTTCGAAGTTAACCATATTTGTCTAATTTGCATCTATCGAATAACTTTCTGTCATCTGATGGACCCGTTGCTCGGAGCTCACAGGATCTTCATCTCGTATAAAAGGTCGCTACAAATGTTACCCATGGTTCTCATCTCATACGCTTGCTACTGACTCTCGACAATGAAGGTCTGATGACATTCGGTGTTATAGATTGAGAAACTAATCACGTTTACGCTTTGTTGGATAGATTCTTGCTATCCTTTACAATGGTTATGAACATGCCGAGGCAGAGCCTCGCCTACACGGTACCGTCGAGAACAAGGTACCTTAGAACCATAGCAGTCTAATGCCACCAGTTTGAACTATATCACAGCTCGGAATTGAAGGATGGCTTCAGTCGCTCGGTCATGAGTTCATTGGTGCGCAGTTAATGTCCTTCGGGCGGTAGAAGTTGACTGATTGTTTGGTCGCAGTGAGCAGCAATAAAGAGGGACCTGACAGCGATTTCCAGAAACACATTGTCGATGTACATTCAAACTGTTTTTCTAAGTACGAACACTCGCTGAGGCCTTTTTGTTGCCTTTTGTAGGCGGAAGTCCTGATCACTACTCCGTTCCACCCTGGCTATTTGACCCGTGATCTCGTGGAGAAGGTGACCGGATTGACCAATTGCTCTTTACCAATTTCACCTAATCGTAGTTTCATGTAGGCCAAAAACCTCAAGCTCTGTGTGACCGCAGGTGTCGGTTCAGATCACATCGACCTAAATGCCGCTGTTGACCACAAAATTCAAGTTTTGGAGGTTAGCTACTAGCTTACATTTTCCACACAATATCTAACAAAGTTTTAGGTTTCGGGGTCAAACGTTGTTTCTGTCGCTGAGCATGTTATCATGTCCATCCTTCTTCTTGTGCGCAACTTTGTTCCGGCACACGAAATGATCGAGCGAGGCGATTGGCATGTGTCCGAGATTGCTCGCAATGCTTTTGATCTCGAAGGCAAAGTTGTCGGAACCATTGGGGCTGGAAGAATCGGTTACCGTGTACTTCAACGTCTGGTCCCTTTTGACTGCAAAGAACTCCTGTATTACGATTATGCACCATTACCTGCTGCATCCCAGCAAGCTGTAAAGGCTCGTCGTGTTGAAAACATAAAGGTTCATATGCTTGCTTCTTATCCAACAATGGAGATTATTGAATCACCCTGCAGGACTTTGTATCTCAGTGTGATGTTGTCACTGTCAACTGCCCTCTTCATGAGGGTACTAGAGGACTCATCAATGATGAGTTGCTCTCTCACTTCAAGAAGGGAGCTTGGCTCGTCAACACCGCTCGAGGAGCAATCTGTGACAAAGACGCAGTTGCCCGCGCTTTGAAAAGTGGACAGCTTTCCGGTTATGCTGGTGATGTATGGGATGTTCAGCCGGCTCCCAAAGATCATGTCTGGCGTACTGCAAAGAACCCTCTAGGAGGTGGAAATGGCATGGTCCCTCATTATTCTGGCAGTACCATCGATGCACAGGCGCGCTATGCTAATGGTGTCAAGAGTATTTTGGAGAACTACTTCCATGACAAGCCTCAGGAGCCTCAGAACATTATTATCGGGCTTGGCAAGTATGAGACTAAAGCTTGTGAGTTGTTTTTGGCTCTAATACACTTTTTTCCTGCCTAAACATTATTTGTAGACGGGCAACGTTGAAATGGATTCGAAGAATTCAATGTGTTACTTGTATTATATTTGTGCTATGTAAAGGACATAATTTATTGACACAAACATTGTACTTTTCAACGAAAGTCACCAGTTATCTGGTCAATCCAAACGTTAACCATGTTCGTCGTTCGTGGCAGAGAGACAGCGAATACACCTTTGAGAGTATCTCGTTCGTTCGACTATGCACCTCAAGATCTGCCGTGTACCTTTCTTTGTACATTTGCCTTCGATTCATCCCTCCCTACATTCAGTAACTCCACCTCTACCCACTGCATTGACCTCTTCTCCGCATTATCTTCCCTCTGCGGCCTCCTTCAAATCAAGATTGCAACCACCGAAGAAGAACAGAAACATCTCATCGACCGTGCATGTTCCCAGACGGATCCGGATGCGAGCGAGAAATCGGGGCGGCAGCGGATACTGTGAACATCGCCATGAGTTGTATCTGGCCAAACACTGTTTTTTTTTTTTGAAAATCACAGAAACTCTGTTTGCTTTCGATTAAAGTAGCGCCTTACCTCCCGAGTGCGCTCCATGCGAATTATGTAGCAATCTATGCTGTAATTATCGAGGATGACTACCTTCATACTGTGTCTGGTAATATGCTCAAACCCTCCTTCATCTTCCTTATCGTTTGGCCCTTGTGATAGAGTAAAGCGGCGCACTTTCCACACTTAACTTTCCAGCATCTATCCGTTTCCTTCCATTCTTCCATTTCCCAAGAGCCAACAAAGTCACCCTTCGAACATCGATCCATTTCCTGGAAAATGCGAGCCTTCAGTTCTCTCCACGCCGAATTGTCCACTTCGTGATTACAAGCGACACACCGGGAACTTTCAGAATTCCCTAGGGTGAACACGTCTTGATCATCCAAAAACACCTTCATCTGGTCTCTCCGAGCACGATGGAGCCTTAATAATATGAGTAGATCTTTCGCAGATAGACGCTTTAAGACCTCTTCGTGTTCATCATCATAAAGGTTCAACCCCAAAGAATGCTTGGACGCCACCTTGGCTTCTGGCACCCAGCCGAAATGTGTAGCGAGTGCATACAGGCGAAGTGGCTGTTCCAAAAACATGGGCGCTGTAATTCCGAAACGAAGAAATGATAAAGGACCGGGAGCATCCCAAGATTCCGCGAGTAGTAGAAGGTTTTCAATTTCTGAGATACATTCTTCGTCCGAGTCTGCAGACTCAGGATCAGGTGTCCAAGAAGGAATAGGAAGACCGCTCATTAGGCGGAGCATAGGCTCAAGAATGTTATTGTGCTGAGAGGTTGGTAATGGAGAAGACGAGGATGCTGGCGTTTGAGAGGAAATAGAAAGAAGTGCATTCCAGAAGCCAGATGCGGACCGCAAGACAAAGGATGGAACTCGGTAAAGTGTGCCCTCCAAGGATCGAAGTACAATATCGGCTTCAGATGAGCAGAATTGCGGATGATATTCATCCAAAGTCGGAGTATTGGTGGCCAAGTCGCTTGACATCGTGGTCTAACTCGGAGGTGCAACCGAATTGGAGGTTACGATTGATATTATAATCCGATACTCGGATAGGTCTTCCCCGCAGAAAGCGCTGCTGAGCAAATTCAACCATCATGTTGAATATAGGCCATGGAAAAAAAATACATATGTGTATAGTACTCTAAGTCGTTCTGCGAGGCTGAACATTATTACGATCATGATCCCTCAATGGGTATTCGTCCGTCAACTAGTAGGTCGCTGCACCCCTTCTACGACCAGTTCTCATTCCCGATCTTCTCGATCCAAAGCATCGGCAGCAGAGGATATCCAAAATCACATCGAATATGGTAACTATGACCTGTATTACAAGTGTCAAGTTATCTATCAACCCAAACAGGTGAAAAGCACAAGACTTACTGTAGTGATAGCGCCTACAATAGTCATGATAACGCCTGCAATGGCAGAAATGATTGCATTAATGCCTGCGCCTATTGAAGAAAATATGGCTCCCTATACAGAGTTTCAGCGATAAATCAGATGAAGAATTAGGTATGCGTATCTACTAACCATTTCTTGTTGTTTATTTCGTCGTTTGTAAAAAGGATGCTGGATTTGTAACTGGGTAAAGATGAGATGTAATTGAGCCCGCTCACATCTATTATATATCCATTTTAGCGTGACGTAGCGCAAGGAAGTTTTGGGTGAAGTAAACCATGACGATCTCTTCCAGGCTCAGTGCAAGAAACTTTCCCACGAGGCAAAAAAATAATTTAGACTCCACCTAACTTACGATGACATCACAAAGAAAGTCGGTCAAAGCTGTACATAGCATTGTAAGTGACATTGACAATGAACCTACGACTCCCGCTTGATCCGCTCCTTCAACTGTTCATTCACAAACTTCTCCAGCGTATTAGCGCATTTGTGATAAACGCTATCTTCCAAATTGTACAAGCGGCAATTATCGAATACAAGCCGAGCATCGCTAACAAAATCTTCGACCGTCTGGTATTGATTATTGTCGAGTTTGTGCTCCATCGTACTAAAATCTACATGCCACGCTGTCAGGAATGGACGGATCTTGGCTAAAGCAAGGAACACTTGTACCCATGGGTTTTAGTACGATATCATGGTAGTCTGGAACATCTTCCGCGGTAACAGGCTTGAGAAATGGCCATGCCTGATTATGTTCTTGCAAGTCCTTCAGTAAGCGATCCATGAAATGCTGATCGGGACTTTTTGGTAAAAGACGAGCCAAGCTGTAGAAAATATCAGTTTGATGTCGTTGAGGACATGGGGGTAGAGACAAGACTGACTTTTCAGCCATGGACGGGGTCCATCCAGTTTCACCTGAATGTATTTCAGACGAGTATCATCGAGATGGAGGGAGACAGGCGCACGTAGTCCGGGAACGTCTTGCGGGTCTACGGTGACACCTACTGGGGCACCTTCTTGGAATTGAGGAAGCCCTGCGTGTACGATATGCGAACGAGACATCTGTCGAACTTTCGACATGATCGCATCTTGCTGCTGAGCAAGAATATTTGCCTTGTCAAGGTAGTCAACTTTGTCCAACATCGTACATTGCATAATTGTGCCACCCTCGTAATCTTTAATATAGCCAGCCCACACCGATCGATCCAGTGTGATCTCCTTCGAAAACCCTTGCTTCTCGAAATAGCCGACAGCGTAGTTGTCAGCATATGTTAGGAAATGGTTCATTCGTGGATACGTTTTCCGTATGTGCATCTTGTAATGGTCCATAAGCATTCCACCGTAACCCTATAAAGAAGAAAACTTAGAGAGAGGTGGAAGGAACATTTTAAATTAAAGCTGTAACCTTGACTTGGTCTACGGAAGCGGTGGCAAAGAAAACAATCTCCGAAAAACCTCGGTGGGGAAAGGGACGAAAGAGAATGCCACCAACCACCTTGTATCCACGTTTGACAATGGCTAGAGCTCTGGAATTGGAATCATGTACCAAACGTGCAATGTAGTCCCGCGGCATTTTTGGGAGTTGCTTCTGGAAGAGTGTTTTTAGGCCCGTCATGAGGACCATGGAATGAGGTTGTCTATCGTTCTCAACTGGCATGATTTGGATTATACCTTTCCGCAACTCGATAGTAGCAGCCTTTTCGGATCTTACTGGCGGCTAAGAGTAGGGATGAGGCTTGCAAACAGGGGAATATGGAGGATACCGACCGCTGTGGTTTCAGAGTCAACAGGTACACCTGTAGCAAGCCTATCCAGTTGTGCATCGTCCAGTTTATCCTCGATCTTGACTCTCGGTTCGGGCTCAACATTTGTTTTACCGTGAGCAACATGCATTCTACCGGTAGCAGGGACGAATTTGACACCTTTGCCAGGCTTTACAGGCGATTTTGGTGGCGCGGTCTTTTGTGATACACGCATTGCCAGGGGCTCTTCGTCGTCGTCATTATCATCTCCGCTGAGGGAAGACACAGATATTCGCCGTTTTTTGAGAGGCGGAGGCTTGTCGTGAGGAAAAGAAGAAAGAGAAGACGCAGATTGACTATTTATTCGTTGTTCTTTCATCGAACACGTCAATAATTGGTACGATCACATGAAGACGAGCATACCAGAGGAATTGACAAGCTGAGACGGAGCAATCACGGACACTGGCGCGTCCGTCATTCGCCTTCGAAGACTTTCTACATCAGGATCGCTATAAGCGAAATCCAGGAGTTTTCCTTCGTCCTACATGAACGGCCTTGAGTATCATCGAACACTATTTCGGGGGATGAATTCCATCACCTAATACCCAAACATTGAGTTGGAAATCAAAGTGCAAGGTATAGACTTCGGACCTGCATATTTTCGTCAATTCGTATCGCATACGACGCCCGCCTCCGGTATTCCTCGGTGCCAATCTGCAACTCGTTTGCCCCGTGTTCTGCCACTCCGTGACCACAAGCACAAATGTCCAGATAAGGAGGTGCCGAAGGCTTTTCTTCGTCGTCATCAGAGCCATATTGTCCCAGTTCACCTAAGATCGACTCTCCGGACCCATCGTCAAGAACGACATGGACCCCGATACTCGGATGTAGGCCTTTACAGTTTTCGCAAGCGGTACATGGACAGTGACGCGCAATCTTGAGAGCAATGTGCAGAGGGGTCAATGAATCTATAGAGCTGGATGCAGGATACGCAAACTTCATTATTCTGGGGTACAAGAGTACTAGTGGGAAGAGGCATGGAATTATTTATTAACGTAAGCGGCGACGGATAAGATCAATTTCGAAATGATCGACCTCCACAAATAAACTTCCATGCTAAGGCTTGCTTGTTGTTTTGCACGCCCATAAATGGCGTTGCTTTTTATTCCCTCTTTCTTTCAGATCTGGTTTTTTTCTTTCTTTCTTCTAACGGTGCTTGCCAGCGAATGGATAGAGTATCCTAGCGATGGGTCTGAATTATCCATAGCTTCATTTTGGATGTTTGGTACTTACAGAACTATAGATTCGCGACACTCACGCACTACTCCCTCCCCCTGGACTACATCGCAAGCTGTGGATGCACCGCAGATAGCACACACTATCCTACCGCCGCTCTTTCTCAAATGGCCTATGGAAGCAGTACAGCCTACGGCCCAGCTTGTGGAAGATGCTTCAATCTAACTCTACTTCACACATTTCTATCTGTGCCCCCGTTTTATCCACCGAACACAAAATCCATCGTCGTAAAGGTAACAGATTTGTGTCCCCTATCTACAACTGGTTGGTGTAATGCAACAACAAATGGACCCAACGCGTATGTTGGCTTTAATTTCCATAGTCTTCCTTTGATATTTGCTGAATATGTGTCACCGTACAAAGTGCAGGGAATTTTCTGAATTTTGATCTTGCATATCCTTCGACCTCGATACCCTCGGACTTCTTCCCATCGAATGCGACTTATTATGGGTACACGGTAATTCACATGGTACTGTCCCCTTTTGTCTGGTGCTTAGGTTGTACACAACAGGATTTTGGGGTGTGGAACATTAGTTATGGGAGCGTTGCTTGCAGCAACTGGGAAGGGTGGAATAATGATGCAGCTTTAGGTAGTGTCACTGGACAAGGCCCCGAGAGCGTCTGTTGCGCTGCGGACCCCACCGTATGTCCTCCATATTGCTGTGGGTATCCGTATTCGTCCACTCAACAAAAATAGAACTCAAGCAACACATGCACATCATATTCTGATCACAACGGAATAGCGTAAGTGCCTACTGGTCTTTTTCGATTTCCCTACATATTGAATTCGAAAATTTTGTTAGGCCAGACACGACCACGTCCTCGGGACATTCTATACCACGACCGTATCTATTCACACTCTCACTTGCATCGTTTATGTCGCTGTTGTTTGAATCTTTGTTGTGCTAGTCAGTAAGGGATGAATGGTCGCATGAATTGAATCTGGGCCAAATTAGTAAAGAACGTCAATTATCATGGTGATAGTCATGCTGCCCGCCTGATAGTGATGTATATTAGAACAGTCAAGATATTCCAAGGTCCTTACTTCTCAACGTCGTCTTCAGCGAGTCTCTTGTAACCACGACCGTTGGCAAAAAACCTTCTTAGCTTCTTGAAACCACCGAAGAAGGCAACAGCCGCGCCAGCAAAAGCGAGTAAAGTAACAAAAAAGAAGATATTTCTGAAGAAATGAGACTCCTCAGTTTCAGGAGCGGTGACGACAACAGACGACGTTGGCGACGCAACAGCAGTAGTAGACGTTGGGATCGTAAGATCTGCTGTAGCGGTGGGAATGATTTCGGAGGGGGAATCAGAATTTTCCTCCGTTTCTGCATCATCGACCTGTAACGACAAGGAAATCCAAATTTTTATTCGTATCACAGAGTTGAATAACAAGAACGCTGATTATAGCTCAGCGTGAAGGGGTACCTGGTTGCCATCGGCATCGGTGACTACTTCAATTAGGAGCTGAGGAAGATATGTGATGAATGTCTGCGTTAAGAAACAGTGGATTTTATTTACCTCGCCACATTCAATAATCTTGACATCTTCAATTGGACGGTCGCCTTGTCCTTTTGGAACATCCTCTGAGAAGAGCAATCAAGTCAGCAGCTGTGAGTTCAAGAACGAATAACGTACCAATTGCATACACAACATCCATTCCTTCAAGGACTTTTCCGAATACAACCTACCATGTCAAGGGTGTCAGCACAGAGAAAATGTAATTGAAAACATGGTTCTCTTACATGTTTGTTGTCCAACCAACTGGTGACCACAGTGGTGATGAACTTCATAGTGATTATGAGATTGGAGGAATATATGAGGAGAAGTATAAACCCACGAATTGAGAACCTAAACATGGAGTCAAATAATCTATAGACTGCAATGTTGAAAGGTCACTTACCATTAGTATCCTTGCCCGCATTTGCCATAGACAGGATACCAGGAGCAGTATGCTTCAGCTTACTAAATAGAACGTTAGATTCATAAATTTCTTTGCGATTGCACAGCTCACAAGTTCTCGTCATCGAATTTATTCCCGTAGATTGACTGCGTAGCCAGTGAATGAGAATGTCAATTCTCCAGGCGCAATTTACACACCTTTCCACCGCGACCGTTTCCATCAGCTGATGAGGATGTCAGAGACAAACATTAGAAAAGAGGAGACGCGAGACGCACTGAAATCGCCTCCTTGAATCCTACAGGGACGTCTGTATAAATACCGCAAGCATCAAAAGTTCACGAGCACACACATGAATTGCTTGATAACACGGTGAAATATGGATCCCTTGTATGTCATTCCCTCATCCAGTGGGGTACCGTCCTTTCGCACACCAGTCGACAAGGCACGGAAATTTTCGACAGTCTTTGGTACAGTCTAAATAGAGGGTTACGACAAGAAGCAACACACTATAAGCTATAGCTGCTCACTCCTCCAAAGAGTCCGACGACGACTGTATTTAATCAGGTAAGGAGATGAAAGTTTACACTTGTGATGAACGTACTCCTTCCCATGAACTGGTCACCGTGCTGGATATCGAAAAAGACCTTGTGAGTAATCCTTGGACCCTTCGCAGCTTCAGCATCCTGCGCACAGAACAGGGATGCCAGTGACACAGCGAGAAATATTAACGAAAGTCGACGAAAGTACATGGTTGTAATAAGAGATATCAAGACGTGGCTTTTCCCGGGCCCTGGCTTTTCCGACGTGACAGGCGTCTGATTTTCAATATCCGCGCGCCTATGCGAATTTTCACTCAATGGACGACGACGGCCTGGTTTTGAACCTTGCAAGTGAAGACCTTTCCTCTTCAAAAGCCGCAATTAGCTCAAAAGGGGGGAGGTGGACTGACAGGTGGATTATCTGACTTGTGTATTGGTTTTCATCTTAATGTTTCCGATCCTTCCTTCAGATTGAAAGCAAAGCGCGGAGCTAAACGTAAAACTCGTAATGAACAGCCCACTAATGCTAAGAAACCTCACAATATACAGACAGAAATTGAGGAGCCTCATCGAAAGCGTCCTCGTTTAGAGAAACCTCCCGCTCAATCCGCCAGTAGAGAACATCCTCACGCTCAATCTCATCCCCCGACTCAGATAATTTCATCACTCTTTTCCTACAACCCTAAGGTTCAAACACCTGTCGACCCTGATACTTCCAAGGTGCCTTCTGCACCGTCCAATGCCCCCTTGACCGACGCATCTAGTTTCTCAGGACTAGGTCTCAATCCCCTCATCTCCGCACATCTTTCTTCTAAAATGGGTATACAGAAACCTACGTCCATCCAACGCGCTGCACTTCCTGTCACATTGTCTGTCTCACCGGACGTCATGGCTCGAGATATATTCATACAATCGCAAACAGGTTCTGGAAAAACTTTGTCATTCCTCCTTCCTATCATTCAGGATCTACTCCCCCTAAGCTCATTATCTTACATCGACCGGTCCTTAGGAACGCTAGCCATCATCATTGCGCCTACTCGTGAGCTTGCAAAACAGATATCCGATGTGTTGGAGAGTCTCCTTTACCTCCGATTGAGAGCCACAGACGAATCCGCGGATGATTCGAATACTGTACGTTTAACCCGTTGGCTGGTCTCCGGCCTTTTAATAGGCGGTGGAACTAGGACGCACGAAAAAGCCCGACTGCGGAAGGGACTTCCAATCCTAGTGGCGACACCTGGTCGATTGCTAGATCACCTCCAAAATACATCCACTTTCAATGTTTCCAAATGTCGGTGGCTGGTTCTTGATGAGGCTGATCGTCTGATGGAGCTAGGCTTTGAGGAAAGCATCACGGGCATCTTGAAGTGTTTGGATGGACATCGAAAGCTGGCTCTGCAGGCTGTCAGAGAAGGGATTGGCAAAGAGGTCGGCGGTTGGGATTGGGAACGCAGGAGACGGACCATTCTATGCTCTGCAACGATCCGTGAAGATGTTCAAAAACTTGCCAATACCACTCTTACACGACCAATCATGATCAAGGCCACAGAAGTAGAAATACCCCCTGATCTGACGGCTTCGAAGACTGCTCACGCCCTCGAAAACTTTAGCCCTCCCTCCCAACTTTCTCAAAAGTACGTTATCACTCCATTAAAATTACGGCTAGTTGTCCTCGTAGCATTACTGCGTAGTATGATCTCTCAGCGTCGAGGTCAACCAGGATCCAAAGCCATAGTGTTTCTCAGTTGCACAGATGCCGTGGATTTTTTGTGGAAAATGCTGGGTGGGTCCTTGATGGACGGTGAAGATACAGAAAGAGCAGAGCAGGAATCAGATATCGAAGACAACTCAGATGACGTCGACGAGGGTCAAGTGGAGTCCAAATCCAAACAAATATTACTGAAGTCCTCCCTACTTCCCAACACATCTGTATTTCGTCTCCACGGATCTTTACCAACGCAAATACGGCTTGCTACTATACGTGGCTTTTCTGGCTCTTCCAAAACCGCCGCGCCGTTTTCCGTGCTTCTCTGTACTTCAGTAGCCTCTCGTGGATTGGATCTTCCTCTGGTGTGGAGCGTCATTCAGTATGATCTCCCCACAGAGGGTGGTGCTACAGAGTACGTACATCGAGTCGGTCGTACAGCTCGTGCAGGTAAAGGTGGTGAGGCCTGGAGCTTTGTTAGTCCCAGTGAGGTGGCATGGGTACAGTGGGTGGAAGGAAAAATGCGTAGTGACAGCTCGGAAAGTGAGAAGCAAAATATCTCATTAATTCCTGTCACTCCAGAATCCGTCCTCAAATTAGGATTTGGAGGAAAAGGTAGTGAATACGAAGAGAGAGCAACTCAAGTCCAGCTTTCGTTTGAACGATGGGTTCTTCGAAGCAAGGAGGTTCGGTTGTTCCCACACCATGCTATGAAATTCTGACCTAATTTTTCTTCAGAACGCCATTCTTGCTCGGAAGGCATTCATGTCTCACATGAGGGCCTACGCGACACATCCCTCCGCTGAAAAACACATCTTCCACATCCGACATCTTCACCTTGGACATCTTGCGAAAGCATTCGCTTTACGAGAAACACCAAAGGCCGCTACGAGTGCTTCCGGTGGTAAATCTCGGGGAATGAACACGGCGAAGGATGGTGGGGTAACTAAGAAGAGAGAAAAAGATAGGGCTGCGAACATCAAAGGCGAAAAATGGGAAATTACGCATAGTGGAGACGCCGAGAGGCGTATGCGAGACATTGTTCGCGCACAGGGTAGAAAATCAAAGAAGGGTGGAGTAATGATGAGCAGTGGTAGCTCAGAGTTCCAAATAGCTGGAGGGTATGATTTGGAGAAGATGGTAGGCGGTATGTAGAATGTCATCGGGAGCACATTTCCTTGGAATGAGCCAAACACCCACGATAAGATACATCCATTTGAGGTTGGAAGCACTTGACTCTTGCAACTACACAGATGTATTTGCAGGCAAACATCCATTACATGGGGACGATTGGAACTTCTGCCCAAGTCCAGCAAGAGTCAATGAGCCAGTGTGGATACGCTTGCAAGGGGACTTGGTTTTGTCGGATGCGTTCCTCTCCAATGGGATGTAGCGACTCCTCCTCTTTCTATGGGTTGAACTTCTTGTTGGGTGTGGGCGCCGTGAGATCTATCTAGGCGATGTAGTTCGCGACAATTAGTAGTGCGTATGTATCAGTTGTGGGAAAATATTTCTACGGCGCGCCGAAAGCCGAATACTCATTTTCTTCAATGTCCCCTTCAACGCCAGTGAACGATGGGCCACTGCCGCCTCCTGTAATTAATCCTGGCGGTACTTATACCCTCCAAGTAATATACTCCTGCTGTCAAAATCCCGTATACTGATTTCACTGCCACAGTCAATCTGTGTTGGTTGCAAAGTTTATATCTCACGTCCTGGTCCGAACGGTACAACCGAGGAACGGGTGGCCGAAATTCTTTCTATAAGAGACAAACCAGTGAATCCGTACGCTCGTCGTAGTAACGATGTCAAAGAGGAGGAGGAGGCTGATAACAAGAAACCCGAGGAGAAAATAGAGTTTTTTGTTCATTGGGACCAGTTCAACAAGCGTTTAGACGATTGGGTCTCTGGCACACGGATACTCCTTCATCGTGATCTTGAATGGCCACGTCCCAAAGCCCCTCCAGTGAAGAAGGCTCTAAATGGCACCCCGAAGGTGCCTCCAGGAAAGGCTCCTCCAGGCAAAGCTCATCGACCGAATAACCTGCTCAAGGCAGCTACTTCCAATGCCGCCCTCGGCACCTCCCCTGCTCCTACTCCCCAGCATTCGCAAATATTCAGTATATCTCGTGCCTCCTCATCACCTGCACCACCTTCATTGAAGCGCAAGGTACCGCATGATGATGAAGAAGACCCCACGGAGGAAGCTTATGACTTCGACGCAGATGCAGATGGCGACATGGAAATTGATGGAGACGGGGATCTCGAGACCTTTGATTTAAGTTTAACCGACACAGGGCCCGACTCTCAGGAGCCGCCGCCATTCTCTGCTTTCAGCAAAGAACAGGAGATCGAAAAATTACGGACATCAGGTTCTTTGACGCAGTCGGTCTCGGAAATCGCTCGGGTCAAAAATCTTAATCGTCTCCAAATAGGCAAGCACGAAGTAGAGACTTGGTATTTCAGTCCTTACCCAAAGGAATACGCTCACCTTCCAGTCCTATATATATGCGAATTCTGCTTGAGCTTTTTTCCTTCTCCTTTCATGCTATCAAGACATCGACAGCGCTGTAATCTGCTGCATCCACCAGGAAATGAAATATATCGCCACGAAGATATATCCTTTTTTGAAATTGATGGCAAACGCCAATTGAGCTGGTGTCGGAATCTCAGTCTATTGTCGAAATGTTTTTTGGATCAGTGAGTCTCAATTCTATGACCGACTGATCTTCCACTCAATTCACATTGTTCAGCAAAACTCTGTACTACGATGTGACGCCTTTCATGTACTATGTTATGGTATGTGATATAGTCAGGAAATTCATTATTCATGGGCTCAGCCGTATTGATGTAGGCCATACGAGATTCCGCTGGTTGCCATATTATCGGATATTTTTCTAAAGAAAAGGAGTCTGCTGAAAATTACAATGTTGCCTGTATCCTGACCCTTCCTCACCACCAGCGACATGGCTACGGCAAACTCCTAATCGAGTTCTCATACGAACTCAGCAAGAAAGAAGGCAAATTGGGAAGCCCAGAAAAACCTCTCAGTGATTTAGGTTTGCTAAGTTATCGTGCATATTGGAGCGAGGTCGTCGTCGAACTTTTGATGGAATGGGACGGAGACATCAGCATAGATGAAGTCGCTCAGAAGACATCTATCACCCATGCAGATGTCATGAATACGTATGTTGTGTATTTGTCTACAGCTTCTTCCTAGCACTAACTGCTTCCGGAAAGTTGCATCACATTACAGTTGTTCAAACATTATAAGGGTCAACACCTTATTGTACTCAATGATACTGTCCTCGAACGACACGAAAAGCTTCGCAAGAAGAATCGCCGTCGTATCCACCCAGAGAATCTTCGATGGAAGCCACCAGTGTTCACGAGGGACCAATTACGGTTTGGGTGGTAGATTATACCTAATGATACATACCATGTAGCATCATATTTGTTCAGCGATTATCCCTGTAGCCATAAAATCCTATATTTCTCCATTCAATGTAAGTAGTTATACGAGTCGAAAACTGTCACATTTGGATGGTAAGTATAAAAACAGTATAATTTGCCTTGTCTGACTGTTGTTTCCAACTAAATGTGGCATCCCGCAGAGGTTTTGGCACTATCGCATGTATGTGAATGTGAAAGCGTTGCCGCCACTGGAAGGACGGGCCTCCGTGTATGATTGTACAACATTTACATTGAGAGAAGATATAAAACAGCCTGACACCAAATCACAACACCTTGTCTGTCAGATAATACTGCGGATTGTTTGTAAGGGGAAAAAGGTCGCAAGAAGAGCACATGGAACTCTAAATTGAGAGTGACTCGAACCATCTAAGTAAAGCATCAGAGATAGAACCTCATGAAGAACTAGTTCAAGATCTATCCACGCACGTTATTGTTGAATAGACTCAAGAGCGGCAAGGGGTTTGTTTCTCCTTCTAAAATGTACGCTTCCATCATCAATCTCGAACTCGTGGAGAGACAGTGTACTGTGAATCTCCGGCTCCAATTTGCGTCGAGATATGGTTGGTGATGGAGGACGAGAGGTAGCAGGAGAAAAGACCCCAACTCCAGATAACTCGAGGTTGTTGCCTTCAGACGTGAAGTACTCGGTCAAGTGTACGTCGGAGGGTGCTGATAATGAGTCCAGTGCTGCTATCGATTGGCTGCTGTCACTGTCAAGAGTGAAAAAGTGACTACGAAGATTGTCTTTGGTTTTTTGGGCGGAATCTTCATTGATTTGGTCTACAGAAGCTTCGCGAATGTGTATGCTGGGCGGTTCCCTTCTGGGATACATTGTCTGCTTGTCAGACGTGGATGCTTTGACAATGTCAACAACACCCAGTGTCCTGGCGATCGTGTACGAGGTGATATCCTAAACACAAAAGAAGTTTAGTGTCGACAAATTCGAAAGGAACTTGAATAAACTCAATAGTAGAATCAATATCAGAATAGGTAAAAGCAGTGCCAAAGCAAGAACTTTGAAGCTGTACGCAGCTTTGGCCACTACAGAGTTCGGCTTATAGCTCCAGAGATTTTCGACATAGCAGGCCCAGAGAATCTGGAGAGCTGATGAGGGCGACAATAAAGAGAAATTCATTGTAAGGGTTTCCTAAGAGTGACCCAGAAGCTAGAAGCGCGTCGTGTGTCGTGTGAAATCTGGCTTACAGCCATACGTAAATGGCATTGATATCATACTGTTCCATCTATGTATGTACTTTACCTACATGCATAGTATTTCCATGTCCGCACGATACATAATACAATCCAATAAAAGCATGAAGAATCCGAGAGCGATGAACAAACAGAACTTTGTAGGAATAGTAAAAGCACTCCGAGCGTGAACCTGATAACGACACAACGAAAATATAAAGCTAAGCTAAGGATACATGGTATTAGATGGAAAAACGACACCGTCAGGACGTATGAGAATGATAGGACGTCGTTTGGCTATCTGCTGCTCTGGGGGAAGACACCCAAGGACTTCGGTACACCGCACTTCTACATACGGTGACGGTTCATGACCAAAGAACACGCTGACCGGATCTGATTTGGAAAAATTTTCTCCGTATACAGTCAGCATTTTAGATGCATGGGGATTGGGCTTTGATAACATGGACCGCGAGGAAGAACAATTGGCCTTAGGTGCTTCAGCAGCTCGGTCAGGAGGACTGTTTGAAAAATGTTAGCGTCGAGTCTCAAGCGAATCAGGAAGAGAATACACACAGGTACTTCACCACACCTGGGAACGGCGTCACAGGTTTGGAAGGTATCGGGAACGATCCAGTCTGAGGGGCATGTTGGGCATCAAACAACACGGGAGGAACATAGAAGTTATAACGAATTTGATCTAAGGAAAGCAAATCAGAATTCAGGTCAAAGAGGGCCTTCCAAAACGGCACATACCCGTTCCAACTATGGTCCAAACGCTTGTCTCACCGATATCGACTTGCCATAATGCTCCTGAAGCAGCTCCAGAATCACTGGTCGAGCCTCGTCTACCAGATGTTACAGAGCCGGCTGAGCTCGGACGTCTGCGGCCCTTTGTTGGGTTCTTAGACGGCCCGCCTGCACTCGAAGTACCCCGCTTCTTCTTTACGCGACCTCCGTCATTTGAAAGGAAGTCGGGCGATGAGGGAGATTCTGGTGCACTGTCCAAGTTGTGGCCAAAATATTCGCTGCCATTGGAGGACACAGGAGTGGAAGAAACCGGGGAGGCGACAGGGGAATGACCGCTATTACTTCCTCCGCTGTTCCACTGACGACCATCAATTGGGCGGTACGTGTTCACCTTTTCGCCCATGCAAGATAAGAAGGCACCGGTAATTCCTGGGGTTCCCGGTTCAGGCATGCCTTTCGCACCATCGTAAACTTCGAAGGCGATTTTATGAAGTTGCGAAACCGGGTCACCGCAAACCTCACCAGGAGCGCAGAAATGGTCAGCCACACCTTTTGCCCCTTCTTGGAGACCGCCACCGACAACAGTAGTTTGGTGGTCGACTTTACGAATGATAAGAACGGGGCTAACAACGCCAGAGGTCAAACATTGAAGGACAACAGTCTGGTTATAGTAGATTGGAATTTGTGAGCCGTTATTAGTGAATGGGATGGCATTTGGGGGTGGGGATGGATAATCAGGCTGCAACGCTGGAGGAGGAGGAACATCAATACCACCTGTAGGTTTGTTGACATCGACGATATACATCACGAAAGGGTCTAAATATAAAGCGCACTCAGTATCAGGAAGCAGATCACAGAAAACGGCTTACCCCAACTGGCAGTACGGGCAATGAAAGAGGGAGTATTTGTACGAGAGCGTTGATCAAGACCCATTAAAGGTGCACCATCCGAACCTTTGAATGAAGATCCAGAGCCGGAAACACATAAATATTTCGTAGACACAGTTTGTGATCTTAAACGATGAAACAACGATATTGTTGATCCATGATTAATGCAAACTTCAAAACTGTCAGTCGGCAACGTTCCATTAAAGATTTGAAGGCTCACGCTCGAGATTTTTCGCGCTCTGACGCTTTTTGCTTGGTTTACTAATCACCTTGATGGGCCGACTGGGAAAGATCCCAATGACACGTTCTGGTTCATCGTCGGACGAAGGAGCTGTAATTTTTACAAGAGCCTCCACCTTTTTCTTCTTCTCGTCGACGTCCGAGATGAACAGCTGTTTTCCAACACATCGTCCGATATATGTTGTACCCGAAGGAGGGTCACTAACATCAAAGGACTTGCCTGATGACCCTGTCCATTCAATTGAACCTTCTTGGGGCGCAGGTTCGCCGGAGATAGAGATAACCACCCGAGGAGGACAGAGCTTAGGGTCTTCCCCTCTACGATGAACATCACTCCACCATGAGTTACCAATCATGATGGCAGTTGGAGGAGGACATAGAAACCTGGAACATCATGAATATGAATATGCAGAGTATGGCTACTTTCTGGGGCAAACTTACCGTTTCTCGGTGCCGTACGACTTTTGAGCAACTTTACTTGACATAACGATAACTGTTCTTTCTCCGAAGGCCAGCCGATTGGGAGTCCGCACATATTGTTCGAGATAAGGCCTGTAGAAGGTGTCAAAAAGTCATGAGTAAGAATAACAAGAGTAAATTCACCGAATGAAAGTCGAGAGGTCACTAGATGTCCCCATAATAGATGGTCCACGAAGTCCGACACGAGCTAGCTGTTCATCTACGCCAGACATGCGATAGTCCCCGTGGGGGTTGCCCATATATTGCATATCGTCAAATCCATTCATACCGTTGTCCGGGCGGTAACCATGAGTGGCATGCGGCGCTACTCCGCGTAGAATATCCGGACTATGGGCTGTCGGTGAAATTGGAGAGATCCCCGAATTTGCACCAGACTGGAACCGCCCAAGACGTTCACTGAAGTGCTGCAGAGCGGAAGAAGGGAAGGGAAGGTTGCCGTTGTTCATGGCGAAATCGTCTGATAAATCAGAACCATATGTATTTGAGCTTACGCTCGAGAGGCGACGATCTGGTGTGAAGTCTGGAAAGTTTGAAGACGTAAAATCCTTGCCGCCAACTGGGAAGGGAGGATGTAAAGGACCGACAGGGTCACTCGGTGTAAGAGGTGATACTTTGCCACTGCCATATGAAGAGGGAAGACTGTGTATCATATCGTAGGGATTGCCATTAGAGCTGCCGAACGAAGGGACAGAATCATTGAAAGACTGCTGAGAGTAGAGGCTGTCGCCGTTTAGTCCAGCATAGTTTCCACCTAGAGAAGACGAAGACGCGTTGCGGTACCGGGCTCCAAACGAGTTCGGTGCAGAATGGGAAAAAAGATCGTAGCTCGAGTGGTCCTGATGATCGGAAAGGTTAAAAGGAGAAAATATGAGGAAAACAAGAACGTACTGGATCAGAAGTATGAAGAGCACTGAAAGGATGGTCAATTTCTGACTGGCCATAAACACTATGCTGAGGGCCAGCAGACCCAGAAGTAAAGTCCATGGAAAGTTTTCGCTCTCTGAACGCTGAAGTTGGGTTCAGTATTTCAGCAAGATCCCAACGGGAGATATCAGAGGGAGGAGGTATTGGTCTGGGCGCAACAGAAGAACTTGAAGAGTTCTCATATAAATCTGATCGGCTAGTCCGTTCGCCGTGAATTGCCGAACTAAGCCAGCTCGTTTGGGCCATCACTAACACTGACCAACCCGGGCTGAGTCGTATGCTGGTAACTTGCCTTCGACTTGAACAAGTGTCGAAAGAGCAAATAATAGATGAGGGGGGACTCTCGTTCCTTCTGTGCGTTTTGTTTTATACTTTTCGGTAATGTTATCATCGGAACTTTGCCACTTATGGCGTGTCAGCTTTTTTTTATTACAGCTTTCTCTTTAAACTTTGCGTTTCTGCGTGGGCGAAATTCCAGCTGTGAAAGCTATCTCGCATTTGCTTCCCCATCCTCACCAGCCTATCGGTTTTCTCGAGTATTATTACCCCTACCGATCCGAAATCAAGCCTCCGCGCCCGATTGGTTCTCATCTTTTCTTTTTCTTCCAGGACCTTGCATACATATGACTTGCTTAGCTTTCGCCGCTGTGGCCCGGCGGATTTAGAAATCCATCTGATCTCTCAGAAGCATCGGTATCTCCCGCTCATCCCAAGGACTTTGTATGCATCTGTCGCTTTATTATGATTTCAGTGTCAGTTGGCTAGTCAACGTATTTTCAATACCACATAGGTAAAAAACGTTTTCCGCATCGTAACTTCTTCCACGTTCATTCTCCCAAAAGCAATGAATTTGTGACCTCAGTCTGCTTGTACAAAATTGTCGGGAGCACTCTCTAACTTACGTTACCGATAGGTACCGTCTATTCCAAACAACTGCACGGGCTATGGCATAAACTGGGCTCTCAAGTCGACATAAGTATATCGTCCGGCCAATACATATTTTGTCTCCCCAGATCGAGGAGATTTGTGTGCCTGCCATCAGGCAATTTTTGGGCTTCAGTTCCTCAATTGAGCTATATTCTACGCATTCAAATCATCCAGTGACCAAATGCCCTCCTACTCAGAAAGATATCCCACATGTCTCCCACATGGCTCTTCAACAAGGAAGAAGGATATGAGGTTACAAGTAAGTCGAAACTTCTTATATGCGTATGACGTTGAGTCGGACGTTTACTCTTCAAGTTTAGATCTCCGCCTTCGGCTGTGTAGTACTTTGTGTACCCCAAAGATCCTGAAGAATGGGACGAATTCTATGTTCCTCGAAAATTTTCCAAGCGGGATATGAATCTAGTGAATTAATGCGTTCAGAATATTTACATTGTTTCTCAAAATAGCTGCGCATCAGGCGCTCAACTCGGTCCTGCCTTCACTAGTGGCAAGAGTACATACATAATACTGTGAGGAAGTCGCATCCGTACATACTGGCTCCTAAAGTTTTACTACCCTGAACTTGGCGCTGGATTGGAAGCAAGGACAAGCGCGAGAGACCACCCAGAAATCAATGATTTCTGCAGTCAATTAAGATTATACACATGGAGGTAGTCCTGTAGACCTTCTACGTGTTAGTCGCTTATCTCTAAAGCTTTTTGATTCGTCGGGAGCAGCTTGGCGACCTTGGCTGTATATGTGAGGGCTGGAGGTGGAATATCAATACTTTCCGTGCATGAGCGGGAATCTGATCAGTACTGTCTGAGACTCCGCGGACACTCCAAATGTAGAGGTCCTAACCAAATAGTAGTGCAAATCGAGCTGATTTTATGGATCACTTGGCTGCATTGGAACTTATGTGGTGGGACTTGTAAACACAGGCATTTGCACATCTGTCCACCGAGGACTACTAGTGATCAGTACTTCTGACGGAACCAATAACTCATATTCCGCAGTTGTTCATACATTCTCAATGTCAATCACAATGAAGTCGTCCGATAGTAAAGTGATTTCTTGTTTGTATTTTTCTTGCCTGCATTCTCTATTTTGGCCTGCTTGATTATTTATGCAGTCTTGAGGTACGGCAATGATGTTCTCTTTCGTCTGCCTTCCTTCAATTTCCTTCGTCATGCCTCTCAATGTCCGAGCCAGCCTCTACCAGCCTTCGTTCCTGATCCGTAAGAGTCCGTAAGATCTGAGATGCTTGCTTTGACCTGATGCGCCATCAATCAGTGCCGCCGGGCTGACGCGTGGCCCTTACTTACGTAGGCAAAATGACAGCTTTCGAGTCGTCTCAACGCTGCTCGACGGTGAAGCAATTACCGCATTCGACGCTGGTCTTCGCCTACACTGACAAGCTACTTTGTCAATTAATGCAAGATGTCTGGATCCTCGTATCTTCTTGAAAAGCCGAGGCGAAATCCACCGACTCCTCTACGCTTCGAACATCCTTCCTATCACTCAAGGACTGGTCTCAGTAATCAGTCATCACCAACTTTCCTTTATGACCTTCCCTCTGCAACCTCTCTATCACCTCCTACTAGCCCAACCTCAGTCAATCGGTTAGAAAGTCCGCCGACATCTCCCGGAAGAATCAAACCACACCGCGGTGGCAGGCCAACGCCACCTCCAGGTGGACGAAACCGTTCAGTAACTCCTATGGGTGTTGCCACTAGCGATTTAGAAAAGTTCTCGGCCCACTGCCGCAACTGGTACGAGTCTTCATCTTCATTCAATCTCGGGAATGTAGACATATCTCTTTTCAGGTATTTCAAACAAGATGAAGAAGCAGGTCGGCTCATGACTCAAACTATGGCAAATTTGCCACCTGCTCAGCGCGCTCCCTACTCCCGTCTTCAAGCCTCTATACGATCTGCTTACCATCGTTCTGTGAATGCACGAAGAAACGCAGAATTTAGAGCCCAGCTCAGTGCAACGCATCCTGGTGCATCCCTGACTCCCCATGCCAGAGCTAATCCTCGCGGATCAGATGCTCAGAAAGGTACAATCCGAGAATTTTCTCCCACTTCGTAAATTAATTCCAGTTTCTACCATCTAGAGAGATATCAATCTTTCGAACGTTTCGTGCGGAGCTGGTGTTCCATGGGAATGCCAGGCCCTCAACCATTCTTTCAGGCGTGTGAGTGGCATCATCCTCTAAAACATCCTATTCAGAATTGAATCGCAACAGTGTGGGCGGTTATGCGTCTACAGACAGTGCCAGGAAACACTGGCGGAGCAGGAAGGCACCGAATTGAATGGGAGTTTGACGATGCTGTTTTGAAAGAGGCAGCGTAAGTACCACGATCGTTGAGAAAACAAAGAAGTCTGATGCTAAATATGTTTTAACCGCAAATCAGAGGAAAAGATTTCATGCTTGAAGCTATCGATATTCTCAAAGGGGTCAGTCTTTCTCATACTGGATTCCACACCATCTGCTCATCCTTATGATAGGTCCTTGCATTTGAAGAAGCACCCTCTTTCCGAACGTCAACACCACCTAGCGGCGAGGAGGGTGATGATGCAACAATCACACATTCACGCTCCCAATCTTCACCATTCTTTCCTAATCGAAAGGACCACGATAACATAGTGCCGAAGCGTGCTCGAGCTCCGAGCGATCCATTCCTGGATACACATATGCTTTCACGTTCTGTTGAAGGTTCTTCATCGAATATGACCTCCTCATTGGTATCAAATAACTCTGAGGAACCTCTGGTTGCCGAGTCGGCCCTCAATGAAGATGTCACTCCGATAATTGAAACCCTTGGCGATGATTCTGAAGAAGAGTACATGCGGACATGGACCTCTTCTGATCTCACCAATCCCGAATATCTCAATCTTGTCAAAGTTTTTCCTTCCCACATCACTAGACGAACTCTCCCTTATTTTTCGATTCCGTCACCAAAAAAACCATCGGATCTTGAGGCGGGTCTTGACGACGCTGCTGAGGGTAAGCAAGTTCGCTTTGGTACAGGTACTCTGCGGGTCAGTTCCATGCAGCGGACCGATGGTTGGGAAGGTGGTTGGTGGACTAGATTTGTTCTCTGGTGGCGACAGTTATTCCGTTAATTATACGTGGCCAATTTTCTTGCTTCACTGCTCAACGTTCAGTGACCATGTTGTATTTTGCATTCTTTATATCCTGGGACCGCTAGGTAGTTGATATACTTATCTGACCTCTGCAGACATTTACTGGACTTATTTTCTAGCGTTATATCTATGGCTTCAGACTGCAACAGACTACACCGGAGTACCAGTGTACCGCACCCTTTTGATTATCAACCATCAATTATTTTACTCATGTACCCTGACGATGGATGTCAGTCCGAGGAAGAATGTGTATTGCGTCAGTATGTTTAGACATTGTAGGGCATTCCGCGTTGCTCATTCTCTCAGGCTCCGAGGCACAATCGTTGCTAACAATGTTTAAACAGCAAGTAGTATACCACAGAAAGGGACTGTAATCGACGGAGAGCCGTCCAGCTCCGTGGTAAGTGCTCGGTCAACTTTAACAGTTTCCCGAAAAACGAGCGATCAAGATCAAGGGATTGGTTATATTGAGTCAATCGACGATACTGTACCAAATAATGTGAGCTTGAAGACAAATCCGTGGACTTGGCATATTAATATCAATATATCCCAGTTTCCATTGAAGAAGATTGATTGGTGGACCTAAGACTGGGTCATTAATGTAGAATGCGAAAAACGGCGATCCCCGTTGCAGAGCCGGGTTGGTATTGGGATATGTTCTTGAGGAATAACCTGGAATAACATGGTAAAATGCTATGATTATCCAAACTTCTTGCAGACCATGAGCAGTTTTTGCGTCAATAGAACTAATATGACAAGAGAGCAATTGTAATTGAGGGTTGAGATGAATGAAAGAGGGAGGATGGTGCGAAGACAAGGTCGACCATTACTGGTCTGAGATTTTGCAAACGAAGTGATGTCCGCGGAAACAGCGATTTTTTAGTCATGGTCACATTCATAAATGCCACAAAATTCTAGCCAATGTTCTGCATGAGGATACGTAAAACTCAGCTACGTGTCGGCGCCGATATCGATAGTCAGGAATCGGATCGCGTTTCCAAGGATGTTTCAAATAGAAAATAATCTAACGCTTGATTTGCCATAAAATACATCATTATACATACATGAGTCGAGGACAGAGAAGATTTTGGACTTATCCTTAGAGGAACCTGACGTCAATGGTTTTCCAGCTGTCGTATTCTTCCTCGTAGGCTGTTAGAGTTGATGTAAGGCACTGGATGTTCAAGCACCAGCTGGAACAAGGAACACACTGATCATTTTCCAATTTCAACCTGTGGTAGAATATTTAATACAAACGTTAGAAGCGTTTATTGATGAAGCAGTACTTACGAATGATTGTCGGTCTCAAGATCACGAATCTTTTCCAGTTTCGCCTCATTACTCTTTCTAAGAGCCTTGATTTGCCGTTCGAGCTTCAAAACCTGCCCTCTGAGCTCCTCCAAGCTTCCTATGATGCCTACTAGTTGGGTTGATGCAGTGAAGACATCAGTGTCATCTTTCGTAGAAGTAGTTGGGGTGATCTATATTCTCATAATGCTTATTTCCCTCGCATATTCTTACACGGATATAACGCACCCAATCATGTGCGAGATTCGCCTTCTTCTTTCCTTTGTTTCTGGAAGGACTGCTGCGAAAAGAATCAGGCTCAGACTCTTCATTTGACTCTTGGTCGCGGGAGCGCTTGTATCTCTGGCTTGCAGGGGGAGTCAAGGGAAGATTATCAAATGGATCATCTTCATCGGAATGAATGCTACTCTCTTGGGAGAGAGGTGTAAGTTTAAAGTTCGCGGGCGGTGGTTGACTAGATTGGAATACATTAGCATCGTTGTGTTGAAGTTGTGTACTTTGACGAGTAGGGGTGCCCAGAGCACGTTTAATTTCCTCGTCTCGCTTTAGCTGCCCTGGGGTTTTGACAGCCTGACCTCGAAGCCTGAGGTTTGACGAAGGGGTAGTGGATTGGTTGTTTCCATTCGCACGAGAATCGGGCTTCTTTTCTGCCAAGGCTTCTTGGATCGCGTCCATCCGTATTTTTGAAGGAGTGTGAGGAGCTTGGGGAGTTCGCGACGGTGTCTGTAGAAAGAAGAAGGTTAGTATGGTCATTGCCATCTTCGGGCAGCCTAAAACTTTCCGAGGTGTTATTCTGCGACATGGCTGGAAGTTGATGAGGAGTTCCAGCTGTTAATTGGTCAGCCCAAACTGAAATCACACAATATTATCAGCCTTGATTGAAAGCAATGAAAATTCTCGAAAGGAGCTGACAGAAAAAATCGCACCGGTCTTCAGGATTCTTCGGACAGAGGTAAAATTCCCTATGAAGGGTAATTGAGTGAAATGATATGCTATGCAATGATGACGAAGGCGATAGCACTTACCGGTTGGAATTTCCCTCTGTTTGACTGATTCTTCGAATCGCTTCAAGTTCGTGGGTATAGCAGCGGACGGTTCCTGAATAATCGACTGGAGATACGTGGATTATCCTGTTTACAGACATTCAAAGACCATGTTGGACGATTCAGATCAAGGTGTTAAAGATCCGGGCCGTTTTTTGCCGTCACAAAACGATTCTCTCAGCCGGCTCTCAGCGTTCCACCCTCAGTTCTTGTCAGATTGACGATGATACCGACAAAAGTCCATTACATTGCCTCCGATAACCCATCAATACCAGCATTTGCTCTGCAGATCACCCAATTAGTCGATTCCTACATGCTGTGGGCTTCACCCACGGAACTGTTCGAAGGAGATGTAGAAAGAGCACCTCTTTCTGGCAGTTTATGTCGCGATTGGGCATGCGCAATGCCTCCCAAGGCTGTAAGTTAGATATCATTGGGGTCTGTGACGACTCCTGAACATTCATTTATACAAGGGCACAACTGCCACAGGGGCTAGTACAAGCATTTACAGAACATCGAATTCAGATATTTCGATATCCATGGCCCAGCGACTAGGTAACGAAATTTTGATTCTCTAACCCTTGAAGTTCACCCTGTTCAATTTTCCGAAGCAAGAAGATTTGGTAAACAGATATTTCTTTCGATAGACATCCAAAGCTACGCTGGGAAGCTAGAAGTGCTGTTGGCGCTGGAGAAGGGGATTTTGCAAGCCGTGAAAACACTGGAGAAATAGCCGTTATCTATCATGTACATCTCAATAACATTGAAAACGACTAAGATTGTCTGGAACGAAAACTTAAACTTCTGAGTTGCTGCTTAGTCTCAGACGAAGGATGAGAGCTTCGGACTCTGAAATTGATTAGCGCCAATCAGCTGTATCTACTAGGCTGCAAACACTTTCTATCTATTTTTCTATCTTCGTAACTATGGCTGGAAGACAACTCGTCGTCTTCGACTTTGACTGGTCAGTCTCTGATAACGTGATGGGATTGGTTCTTATCTCAGGAGCAGGTCTATGGCTGATCAGGATACCGATAGATGGATTTTTGAAGTAAATGCACCAGATATCCGACGAAAGATGGAGGATTTGGAGAGCAGTGTACAGTGGACTGATCTTGTGTAATGATTTCGCTATCTGCAAGCTCAATACAAACCTTGACTACTGTTTAATCAAGGGCGCAATCGTTACTCGAGGGCTACGAAAAAGGAATTAAGAGAAAAGATATCGAGCATGCCCTCAAAATAATTCCATACGTCAGCTTATACCTTTTTAATCGAATGGCATCCGCTCATTTTACTCTCCCGTAGCATCCTGCAATGGTGCGGGCTGTAACAACTTTGAAAGCCCGTGGAAGCACTACATTCCTTTGCTTATCCAATGCAAATTCCGTCTTCATCTCGACTATCCTCCAAGTAATTACCACATATTTTCAACTCCCATTCGATTTAAATATCCATTTAAACAGGAAAAGGGCCTTGACACGTTGTTCGAGGAGATCATAACAAATCCAGCCGAATGGGACACTTCGGGCTTATTGAAGCTACGACGCAGAATTGACCCAGAAGGACCTCAGCACGGCTGTAAAATTGGATGCAGTCCGAACATGTGCAAAGGTGAGTAATCCTAATCCTAATTTTACATACTCTCTCAGAAGATCACTACCAAAGGTGAGGAATTAGACGCGTTTCTTGCGCGACATGACTCTACGTACGATCGTATAATATATGTTGGTGACGGATCCAACGACTTCTGTCCGGTATTACATCTTCGAAGGTGCATTTTCTCTTATCATCTTCGATCATGATCTAAGCCTCAGTTTTGTTCAGCCAGGATATCGTTTGTTGTAGAACCTTCGGTGGTTTACCAAAGCGTATTGCTAGAGACGGTGAACGATTTGGTCTCAAATGTCAAGTCAAATATTGGACTGGTGCTTGGGAGCTTGAGGAAATATTTAACACACTGTAAAGCATCAATAATTCATAACACACGCCAATACAGCGTCATTGCTCGTTATGCCTCTTATCGGACTGGCTTTCGATCGCGTGTAAATTGAGATTTTCTGAAGAAAAGAAGAAAAATCGTTGGGGTAACTTATGCCAATAGGTATGGAATAAGTGCAGTGTAAGTATGAGTATGTCCCCGACGATCATACAGTCCTTGTTAGGCAAGCACACAGAAGTTCATGCAACAAAAATTTGTGCGACGAGACTTGCTCGCGCTCATCATGGACAACAATACGGTTGAAAGCCGGAACAAGAGTATGTAGATATGACCCAGGGTTTGCATGGTGGACATGGCATATAACGCGTAGTTGGGTTTCGAATAATTAGGAAAGAGACGGGAAAAAAAGAAAGGTATGACTGAAAGCCAGTTTTTACAGGCGTATCGCGTCCACAACCCAATTTACGGTAGAGGCAAAGCATGGTTCTGCCTCATTATTGATTAGTGAGTTCTCAGGAGTTATCTTGGCCAAACATCCATTCCACTGGCTCTCCGAGAATCCTTGAGTGACCCAGAACTAGGAGACATTTCTCCAAAGGCAGGTCTTTGTTGTTGTTGCAGAGGATTCATGGACCCTAACGAACCAGGCATACTTTGGGTGCCAACCATCGGAGGTAACGCACCAGCTACACCCGCTCCATAAAATGATGGCGCAGTGTTTTGAGCTGAAGGTCCAATATGTCGCACATTCATTGCAGAAGAGCCATGATTTGAGTAGGAGCCGGAAGGAGGGCCATACCCCCCAGGACCAGACACATCTGTTTGCATGGGAACATACATACTCCCTATATCCGTCCGGCGATCCACAGAGTCAAAAGGAGTTTGCGGAGAATTATGCTGAGGTTGCAAAGAAGGAGGATGTGAGGAAGATAGAGGAACTCCCGTTGATTGAAGGGGAGGCTGCGAGTTATATGTCAAAGTATAACGATTTCCAGGAGCTGTGGTACCGCCAGTATACGCTTGTGGCGGACTTGAGATGACACTGCCCGCTCCGCCATACAAGGCGGCTCCAGCACCGTCTCCTCGAGCAGCCGAGCGCACGTTCGACATAATAGCATCCCGACGAGCATTACCACTGGACGCGGACGCGGACTCAGAGTCATCCACCAGGATAGGTGGTAAATTAGCGCTATATCCATGAGATAGTTTTGAAGGTGCTTGCGTATGCCCGGCATGATACCTTCCTATGGATGGGAACATTCCACCCATTCCGGTTCCGCTCCCACCCCATTGTCCTCCACCCACTGCTCCCGAAGCTGCCAGTTCCGCCTGTTGTTGCAAATACTCGAGCTCTCGGGAATACGCATTAGGTGGCGGTGGTCCTCCTTTGCCACTCTGCCGTCTTTCCCATTCCCTCATTGCATCATCCCTGTTCAAGACGGGAGTAAGCGCGTTTCGACCTTGTATGACATCCTGATTCATATGCTGTAACCGCGCAAGGGCCGGAGGTATCGCAGCGTCCATCTGGTTTATGGTGTTTGCTCGACCCCTTGATGACGTCGAAGAGGCCGGACTTTGTTGCGAGGGAGATTGCATAGAATTAGATGTGTAATAAGAGTTGGAACCAGCACCTCCTCCACTTCCGGATCCAGAGAACTGAGGCATACTCGAACTGGAGTTCATGTTGAGATGTCCTGTCGAGGTCTGATGCATAAGTCGGTGGTGTACCGGAGGTGGGGGTTGGGTGAGTTGCGCAGGATTGGTAGGAAGCCCATATCCATCATGGGATGGGACTTGGCTGGAGGGCGGCTGCGGCTGGTTTTGTCCAGCGGGACCGGGCGCAAGGTAAGGGTTCCTGTATTCTCTCTGTTGCTGAGCCTGTGCTTGCGCTTGCGCTGTGTACACCTGATGTTGAGCAAGGTGTTGGTTGTAAGTCGCGGCATCTTGGTAAGCGCGGGTGCCCTTTGGCTGTGAGGGAACGAGCCCACCATAGGGACGTTTGGGATCTGGGCTGTTATTGTTGCTCGATACAGAAGATGTGTTGGAATTCGGTGATGAACTCGATCCGCCAGCGCCCGCGGCTGCAGCAACTTGTTGGCCCGGCGTGAGTTGATCAGGCTGAAAACAGTATTTAGAAAGTGAATATAGCAACAAGATAGGAGGGTGCCTACCACAAACGGCTTGACAAACTTTTCTCCGGTTATAAATGGGTGTAACCTTGCCTGTTGTGGCGTCCATCTTGTGATCGGATTCATGTCCAAGAGACCTTGGCAAAAATCGATGAAGGCGGCGCGATTATTCATCTCCTTCTCAATTTCGTGTTGCCGTGAGGCATTAGCGTTTGGAGAAGACGAGGACGATTTCGATGCTGGCATGGGCGCGGTGTTTATGATCTCTGGTAAAGAGGTGGCTTTGAAGTACTGATAGAATTTTTATTTCGGTAAACTCTTCTGGAGAAAGGTTCGAAGTGCGCTCACCTGCTTTCCTGGTTGCTCATTGGTTCCATGATCTCTCGAGTACTGCTCCAATGACTTCAACTTCCACTTTTTTTCGTTCTGTCCCGAAAGAGGGTTCCATACGTCGTAACTATCGAAGAATTGGGAGGTTTGCTTTCCAATATTGAGCATCGACAAGGGAGGTGCTCTAAACAATGAATGTCAGTCACAGAATTCAGGTAACGCGGGAGTAGAATGTCCCTCTCTTGCGTACTTACCCTAACATCTCGACGATTCTGCATATCTGATTGTACTCGCTTGTGCCCGGAAACAACGGTAATCCAAGGAAGAGTTCTACGGCAATGCATCCCAAACTCCACATATCGATGGAAGCAGTGTATGATAGTCCCAGGAGAACCTCAGGGGACCGATAGAACCGAGATTGGATATATGTATACACCGTCTGACGTTCATGGCAAGCGGAACCAAAGTCGATGACTTTGATTTGCGGTGACTGAAGGCTGGATACAGATGATTGAGTTGAATCCAACTGGAAAGTAACATGGACATACGATTTGAGGAGAATATTTTCTGGCTTGAGATCACAGTGAATCAATCTCGCTTCTTTGAGGACAGTCAACGCGTCTAAAAGTTGCGCCATAAAGACTTTGACGAGCTGTGTACTCAAACCTAACACAAAATGAGCATCCAGTTTGAGCCAGTAGCAGTGGATATGGGACTCACCTTGGAACTGATTCTGCTTGATCAGCTCATACAAGTTGGATGACAGAAGCTCGAATACAAGACAAAGATGATTGCGATGGATGAAAGAATCACGGAGCCGAAGAATGTGGTGTGTGTCGGAAGGATCACATTGCTTGTTTAACTGCTCAAGGTGTCAGAGGATCTGGAAGGCTAAACTATATAACAACGCACCAACTCCAATATCGTCACTTCCATCATACTCTGGTTAAAATACGCTGGTTTGTTTTTGACAACCTTAACTGCCACTATCTCATGCGTTTTCATATTTTGACATTTGACAACTTGTCCGAACGTCCCTTGACCGAGGATGTCGAGGATGAGATATCTAGAAATAGCATGAGGACAAGCCTGCGGGCAAAGGGGTAATCTACGTACTTATGTCCTTCTTCTGTGCCCAACCAGTCGTTGACATAGAGAATGTAGTCATAGTCGTCATTATCGTAGCCTTCATTGTGAGCTGGCTTACTGGGTTTTGTAAGAACGCGCCTTGGATTGTGGGTGCTTTCGTATCTGAACTGCGGGTTGCAAATGCGATACGTATCGAGTATATTTGTAGTCAGATGCTGGAGAGGACTAAGATATGAACCGTCAGAGCCCATACGATGACCAGAAGGTGCAACATCAAGTCTTGGCTGGAGATCAGTTGGGCCACGAACACGGCGAAGGCCGTGCGGACGACGACGGGGCGGCGGTGGCGTTGGATCAACGAGCATTTGGTCTGGAAGGTAACTGAGCGGAGTCGGTGGATTGGATATGGACGGTTTTCTGAGCTGATGCTGATTTGGAGATAGCGAAGTCTCGTATTCTCTCGAATGATTCCTTGAATGGCTCTGTTGATATGGAGACTGCTGAGGCGAGTATGGATCCAACATGACTGCCGTATTTGGTGTCCTCAACGGAGATCTCGGGGCCTGAGGGTAAAAAGAGTTGGGTGTTGAGGATGGATATGCTGACATCGGCGCTGGCTCGAGCTCGTCTGGTAGGTGGTGACGTCTGATATTTCGATTTCCACCCAACGAAGCACTTCTAGATAATGGCTGTGGTGAATAATCTTGGTCTACAAGTGCATTGAGCCTCGGTGGTCGATTTGAGCTGGCGGAAGGAGGAGGAGGAGGTAATGGGCTGGCATAATAAGCAGCTTGAGCTGAATGCGCAGCCTGGGCACTGGACGATAAATCTACGTGAGTTTGCCAGCGAGGGAGGTCAAAACTCCCTTCGCTGTAGCCCAGGTCTGCCTCGCTCATCGTCACTGAGGAAAACGTTTGCTGTGTATTCGCTCCCAAATCATCTGATTACAGCATACCTCACGCAGCATCATATTGATCTTATCATGACATTTACAAAACGAGATAATACAACAAAAATCTTTCTAATTATTTTACTATTCATCGTATGTGGAATTTTGGATTGTCGAAGTCCATGAATTGATTTAAGACTCCCTGCAGCAAAAGCTCTACATTGTGAATGTAAGCATCCTTTGCTATCGGCTCCCACAATTCCCTGTCATCCTCGCAAGTCAAAAGGTGCCGCATAGATATCTGCTTTCCATTCGACAAAAGCTGCCTGTCATTCGGCATACACGCAACCATTTTTCCGCCGAACGCAGTGATAACATTGTTCAAAAGACTGCGGTCTTCTTTCACACCGGGAGTTACGTAGAACACCCGGTTGGCCAGTAGAGGGTACTTTGACTTTTTCGCCTCTTCGAGTGATTTTTTCAAATCAATGTCCCATTTTCCTCTATCCTTAAGGAAAAATGATTCTTCAGCTGCAATCAAAATTAGCTTAAAGTTGAGTGCTGATTGATCAAAAACAATTTACGCAGGAGAGTTTTTGCCTCGACCGATTTATGTATCCATTGGTCCGTGAGGATCCACGGTGTGACAGCCAACGCACATAGAAATTTCTCCGTTCGCGTGATCTTCGTCGCGATAAGATGTGTACACTCGGATGGTTTGGTGACGAATTTTGCTCCAAGTTTTTCCATCGCCTGTGACACGCTTAAACATAACGAACGAAAAGTCAAACGCGACCACAGTACCTTCTTGGTGGCATCAGTCAGGTTCACCTGGGTAGTCATTACCCGGACGGATCCAGGCTTGCGTTTTCTGACTTTCTTGGGGGGTGAAGCAGCATCAGCAGGCACGTCCGACTCTTCAGCCTCACGCATATCCCTAGATGACACCTTCCTCTTTTTTCCAGCAATAACACCAAAGTCTTCCTTTGATTTTGTTTTGCTCTTACCCTTTGCGACCGGTTCTTCCTCTTCTTGATCAGGCTCATCCCTATCACGCGGAAATGCAGAAACACTAGATGAACTGTGTCTCCGATGTTTCTTCATCTCTGATTCAAACCTGACCACATCAGGCATAATCGTGTCCCGGAGCTGTTTCGAAGCTCTTTCGGCTGCACGCCTCGAGGGCCTTCCGCTAGCAGGAGAATCGAAGGTGTTTGGAAGGGACGTCGAAGGCCGAGAACGGCGCTCGGCTGAAGCAACATGGACACTGCTTGATTTGGTTAACGTTCTCGAAGGCGATGGAGGACCTGCAGAGGCGGTGGATTTTGCAAGTCTGGGCATCACAACGGATAACTGTTTCGGGGAGGGAGCTGTCTTTGGTCTCGCCTTCGGAACAGCATTGGCATTCATAGACACTCGACGCGGGACGTCAGAGTCTTCTGTCTCTCTACCGCGAGCCTTCAGTCTCACAGCATTCGGTTTATAGGGTTGTACTCTTTTCTTCTTTGAGGATGTGACAACATCATCATCCTCACTTTCCGGACCGTCCTCCTTCTCTGAAGCATCATTTCCACCATTGTCTAACACATCGCCTGAGGCATATCGGGCTCGTTTCGTGGCGGCCTTGATGTTGTTTTTGAGATTGGTCTTGGTGACTTGGGTAAGGTTAGCGTCGAAATCACCCTCACTCTCAGAAGAGGCAGAAGAGGCAGCGGTGATAGTAGTGCGCCATCTACTACTAGAGTTTGTTGGGTCCTGGACCTTTACTTTCTTCTTCGAAGCTACGGGGCGTTTCTCCATTTCCTGTTCTTCTCCGTCACGATTGCTCACATATCGGTTCTCCTTTTCGGACGTATCATGGTGTTCTGAGTCCATCTGAGGCTCATCTGTTTCGACAATGCGAGAACGGCGGGAAGAAGACTTTGGAGGGCTTTGTTTAGGCAGCTTCGAAGGAGAAGAGTCTAAATCGTTGTCGTCATCGTCTTTCCTATGTATCGGCTGGGATTTGGGTCTCGGTTTCGACTTGCTTGATACAGGCGTACGTGGCCTGTGTTTGGCGGGTTCAGGTTCAACGTCGACGACCATAGCGTGCCCTTCATTCTCCTGCCCAAGGTCTGGGTCATTATCCGCACCCATAACGATATCAGCAGCCTCCCGCGCATCCCGAGCGCTATCCTGAGTCCTTGAAGCACTGATAGCAACACCGACAAGCTCTCCTTGTTCCTGGGCCTCCTGGTCAGCTTCTTCTTCCTCGAGCCGGTCGAGTTCAGCGGGGTCTTCGATACTAGGCTCCAATCCGCGTTCTCCGAGGCGTGATGCAAAGTCTGAGCCTTGGGGAAAATGTATATAGCGATCATTACCGACAGTCATGTTCTTCCAGCTGATAAAACAGTCCTCTAGCCAAAGATGATTGACGATTGGAATGCCCCATGCACGAGCTCGTTCGGTCTTGGTCCCATCCGCTCTAGTAACGCATGAGATATCATCAGAGAGAGAGAGATAGGTTGACTAACTGTGCTGCGATCAGGACGGTATTCTTACTTGACATACTGGGAGTGAATTTGGCACCCATAATGCAGACGAGCTTTTTGATATATTCTCTCGCTTCACCAGTGAAATTAGTGATTGTGATTTCCTATGGATTGGTGGCATGAGGATAAGTAAGTCAAATTTGGGCTTGCATCCATACATGAGTATAGAAACCTTCAATAGGTTTCTTCGGAATAGGATAGTGGAGAAGCTGGTCGAGGGGTGGAGTGAGGATGCCAATAGAGAGGACATGAAAGATCCAGGACAAAGAGGCAATGGTCTTTCCAGCCCTAGCCGCCTGTTAAACATGTAAATTTAGTCCGGAGAGGTAGAAGAAGAAAAAAGCGCGAACTCTGTAGTAGGCAGTACCACTTCGAAACCTCGTCACGTATATATCGCAGTCAAATATTTTCTCCGCTTCTTTGTTTGCATCTCCCTCGTCATCGCTAGTCCCAATTGTAACAATTATGCCATGCGCCCTTTTAATGAAGCTCTCAATCGCCTTCCTTCTTTCACCGAGTTCAAGTGAAGCGGCAAGTAAGACACGACGCTGCTCAAACACTTGTTTTGGGGAAACCATCTTCGTTGTTGCAGACTCTGCATTCCAGGAGGCCGTGGAGAATAGCACTTCCTTGTTTGGCTCGAATTTATGTGACCTCTTCTTCCTATCATTATCAGAAGGAGCCGGAGGTTGTAATACAAGAGGATCAGGCCACTCGTAAGGACTAATATCTAGATTTGCCATTCCAAGCCTGAGAACGTCGTCAAACCAATGGGGCAAGAGGATGGTAATAGGCGCATCTTTCTTGTAGTCTAGTGCATTTTGGTATTTCTCTGAGTCCGAACCCAAGGTGAAGAGGTGAGTGACATCTTTGATGAGGCCGCTGCGCCACTGTCCACCGAATGAAGATATGCCGGCAGAAAGTACCTCGATGTCTGACGGAGAAAGCTATCGAAGAAATTACAGTGAGGAGATGTGATTCTAGACAATAGGACTCACATCTGCCGCACATCCAACCACTCCAGAAAATAGTTGACGAGGATCCGCCGAGTAGTTTGAGGTCCTGTGGAGAGGATGAAATCAATAAATTTGACTGTGAAGGAGAACGAGCTACAAACGGTTGAAGCTTTCCGAGAATTACTGAACGCTCGACCCATTTCTCCTAAATTGAGGTATCAGATTTGTGACAGGCATGAAATAGATAGATCACGCACTGTGCATACTGGTTTTGCATCGTCTCCTTGAAAACCCTGCCAACCCTCGAAGCGATGAGAATTTGTCACGACATGGGTTGCACCGTCAGGGGAACGTGTAGCAATTCCTCCATGACTTTCAATCAGATGCGTGAGTTGTTGTATTCGAAGGGGAGAAAATGATGAAGGGAGGTAGATTACAGCTTTGGCAAAAAGCTGCGCCATCAGGATTACAGTGCGTAACACTGAAGACTCGAAGAGCGGCAGTCGCGTCGTAATCACAACTTGCTGATTTGTGTGTAAACAAGCTATTTGTGAGTCACAATGGGTCACAACGATTCGCGTGACGCGATTCGGTGTCACATGGCAAAGCGAGTTGGATTCGGAAGGAAGCATTGGATCCAGGTGAGTTAAGTACAAAGAGTATTGTATTCATTTATGTGATCTCTAGGCGTAGGATCTAAAATTATAGTACACTTCGTCTGATCTGAATTACAAACATAAGATTGCAAAACGTGGAACCGAGGAATACCTCAACAAGCAGATGAAAACACGCGTCGCGCAGAAGATACAACCAACGTAGAGATAAGCAGGTTTAGAAGAACAGAAATAATTCCATCTTCCGTACAGCGGAGTTGGAGCATCGATAAACGTCTATATTCTGGCGTCCCTGGTATGCCCAATACTGTCTCATGGAAGAACCAGGATCTAGCGTGGACAACCTCGCTGCGCCAGCGCGGAAATATATAGGAATTGCTTAGAACAGTCGCTGTGTGTTGCTTGGAAAGGCATTTGGAAAAGTTGGAAAGGTTGTAACGTGAACGTGGATGGTATTGGGGAAACCTCTGGGGCGACGATGATGAATGGTGATACACAGATTAGAGTTGAGGCACTTGATAGGATTGAACGCAGAAATCGAATACACAAGTGCGATGGAAGGCATATGAAGAATCAACGAAGTCGCTAATGTCTGGTCTGCAAGTGCGGTATGTGGCGCGTGTGTAGAAAGTTGAGTTGGAGTCCTGTTGACAGAGTATGTAGTGGCGTTTGATCTATGGCTGCGTATGAAAAGAGCTTGTGTTAGAATCCTCCAAGGGAAATTAATTGCAAGGAGTTTGACGAGGGTCGCCATGACATCGCGGATATACATCGCCGGCACGTCATTTTATTTAGATCAAAGTTGTGGTCGTGACTACGCTCCGGTTCAAAGACGACAAACAAAGCATTACTTGGCTCTCTGTTTGAGCGCTAGATGGCAGATGATAACACATAAGAAGGGCAAATACGTTGATAGCGATCAATCGAGTCCTATTCTTGTGGTTGCTGGTGCACTCAAGACAGGATGTCCAGGAGGCGCGGACGGAGCTAACGCAGCGGCAGCCAAAGCCTGGACATGAGCGATCTTGGCTTCTCTGAATTGGAGCGCTTTGCTCAGCCACCCCGCCATATCTACCGCATCACCATTTTCTGCGTTGGCTTTAGCTTCGTCTCGTTGAATGAACTCGTGCTCTAGAAGCTCTGCGTAGGTAGCACGTCCGTCAGGAACTTTGACTAGACAGCTAGCAACCCAATCACATGCTTCAGGAGAGTAGCGATCCGTGGGCAAGGTCGGTGCGTCATCTTGGATAATCGTCTTTAACTATTTAAAGGCAAATCAAATTTTAGGAAGACTGGGATATATATATGTAGCATACCTGCGCTAGAATATTTGAGTACGCTTCTGGAGGGTACGGATACCTGCCTATGGCGATTTCGATTATTGACAAACCCAAGGACCATACATCCGATGAAACAGTGTAAGTCCCCACGGTGTTCTGGTGCTCTCCAGAGATTCTTTCGGGCTGTGTATGGGTCGAGATAAGCAGTTGAGAGATCACCAACAAAACAAAAACATACAGCCATGTATGTTTGGCACCCGATGTTAGTTTTGGCAATACTCTTCTCCAGTTGACCAGATACTCCAAAATCGCATAGTTTGATCTGACCGCGATTATTGATAAGCACATTAGTTGGTTTGACGTCTGTAAATTGTAGGCAAATGAGAAGACTAGAAAAGTGATTGATGAAGTGATCCACCTCGATGAATAACGCCCAATTCGTCTTTCAAAAATTTCAATCCTTTGACTGTACTACCTGCAATCCTGGCCAGGACATCCTCCGGTACACCCTGCCAAATCACTTCATCCTCACCGTCCGGGCCCGGATGTAGAGCCGGAACGGTTTCTCCAAAGCTAAAGTTGACTAGTGTGTCAAGGCTTCCACAATCCATGTACTCCATGCAATAATAAACACAGGTCTCCACAAAGAAGGCACCATAGAAGTCTACGATGTGAGACGACGACGCCGCCCTATGTAATATGTCAAGTTCCATAATGATAGCGTTCAACTTTGCATTATCGAGTTCGAGACGAATTTCCTACGAGGGATTTGATCTAAAAAAACGCTGCGAGAATGAATGAGCATACCTTGAGAGCCATCGTGACACCAGTTGGTGTATGCAAGACCTTTGTCACGGTACCATAATTGCCTCTTCCAAGTTCCTCTCCTCTTTCTAAATCTTCCATGTTGAGCCGAAACGAAACACCATTGGCAAAGTTGACGCCATTTGCGTGGAGCACAGCTTTTCCTTTGAAGTTGAGTCGCCCGTTGGGATCTCTGTAAGAGATCATGAACTTAAAAACGTGGAGACGGTATTTTTAAACATACATGACGTTTGCAAAGGATGAAAAGAGACTGCCGGGCGGAGCATGAGCGAGAGGACCTCGTCTGGAGTCATTAACAGCAAAAGAAGGTCTTCCTTGACCTAAACCTGCTGCTGAAGCTCCACCACCAAGATTACCATTGATATCCTTGAGAGAAAAGTTAGGTTTCGAACGACGCCGAGCCGCTATGCCGCCTGCAGCAGGTGTGGCAGATTTTGGGAGGTTGGGAGGAGGATAAGAAGCGGCGGTACGAAAATTTGGAGGAAGATTATGGGAAGATGGCGAAGCTAATGAAGCCTGCTGAAGTAAAGCAGCAGTGTCATCAACATCGTTGTTATTCCTTCTCGCCATATTGGTAAGTTTTGCCTGTAAAGATGGAGGCATCGGAGGTAGACGAGAGCCTTGTTGATTACGATTGAGAAGACCAGCAACACCACGAGAAGATCTCGGAGGTTCCATGGTCGGAAGAAGTCAAAATATGAAAGAAATGTAGGACTGCGAAGAGAGAAACCTTGGAAGGAAACCGGTTCGTCATTTTTGATAAGTATTATTATCTCATGTCACGTGGTGTGGCTCTTCAAAGCTGTCTTTGCTCCAATGATCATGCATCTAAATATTAAGTGGGGAAAGGAAAGGTGGTGTTTTTCTCGTTGATTCTGTGCCAGTGTTAACACTTATCAGAACCTCCTTCGCATTCGAGGATCCTTCATTGCCTATAAGCGTTCTAAAAAACCACATTTCCCAGTGGTCACATCTTCCTCCCGAGTCTATCAAGTTGATCCATTCTGGTGCAGTTTTGAAAAACGATAACGCGCCTTGTAAGTATCTGATTTACGCCTCTATTTGATATTTCGTATTCTGAAAATAACTAGTATCATCCTATAGATTTCGTCCAAACGCTACCATACAAGTTGTCGGTTCAGCAGAAACCATCCCAGTCCCGCCCCAGGGGTCTGCACAGAAATCGGAAACGACTATAATGACTCAAATACAGGAGCAGCTTACTTTAGTCCGCTCCTCTCTTGTTCCATCCCTAGAGAAATTTCTGCAAACTCTACTCACTCAGTCTGATACGACCATTACATTTGATTCCACTTCTAACTCACCAACAAGTCCTGCCTCGATACACAAAGAGCACGCTAGACTGAGCGAGATGCTCCTTCAGTCTTTATTGACTCTGGATGCGATTACTGTTGACGGGGAATGGGTGCAAGCCAGGCAGGAGAGGAAAACTGCAGTCAGAGAGGTTCAAGGATACCTTGATCAGTTAGATGCAGCTTGGAATTCTAGATGAGATGAACCGAACGTGTTTGCATTTGCTAGGATGATACATATACACAAAATACGCCATCGGATTACATATTAGGGAACAACGCGGTTCACATTTGCGCTCGCTGCAGAACAGTCAACCCTTCGTCTTGCACTAACTCTGCCCACTGAAAGTTCATCGCACCCACCGTCGTCACTAGAGGGGGTCGGCCCTGCTGGCTCGTATCATCATTTCTTTCCGATCTTGATGGCCAGAACTGCGAGTCAGGGTAAGTTGATGACCGATTGTCCTCGCGCTTGAAGAGGGGGTAGACAGATGAGTCGTACTGACTTCGCGTATCGGTCCAGTGCTCGCCATGGTCATTATATTGTGAATAAGAGTTCATGCCATAAGCAACCTGAGAGGACATTCCGGATGAATGTGCGGCGTGTCTCTCATTTTCATACGAATACATGGTTGGCGTGATAGACGATGAAGACACGAAATTGTGCTCATGACCAGTATGCGCGGGATATGGATGTTGATGATCTAAGACCTGGTCAACAGGCTGATTGGTACGGAGAAATGGTGCGGCTGAGTGAGAATGTTCGATTGAGGGCGAGGCATCCGGGTCGGTGTCGTGATAGGTAGTTGCGGACGGCATAACTGTGCGAAACGACGATGACCTTGGCAGAAAATTTGCTTGATATTGTTCCTGCGACAAGGCATTCCGTTGTGGCCCCGAACCTAACGATCCACTATCAAACTCTGGATTTAGATTCCTCGAATCAGCTTTGTCAGAGAGCACCCTTGGGTTCGATGCCATGTCCTTCATCAAGAGTTTCGTGTAGCCGGCAAACATTTCCAGTGTGTGTAGCGCATCCATGTCTTCCTGCGCCACGTTCATCTCATCCCTCATTGAACCAGCTTGGGATTCGTATACATTGGTGGCTTTTTCGTGCATCTGAAGTAAAACGTGCTAAATGGTTCACAAATAAATCTTGTTTCACGTTGCCCAATCAAGCGCACGTACTAGTCCGCGTTTTGCCTTATCAGAATGGTTAGCGCCCATTTTGAAGAGGTTGACTGCAAGCCCAAGCTCTTCGTAGGCATTTGCCGCGAGAGGACTTGAAGGACACCGCGTAACAATCAAACCAAGAATGGTCTATTCACAAGATCAAATACATGAACAAGGTTGGGGACAAATTACTCACGCCAGCAGTCAAGACTGGAAATATGGAAAATTCAAGATCAAGATCAATGCAGGCAATGAACAAACTTACGTCCATTCCAGATTGCCCAAAACCTTGACAATATCTGGTAGTACTTGTAAAAGTGTTTGACAACGCAGTGGACCACTATTGAGGCAGCTCGATACGCGGCGAGGAACGAAGGCGCGTACACACTACTCAAAGGATTAGATGGAGATTGTAACAGGGCTTGTGCAAAGAATGCCCGGTGTATGAACATTGCCACTGAGGATTGTGAAGTTAGCTTCAACATAGTCAACAGCCAAAGAAAAAGGAAAACCTAATGCTCTGAAATGAGTAAGATGAAAACTTTTCAATGTTATCGACGACGTCTCGTTCTGAGATTGCATTTCTCTTGGGTCGTCTAAGGTATTAAGGGAGGTTCTCTCAAGTACACCATACAGGAATCGTAACGGATCATATTTTTCTGGTAGTGGATGTTCCCGCATACGACGATCGAGATTGAGGATAGTTGGATAGTCAGGCATGTCGGATGAAAGAGTGATGTCGCTGACAGCAGTTACAACATCCCTAGTAAATGACATTCGCCAGTGATGGACTAAGAAGGGGTGAACGAGATATTCGAGAACGTTTAACGAGTATAGTATTAAGCTTACATCCCGGTTCCGTATCTCCTTTCTCGTTCACACTAGCGTCCTCATCGAGAGGTAACGGGGTGTCAACGTGAGCACCGAAGAAACATGGCGGTCTTCCGAGACTGAGGCTCTACCATTGAATCGTGAGCTCATTCGTTCGAACTTAATCTCAAGTGAAAATATACAAGCATAGCGTCCCACGTCAGTATTTCCCAAAAGATTGTTCGTCTCCGGTGAAGCGTTTTCTTGTCTAGGCCCCACTTCGGACTTTCACGATCTAGAGTAAAAATTATAAGGACACCGATTGTAACGCTCTTTCAGGGCAACACGAACGTAACCCGAGCTGTGAAGGATTCGAATTTAGTGTCTGGGATATCCATCAATTGTTGCGTCGAACTCACACTCTGCGACAGCTTGGATGCAATTGTTAGAAAGGACCAAGCAGCTTCAATATTATAGCTGCGACCGCCGGTGTCGTGGAACATCCCGATGAGTGTAAGAGCTTGAACACTTGCGAGATCTGGCGATAAAATAATCGGATGCAGGGATAGACTGATGCGGCTTAAACGGAGAAAATCCTCGGATTCAGCACAGTACATTGGAATCCCAATGTCTGCCATAGATCCATGAGCGAAACAAATGAATAGGACAGCCAGACGGGTAGGGGATAGGGGGCACTTTTGACCTGCGAAGTCCATAGCTGACACGTATCGATAAATCGGAGTCAGTAATTCGTCAAAGAGCTCTTCGCTTGAAACGACTTTGATTTGTAGCGGAGAATTCTCTATGAAAAACTCGGCTAGAGTCCATGCCCGCTCTTTGGGCGGAAGATGAGAGAGTATTAACTGCAATGACAACCCAACGTCCCAGCTACAGTCGGATGCGAAAGGGAAATACTTTGGCAATTGAGAAATTTCTTCAGATGCAGCGGGAAAGTGATCATCTTCATCCTCTTCATCTTCTATTTCTGGTAATTTGGGCCCATCTTCCAATAGGCTCTGTCCATGAGATTTGTTATATGGATGTCATTTACGTGAAGATGAGATCACATTCACCTCTAGTCCTGCAGATCGCCCTAAGTACCTTGCATCCCCGCGTCTATCGAGCGTCAGTGTTCCGAGAGCGTCGAACGTTTCCGGTTTTCTGATCTCTTGAAGCGAGTTGGATATTTCGGGATATGGGGACGTGGATATAGAGGACTGTAGGGTTGAAAGTGCGTTTTCTAAGTCTCGAATGCGTTGGCTCATCGTTTCGACCTGTGTGTATAGGCTTGCTGTTTCAGGAGACCTAAAATGTGGGTCAGAACAGGACAAGGGATCAACCTATTACTTATTAATGCACCGTTTCATTTGCGCTGGAGATGTTTCAGTGGGACACACTGATTTGCATCCCCTCCTGATGCACGAGCTACAGGGTATCTGGAGATGCGATTGAGTAAAAGAGACAATTGGAACACATTCAAATTACCTTCTTGTCACACTTTAACTTCAGTCTGCAAACGGTGGATCGTGTCAATAATCAGTGTTTGCAATAAGTCAGTCAACAAACCTGCGACATTCCGCGCAGGAGATCTACAACGAACGGTCAGTGAAAGGCCGCACGCGAAGTTTTGTTTTCGAACCTGGCCTCGTACGCGCTTGATATCATGCATTTTTTTCGTGCTTATCTGAGGAAGTAGAGACATCGACTCTTAGGACTGGAGAGCGTCGGGTAGAACGCGAGAGACGTTTTGGGCGTGGATTTCAGGAGTGTGTGCAGGAGAGTTGGAAGCGAGCTGGTGAGAGAAGTGAAATACCGATAGGAGGCAGTCTATTTATATGACAATAATAGAGTAAGATGAGGACATGTTCTATTGTTTGCATGTAGATGTTTCCGGATTGAAAGGGTACATAGCATGTACAAGATTCTTTGAAAACTTCAAGCTACCTTTTACATTTGAGCTTGCTAGAGAATTCGATGTGAATTCAGAAAGTAACGAGAGGTTTAAGACTTAATCCGACTCCGAGAGGATAAGATAAGATGTGGCGATGAGAGCGGGCGCTTATCGCTTTTCTCAACGCGTTTAAGCTCGTTTTGGATATATACCCACTGATACCCATCCTCCCTTCCCTCTGCTGTCTAGTCCGCTCCAGGCTCAGCCAAACCGCGTATCGTGTGATCTCCCACCCGACCGGGGCTGTGTCCCAAGCAAGCCTCATCTACTAGCATAGAGCACCCAACAGTGCTCTACACACTCCACGATTGAGCGAATTCTTATAGTGTTGAGAGGGTCGAGTGAAGTGCTGAGTTGCCCAGACTGGGGCTCCGGCGAAATTATAATAAGTTTTACACAAAGCGCCGTTCACGTAATCCAAGTACTTTTCGATGCCAGTGCAGAGCGAGAAACGCGTTCTTTGGCATCCACGGCACTCGAACAAGTTCGTCGTTGGAGGGGGGTCGCAGATTACTCTTTATGAGCTATCAGACGAGCAGCCAGAAATCAGACAGGTTACTTCGCAACATGAATTACAGTTCATGAAGGTATATCTAATTCATTTCGTCTCCCAATCTCCGCTTATCGTTTGCCAGTGTTTTGCCTGGTCTCCTGCCAGTATTCCCTCTGATATCTTTGCAGTCGGCCACACGTCCGGGCGTGTTGATCTCTTGCGTTTGGAAGCATCACGATATAGCCAATTGGGCCGTGATGAGAACGTTTTGTCCAGTGGTCCTATACTATCCCTCCCTGTGCGAAATCAGCGCTCCTGTAATGCACTGGCGTTCTGCCCTTCGGATCCCAACTATCTCGCTGTCGGTCTGGACAAAGTCAGAGGAGACAGTAGTCTGGTCATTTGGGATGTCCAAGAGGAAATGGGAGTGTTTCGTACCACAATGAATCCTTTTGATAACGCAAATGTTGTTACAATTCCTCATTCAAATGAACCGATCAGCAAATTCAATACCTATCCTCCTATACCACGCACTGACCATCCGGTTCGCACCGATCAGCGCATTGTCCAAGCTCATGCCCAGACCGAGCTTATTTCTTCTCTTGCATGGCTTCCTCAAAACACCCATCCTTATCTTCTTCTAGCGGGACTTTCTCCTAGATGGCTTCGCTTATTCGATATACGGAACCCTGCTGGTTCAGGCGCCGGTGCTTCCTATGTCAGTAGCATTGCAACTAAAGTGACAGGAATTGCAACAGATCCTTTCGACACAACAAGATTCGCCACTTGGGGGGATGGTGTTGTGACCGTTTGGGATATACGAAAACTCCACATTTCGAGAATTCATTCCGATTCGACGAATGCAACACCTTCACCGACTCCGCTTCTCACCTTCAGTGAAAAGGACGCGGGATTTGATAGCGTCTCATCAACATTAGCTACGGGGGCATCGAAGCCTTCTGTTGCATCTTCGTCTGCGTCGTCCAAAACGAGAGGCGTTTCCGCGACCGATTTTCCCAATCTCCCCGTTGTGCAGCATTCGACCTATATGACGGCCGAATTTTCTCCCTCTCGTCGTGGTGTACTTGTTACCTTGGCTAAAGATGCTAACTACGTTCGATTATGGGATGTCTTAGAGGTTGATAATTCTCCGATAACACGCGAAGTCGATAATGAGAATATCATCAAGCTGCAAGACAAGGTTCCCGTCGGCAGAAAGTCTTGGGCGAATTTACCCTGGGGTAGTTCAGGCACTAGTACCGAGAGCAAAAATTCGTCACCTATCCATGAGGAGGAGCACAGAGAACAAAGTCAGCATCCAATGCTAATTCTATATAACACAAGGAAAGGTACGTTTTCCTATGTATATTCGATCCTATATAACGAATACGTTTTAGCCTTTACGAGAAGTATATCTAATCCGTTGTGCTCCTTTGCCGCCGTTCCTCCTGTTTATTTGTCGCACCAAACCATATCCAAAATTGTGGTCGTATCTCAATTAGGTGAAATCACTGTTCAAAGTGTTCATGATGCGCCTCAAGCACTAGCTTGGAGCTCCCGTGGTGATATGTTGTATGGTCCTCTCCAGTCTGTCGACAAGGATGACGTAAAAACAGGTTTTGGTGTTGTGCATAGCTATCACGAAGAGCAAGAAGAAACAGTCAAGGATGAGTACGTTCATGATACTCAGACTTCCCCAAGCGTAACAAGGCCTAGTATGAATCAGAAACCTTACCCCGCTTCCGAGCCAAACGAGTTTCATGAACGCGGTCGACCTCGTAATCCCGTCACCTTCCAAGAAGTTCCACCTTCACCCGCTCTATTTGGACGGGGAGATGCTGAAGGATTTCCAGCTCTGTCTCGTTCCATCAGCGAGAACCCTGTCTCAGCAAACCTGGCAGCAACGAAACCAACAGATGGACGTAAAGAAGAAGAAAAGAAAATGACTTTCAGCCCTGCTGCCGCACTGCGGGTTCCTCTTCGTCCAACGAATGCCCTATCATCACTGATGAACGTTTCTGCCATAACTCACAACGAGCCTTCTACGTCGGTCAAATCCCAGAGCTCTAATCCACCAACGCCAAAATACCAATCGATGGTCAATGGCGGAAAGGCATCCGTTGTACATGCCGCGGCTAATGACATTTCAGTGTTAATGCGTAGACGAGCTATAAGAGGGTATAGCATTCGTGATCCATTGCGAAACGCTTCCGTTATCCGCGAACTCTCTCATTTTGGTAATCCTGGAGCGGGAGTGGAGTTTGAAGAACCGAGTGCATTCAGGTCAAAAGAATCGGAAATGTTGGCAGATTTATGGGAGTGGATACACCGTAATATTATTCCTGCTCCATTTGAGTGAACTGATTGAAGGAAAGAACTTCAGATTCTCAAAAATTCCTGTCATCACCAACTCCTCTATTGCACGGCTACGATTTCTCGTTTGCTGGTGTGTGGGGTATCTGGGATGGTCCTCCTTCCATTGGAGGATCAGGGACTATTTCAAGATATAAGGATTCAAATACTCATCATGCGGAGCCCTCCACAAATATGTCGGAAGAATATTCCAGTAACTCAGGTTCTTTAACCAGCGGAAGCGTCAGTAGCAGTCTCACCGGGAGTATAAACATGAGCTCTGGATCTAGTATGATGTTTGGAGGTTCCTCCATCATTTCTGGAAATATCGGGGACGCGGAAGCAACTCCTGTACACCGTGATCGGTTAGAACTCCCCTTAGAAACCGAGACAGCGTCACTCTATCCTGGTTTCGACCGCTCCAGACGCGTTAAACCCCAAGATGAAACATCAACTTCAAGAGAAACCAGAACACGATCACCCATTACAGAGCCACTAACAAACGATCCGGAATGGCGCCAGGCACTCCTCGAATTACTCGCACGTACTGAAGAACCTTCTTCGGCTTCGCGTCCGCCAATCTTCCCTTACGTTTCAACTTCGCGGCCACTTCAGCGTCATGTTTGTCTTCACTTGATCGGATGGGGTTTCATTCTTCGAGATGATTCGCTTATGGCGGAAGTGCGGAGGTGGGAGCGCGAAAGTGAAGGAGACGAAGGCTATGCACGAGCTGCTGCCTGGCTCGTTTTCAGCGGTCGCTATGGCGGCGGAGCGGGGGTGTCCAACGAGGGCGCTGTTCACGGTGAAGGCGCAATAGAATGTTTACTACGTAGCGAGGGTGCGCACTTCGTGTTTGCTCTATCTCTGTGTTCTCTTCATCTAATTTGCCTTTTGTTCAGATGAAAGTCATCACATGATGTCTGGTGTTATCGCAGCACTTGTACCGTTCGCAAGTGCTACTCTCACAACTCCCAACTCTTCCTCAAAACTTGCTCTTCCTTCCACGCTCCTAGAACATTACGCACGACTTGTAAACAAATTACAGGATTCCTACTTGCGTGCACTGTTGACACATTTGACTGCTATCTCTTCTTCCGTGACGCCTAGCGGCGAGCATTGGCTAGAAATTCTTCATGACGAAGAGGATTTATTACCCTTCTACGAACGTCTGGCGCTGGCGTTTTGCTTTCTGGACGATGCGGCACTGACTACATACTTGCGACGATGTAGAGAACACGCTCTTGGCAAGAACGGTGGAGACGTAGATGCCCTGATTGTGACAGGCCTAGGAACTTCAGAGGGTAGAGAAGTTGTCGGCCTCTGGTTAGATCGAATAGGCGATGTCCAGAGTGCTGCTTTACTCTGCTGGACAGGGCTTAGCTCGAGCTTGGGACGGGAAAGGATAGCTAAGCTTACATCCGGTTTGAAAGCCAAAGGGCAAACCTCAATACAAGATTCCCGAGTAGCCAGATGGGTGGAAGCATACCGCGATTTTTTGGACTCAGTCAAATTGTTTCATTGTCGTGTTGAATTCGACATTGAGAGAGGCGAAATGTTGCAGATCGCAAAGGATCAAAAAATCACGAGTCTCGCACCAAGGCAGATACTCATCAGATGCAACTATTGCAATAAAACGGTTACACCTAATGCAGAGATCAGCCTAAGTGAGAGCAATAACCTAGGAACTGGACAAGATTCTATCCCAAAGGGAAAGGTGATTTTAATGCAACCTTCATAATTTAGATGTTGACTTATATGTAGCCGACAACCTGCCCTCATTGTGGTCGTGCTTTACCGCGCTGCTCCATATGCCTGATGATTTTGAGTATTGTACCAGATGCTCACCGAGAGGCTGAACTACTCCTGGACCATTCACAATATCAAGGTAAGTCACAATCTCAATAGTTGTAACGTTCTGACATGATTCGCAGATAACGACACTATAGATGATGCGATTTTACTGTGTCTGGGTTGTCGTCATGGTGGCCATGCTTCGCACATATTGCAGTGGTTTTTTGGACAGGATGGAGCCGTCCTAAGTCACAGAGTTTGTCCAGTGGCTGACTGTGCACACCAGTGTGGCAATGAGTTTTGAACTGGTCAGTATGCACGTCCCGATACCATTCAACGTAGATTCATATGTATGTCCGCCGTACGTAACGATTCGTGTTATATCTCGTTTCACATATCTTCTCTCTGGAGGTCGGATCAACGATTTTTAAACGACATTTTGCAGGTAGATTTACGACGTTGTGTCGTAATTTATTTTGAGCATGAATCTCGCAAAGATTGGAGTAGTATCTATTTCGAAGCACGAGAAAATCGGATGTATGAGGATACATGAGGTCGTGGATCTGACAAACAGCGGCGAAGTCGCTGCTCATGTCACAAATACCCTGCTGCCATTGGGTCTGCCACAACACGAGGCACTCGTGAGGCTCAACTAACATCTGGGGAGTCTGGGAGAAGTACAGAGTCACGTATATACATCATATCTTCACATGTACACCCTCGATATATAGAGAAGTCTCATTTACACTTATATGCTGCCTTCTATGCTGCTTTTATTCTGCTTCTTGCCCCAAGATTATATCGTACATACTGTACGAGTTTATGATTAGAATATCAGCGTAAATGACAGGGAATACTACAAAGACACAGGAAACAAACGGGCGTGACAGGTTGATACGTACAAGGACCACAGACCAAAGTTGCAAGAGAAGACCAACAAACAACAGATATGTAGAGGAGATAGATCGCGACTATGTAGATGTATATTATTATTGTACGGGTTATAGAGGTCCGTTACGACCGAATATTGAAGTACTAAAAAGAACATAGTGTAAGGTGTTGGAAAGACGAAATAGAGATGCAAAGGATCGCAGCGAATGGCTTATGAGAAGAGCAGGTCCATTGCTTATGAGATTCGACGTCGAAACCTAGAGAAAGATAAATGGAATGAAAGGATCAAGACAGGAAATGATTCGTAAGGAGAGTCGTAAGGCCTAGCGAGAGGTATTGCTGGCAATGTGCGTGCGCGCCCAAAAAATAATAAAGAATGCAGCCGGTTAAAATAACGTATGTATAAAGCTGAGAGAGACGACAGAAAAGAACGCAACAACGGCCTGCGCAAGGGAAGAAAATCAAAGGCAATGCCAAATGACCAGTGAGTAAACAATGTTTTTACATGAAAGATGTTGTCCCATCCTCAAAATTATTGTAGTCGGGGTCTCGGGAACCGTTGTGACCATGATTTGGAAAATGTTCGTGACCCATAGCATCGACACCCACGGGATAGGATTCAGCAACTGAAGTACTCCCACCAAAGTTGGCACCGTCTTGACTCGATTGGTGCGCCACAAACTGATATTCGTTACCCGCAAACTCAATCGACGCAGATGGCAGAGTAATCGGGGGATACCTGTTATCCGCAAGGTAAAATTGACCCTCGGACTTTACTGCGGGAGAATTGTTATGTCGCTGGAGTGGTTGTGAGGGTGTGTATGTGGAAAGGTGATTCTGCGGCGCAAGCACATTGTTTAGGTTAGTGACTTGGTCACCAAGTTTCGAAACGTTGATATGGGCAAACACTAACCATATCTGGCTCATTTTGCCAAGCATGCAACAACTCGGTAGATAGTGAAGAAGCAGCGGAGCCGTTGCGCCCAGCAGGACTGCGGTTACCTGGTGAGATAGTGGATGATGGTGAAGGATACGTGCTAGTCACGTCACCCTCGAGAGACAGACTACCTACAGACACAGGTATCGGGGATACAGTGACGGAACCCTCACTGGGGGCCGATACCGACGAAGTATGTTGCTGTGATGGACGTGATAATCCCCCGACACTGAGATCAGACATGAGGCCAACAAAATGCCCTGAACTACTGAGGGAAAAATTAGATGAACAAGATAAACTGATAGACATGTGGTGGGACATACCCTCTCCGGTGTTGCTGGTGGCTAGCATCGCCTAGCTCGACGCCGCTCAAGGGATCAACACAGTTGCCAACATCTGAATAGTACGCGCTGTTACTAGAATCACTGGTTCCAATAGATGTGATAGACCCGAAACGCGAGTAGCCGTCATAAGAAGCATCATCTTCTGTGTCTAGATCCTCTCTCTGAAACAACAGCCCATGGGAATGATCGGGAGAATTTCGCTCACTGTCAGGTGAAGCAAGAGAGGGCATAGAGCTGGCGACACCGAACGAATAGTCGGGAGAAGGAAGTGGACCAGGTAACGGTGAATAGATTGGCCGTGTAGAAAATGCAACGAGCCGACTGTCGGGTAGAGATGATCGGATAGTGGAGGAATGATATGCAGACATGGGCGAAGGTGATGGAGATACGGTCACACCGTGTGGTGAGAGACGATAACAACGGGAATCAACAGATGAGTGACGAACGTGCATGCTGCCCTGGTGGGGAAGCATTGGCGAATGGTTCGGGAAGTCACTCGATGCTGATGAAGACCGGCTGAGAGAAAAAGGGTCATTAACATGACCTGGAAACCGGGAGCCTGAGAGTACAGAATTTTTGGCTCGTGCCAGATGTGCGTAAGGGTTTGCGGCAAGTCGGTGTAAGCTGGCATCGACAGAACGACGCCTGGCAAAAGGGTCAAGATGGCCAACTGATGGTGGTCCAACTGCCGAACCGTCGTCATTATAAAAGGCATCAACTGGAAGGGACCCTCGCCGTATGAAGCACATGTCAAGCTCACCAGAGAGCCTAGAATCTTCTGGGGTAACGAGCGGCGAGCTCTGCCACGAAGGGATCGAAGAATCAATGCTAACATGCAGCTGTGGCGGCGAAGTACCTGTGGGACTAGATTCTTGTGAAGAAGTGTCACCAAGTTCAGGTAAGTCGCAGGGAAAGGTTGACTGGGGCAATAGAATCGATTCTATTGGGCCAATCGGCTCTCTGAGCTCATCAATGTCTTTCGCTGTAGCTGCCGCCGATTTCCCTGCTTTGTTTTTTTCTTTGGCTCTCCGGTTCTGAAACCAGACCTGGTCGTGCAATGTGAGCAAAGCAAAAGGATAAGCATAGCAGAAAACACAGCGTACCTGTACACCTCGAGCCGTCATGTCCAATTGAGCAGCAAGCTCGTTTCTGAGCGCAGCATTAGGCTTCGTGTCGCGTTTGAAAACACTCTCAAGTATTTTGAGTTGGGCGTTGGTAGTCCTCTTTCTGTGTTTGACTTCGTTGGGAGTATACGGATAGAAGGCGCGGAAATCCACAGCCGAAGGGTCCATGGGAAGAGGATACGAAGATTGTGAAAATTGACCGGCTTGTGGTGGATGATAGAGAAGGGATGAAGGTATTGAAGAAGAAAGAGAGTGGGAAGTGGGAAAGGCGCGGGGAAGCATTGCAGTGAAGATTAAGTAGGACTAGAGAGAGAACATATAGAAATCTAAAGGGATCAAAACTTGACTTGTTAGCATGAGACCAGGACAGTTTCTGCTCAACTCCGTCAAAAAAAGTGCATCCGGCCCACCGTTTCCAGGGCGCCGGGTCAGCTGGGAAATAATCTGTCAAAATTTTCCCGATTCCAAATTTCCGTATTCGTTCTAGTCAAGCAAAGCCTTTTTATCAAAGCTTTTAACACAACCTCAGCGCGTCGTAAGGTCCCTCAAGTCCTCCAATTCTCTGCAGAATCTCGAGGTACTGTACATAACACTTGGATAATCATTCTTTGTGTCCTTTTTGGTTTGACATTTTTGAGAACCACGACTATATCTGTTCTTCACTGCCATTCGCCTATGCATTCTTTGCGCAGTTTTGCGGTGGCTTCCTATACATTTCTTGCTGTTCAAATCAAAACCCGATTCTTTTCATGTGGTCCCCACAGATTCGCGCCCCACGAGCCCCTACGTACACGGAGGTTGCCCGGGATCATATCTGATTTGTTCCCGTGTATGTATAATGTTTTGCAAATCGTTCACAGCAAAACGGAAGATTGGATTCGAATGAGGCATGTAAACAAATTTTGCATAGAGTATATCTGCATGGCGTATGGAAGTGTGTGTCAAGGGAACCAAGAAATATTATAGGTAATGTACCGACAAATCAAGATAGCTAGCAATGCGAGGATGTGGATTATCATGGACAGAGAGAGAAAAGCTCAAGAATCAATAAGTATTAGGAAACATGTGTGATCTAAATGGTTGCTTCGTGAAGAGGTGGAGTGTGTACAGACAATGCGACGAGAAAGATAATCGGTCCTCGTAAGAATGGACGAACGTGGTAAAAAAAGACTCCAAGATGTAACAGAGCAGAAAGGAAAGAGTGACAAAAGAGACGAGATATGTGTGTGGCGCAAAAGACAGAGATCGAGCGGGAAAAGCCGAGGCAGACACCACGGTCAATCACCCCAATCAATAACTAAATGTTTTTTGTTTGCAGATTCAAACGTTGAGGATGACGGGCAGAAAATCTTCGGAGACGCTAGCCAATGGGGATGCGGCAAACAGACTTGTCCCTGCGCGTTTAGCCGTGTCGTAAATCCGTTCCATCTCCATTCGCGCTCGCGCCACAATAGGATGATTGTATACCCCATGAATCCCGACCCGAAGCGAAGGATTCGTGCGCATCATTTGTTGGACAAGCCGTAACAGCTCTGGGCTATCCTTGAGATCGACTTGAGAAAAGTCTTCTTGCCGAAGTCGATGCCAAGCCTCGCCCCTAATGAACATGCATTTCATCAATATTCTGCTCCAAGACATGCAACAACATATATATCACTTACTGGTCAGGGACCACAATGTTGGATGCTGTCTCCAGGATCGTCATGCCAAAGCTACACAAGATAAATAGTTGACGTGAGAACCGTACACCCCGTTGATATCGCACATAAACCACATACCTAAACATATCAGCTGCTTTACCATATTTTCCTTGCAGGACTTCGGGCGCGAGGTAAAGTTTATCTCCTTCCCGCTCGAAACTTCCACTAGCGACAGTAGAGTCTGCTGTAAGGCGCGGGCGGGGCCAGAGCGAAGCCATGCCAAAATCGCCAATCTTGAATCGTCCTTCACCAGTCAAAAATATGTTGGCAGGCTTGAGATCCAGATGTATTACTCCAGAATCGTGTATGAACTTCAGGCCCTATGATTAGGAAATCCATCATGAGCCAAGCTCCTAATGGTGGGAGTAACACTTACGTTACTTAGTTCAACAATGATCTTCCAAACCCTTGCCTGATCCAACCTCGGGAAGACGCGTCCGTATTCCCACAGAAAGTGGGCAAAGTTACCACCTTCGCATAATTCAGTCCAGATGAAAAGCTGTTCATCTTCCTCCCAGGCATCTATGAACGCGAGAATATTGGGATGCCCACAGCCACCGGTTACATGGGATAAGTGTTGAAGAGTATCGACCTCTTCCCGGAGTCGCAACCTGTAATGAGCCGATTAGATATCGGAGCACGGAAAGATATTTAAATATCATGAACATACCGATGTTTGACCCCTTCAAACCGTTTCGACTTTTTGACAGCGAAGCAGGCATCAGAATTTCCATCCTTGGTTCGTACTTTCAGAACCTTGCCAAATTCTCCACTCCCTACCTCAGCAATTTCAACGAATTGCTGTTCGAAACGACCGGGCCGCTGTTGATGAGAAGGTTGAGATAAACGGCGCGTTCGCGTACTAAACCGTGGAGCACGATATTTCTGATCATCTGCGATAGGCAGTTGCCGTAAAATAGACGGAGAGGTTACAGATCCGTTGGACGAGCTAGAAGCGGATCGCGCCGGGGAAAACTTCGATCTGTGTGTCGGCGATGTCGGTTTTGATAGATGAGGTGAGCCGGAGGGTCGAAGACAATCTCCTGTTCAAGCAATAACGTGAATAACCACACACGGAGACTAATAGAGAACAACATACCCAAAGGTCGATTCCTAGTGGGAGTACCGGCGGATTCGCTGCTGCTTGAAAAAGCGCCACTGCTGCTTCGACGCATAAGCCATCGATTTCTAGAAACACCATTCTTAGACAAGGAGGGAATACCAATGCCCAAGCCGATATATTTCTCTTTGCGATTACTGGGGGAGTCATCGCAATCAGACTCCGAGTCTGTGTCGGGGTCTACAGATCTGTTATGTTTCCTTCCTAACGCAAAAGAGGCAGGCATGCTCTTGCGAGGGACCTTCTTCATCTTTTCTTCTGCATGAGCTCCAAATCCAACTTTGTGCGTCATTGCACTCTGCCATGGCCGCTGACGAGCTAAATAGCTGACCTTGCTTTTCTTCACAGGTGTTCCTGGAGCTTTCTTGGCTTCGTAAGTGCTTTTGGCCGCAGCGGCTAGGGTGCGTAATATGAAGGCGTCAACGTCCTGTTGAGATGTGTCACAACCACCGTCGTCTGGACCATTAACGATGACAAAATCTGGCCAGGCGGAACTAGATCGTGGGCCTACTCCAGGAGTGACGAGACCATCTTCAATATCAGAATATAGAGAACTGACACTAGTAGAGGCCCGAGGCATCGTACTGAGTCGTTCAGAACTGGTTGATGACTCTACAAATTCCATATCTTCGTCGTCGTCGCTCAGGGCAATACCGGAGTCTCGCGTATACTTTTTAGAGATCTGTTCACTTGTACGGCCTATTCGCTTGGGAGATGGTGTGTCTTCAGTAATATTTAGAACAAACGAGGAATTAGCAGGGAGATCAACCATCATGGAGTCGTCATCGTCGGTGTCATAACTTTCAGTCTCTCCTGCTGTGTAAGAAAGAGGCGGAGACGTTGTAGGTGACACTTCGTTAGAACGGGGATGCATCTGTCTCCACGAAGGCGTAACAGGCCCTGAGCCGGAATAACTATGTCGATTCAATATTTTAGGCCGAGGGGCAGTGGTAAACGGTGAGTCTGTCACATCCGATGAGATTGACGTAGTAACTCTGCGAGAGGAGGTGGATGGAGAAGCTAATGATGGGGCAGCGGTAACAGCAGAGCCGCCAAAGAACAATGTGGCTGAATCCACTCTGTTGAGCTGGGCCCGTCGATATAATGGGGGCTTGGACGGGTGCAGACCAGAGGCGCGACGTCTAGGCATTGGAGAACCGCTCTCAGATGAAGAGGAAGACGGAGATGCGTGGTCACGAAATTGGGAGGCACCAGTAGGAAACGTCACAGCGTTGAGACCATTGTGAGCCGAGGACCTCGTGGCCTATCAAAATTTGTTAGTGGACCATGAAAGAGAATGTGGGGATAGTTGGAGCTTACCGAAGCTTGGGAAACAGTGCTACTTAGAAGCTCATCTGACAGAGGCCGAGCACGAGCACGCCTTTTGATGATATGACCACCCGGAGAGACAGCTTCCGCAACCTCTTCGTTGAATTTGCCTTTACCAGCCAAACGCAGCGCAGCCTCCACTTTTCCACGTCCCCTCGTAGGCATGACTTCTCCACCAAGAAATAGTTCATCTCCTCGAGCCTTATCGTCCTCTAGATTTAAATCGCACCCCAGATCACATCCAGAATCATTGCCACCCTCAAATTCATCCTCAAACTCGTTCAAGTCCGATATTCGCAAACGAGTCATTGTGGCAGTTTCCTGGCGCAACTGTGGATCTGTCTCTTTCTTCGTTTGGGGTGTGCGAATAGGAAACATTGGAGCTGGCAGAGGGGCTAGCCGATCAAATCTACGTCCATCCGTAGAACCTTTGAGGCCAGTAGATGCAATGTCCAGAGGCGTTAGAGAATGTTGCCGAAGAGGCGTTGATTGACGGGTAGAAACCGACTTCCGTTTCAAACCTGTGCCCACACTTGGTTGAGGTCTAAGCGCAGAAGGACTCCCCGCTGTAGGCGTGGGAGACAATCCATCGACGACCCGAGGAGCTTGCTTAACCGGTGTGAACAGGGAGCGTGCCATCGAAGCGGCGAAAAGGGGTGACGTTGTAGCGGACGGTGATCCCAACAAAACACTAGCCTCATCATCATCGACTCCAAGGTGGGAGTTAGAGGCAAATGGTGACCACGCTGGCACGACGGGTGTTTTGTAAGGTGATTTGAGAGCGAAATCGCCGTGAGATCGTCCTTCGGCAGCTACCTGGGGTGGGAAGAGAGGGCGTTGTCTCAGAGGAGATTTCGCTGAAGCTGTGTCGAACAACGAGGCGCGCCGCGTGGCATCTGGCTGGTTCCCGCACGAAGGAGACAGGCTGGGGTTATAGGACCTACTAGGGAAGGGGGAGATTTGAGTGGAAGCAAGCATTATGTGGGTGTTTATGAGAGAGTGTATCACAGAAAAATGTATTTAGAAAACGTAGGATCTTCGTGAACGGACTGGCCACCAGATAAACGGGTGAGGATTGGAGTATTTGAGTTCGTGAGTGTTGTCGGTAAATAAGGAAATTCCGTCTGGCGCAGTGAAGATAAGAAAGAACAAAGGGTTATCGAGAACGTGAGGGTAGAGAAATAATATAAGTTGACCAGAAATCCCCAATTGTCCGATTTCGGCTCCTTAGACACGTGACTTTGTTGACAGGCAACGGTCACGTTATCGTAATTGTAAATACTCCCGCGCCACCGGCTCACTAATTGACCTGAGTCAATAATTTTCGGACTCCCTTACAACCTTTTGCAGCACGGACTCCCCAAAAAGCGAACTTTCTATATCGCATTCAAGGTTATTCAGGGAAGTTACAACTACATACTACATACGACCCTCAATCTACAACAATGCTCAAGATCCAAGTGAATAAGATAGTGCGTACAATGGACGTTCATAGCATTGTCTTTTGCCGTTCAATTTATACCTTCATTGTATCGTGAATGAATGTGCGGTAAAACGAGTCAGGATGAGTGCCCCTCTCTGCCCCTTTGATGCTGATTCTTGCATCTAATTGACAGTGAATTGATCAACCTTGTATATACATATGTAGTAAGTAATCGGCGGTCATCACGGCTGCGAAGGCTTGCGAAGGTAAGTCCTACGTTCCTCTCTAGGTGAGCCAAGAGTCGAAATTTGATGGCCTTCCAGTCTACTAGAAGTCGATATCCGAGTTGAGTTATGTAGGACGACGTACGGTGCTTCAATGGGCGCATTTGTGATTGACTTGCTTTCTACCGCCTTCAAATTTGTAAAACCTGGATGTTCGCGAGAGCAAGGATACTATCTGGAGAGTGCCGTCAGCTGCCTTCGAGCTCTTAGCCGCCGAACATACAGGTTTAATAGATCCTTGTTCTCGTTTTTGAGACACCGTTTGAAAACATTTATAACATGTACAATGTTCATGTCATTTATACTCACCTTTTCAGCCACCCATATCTGTTGTCCAAATTCTTTGATCATTGCATCCACCTACTTACAAACACCTTTAGATACAACTGTTACGATGCAACATCTACCTAACACGGTTTGGCATTTTTTGTACTTGGTTCCCCGCTCTTGAAATGATGGCCTGCGGCGGTTAACTTAACTCAACATGTTATGCCGCATGATGCATTCGAGAGTAAATCGAACAACTAGTTATTATCGAGGGAAAGATAAATGCTATTAGCTACATAGCGCTCAACGTTTTACCGTACGATCTTCATCTCAGTTCATCTCACAGTGAGAGTCGGAAGTCCGGGCGCTAATCCAGCCGTTCACGATCGGGAATTCGGGAGCGATTTGATTCCGAGAAATACCTTGTCCCGTATAATATTAAGACTGCGTTCCCTGTTCCTTCGCTCTCCCAAAAGACTACTGCAATGGACATTTCGTGCGTCTACTGGTCTTGTTCGTGAAATCTTACTGAATTTTAATTGCTGTTAGCTCTATCCTCCAGGGTGGGTATCACCACCCACTTGCTCGACAATGGCAGAGCAGGCGTCAGCTCACCAAGTCGATGCTCATGTACCCAATCTTTATAACCGACGAGCCGGATGCCAGTGTAGAGATAGCGTCGCTTCCCGGCCAGCGAAGATGGGGAATCAACAAACTGGAGGGCTTTTTGGCACCATTGGTCAAGAAGGGTCTTCAAAGCGTCATTCTCTTCGGTGTCCCTTTGAAATGCGAAAAGGTGTGTCGCGAAGCTCTACAAGCTCAATCGTACTCAGTGGTGAGCTAGGACGAGAGAGGAACACCAGCAGACGATCCATCTGGACCTGTAATGCTTGCTATCAAGAAAATACGTGAACTCTTCCCGACAATATACATTGCATGCGACGTCTGTCTCTGTGAATATACCGACCATGGTCATTGTGGTCTTCTCAAAACAGACGGCTCAATTGACAACTCGCCGTCTGTGGACCGTATTGCTCAAGTTGCTGTCAACTACGCGAAGGCCGGTGCCCATTGTGTTGCTCCCAGTGACATGATGGACGGGCGTATAAAGGGCATAAAAAGAGGGCTAATAGATGCTAAATTAGGCAACAAATGCACGTTAATGAGTTACTCTGCCAAGTTTGCCAGCTGTATGTATGGTCCGTTCAGGTGAGCGCAAGATTCGTATCGCAGTGGACGAATTTCTTTAACGTCACATTGAATAGAGATGCCGCAGGCAGCGCACCCTCTTTTGGCGACCGAAAATGCTATCAACTACCTCCTGCCGCGAAGGGACTAGCTAGGAGGGCAATTGTGCGTATGCTGGTACTTGTTTTCGTATCAGGTTACTGATATCTACCCGTGTAGCAACGAGATACTGCGGAGGGCGCTGATATTATTATGGTCAAGCCTGCTTTACCCTACCTCGATGTCATCGCAGATGCTGCCGAGCTTGCACCGAATCACCCTCTGGCTTGTTACCAGGTTAGTGGAGAATTTGCGATGATTCACGCTGGTGCTGCGGCTGGTGTGTATGATCTTCGTACAATGGCTTTCGAGTCAGTGGATAGCATGATCCGCGCAGGTATGTGCTATGTTCCTCATATTGACCTCTCGTGCGTGCTTTGGCTTACAATTATTTTTATAGGTGCTACGTTGATATTGACATACTTTACACCGGAGTTCTTGGAATGGCTTGACAATTAAAGCCTAGGGCTTGAGGAAAAAGAAGTGACCTAACTTATGTAGTAAGTTTGTAAAGGGTACATAGATATAGGTGTAAGTAAATGGGCGCTAGACGATGATATTTCAGAATAAAACAACTCAGCTTTGTATACATAACCGCTCATTAGAACTCGACCTCGTCGTATGTAGGCTTAGGCTACACGGAAGTGCATAAAAGAAAATCACGTGTATACGCGGTATGCATGCATGACGTCGACGGGACTGGGTTTCACTTGTCCTCCATGTTCAATTCCCGCCAAGTAGCCTTCACGGCTGTTACCCTGGCTGTATCCCTCGGAACATCATACTCCATTATATACGGCACATATCTTGACACCTCAGATCCCCTCCTTGCCCACCTCGCACATCCTCTAGCGAAAACAGACTATTGGGCTCGCAAATCCAATGTCTTGAATGTATACTTTATCAAGAAAGCATGGGGCTGGACTTCAGCTGCATTTCTGCTTCTCTGGGCTACCAGCAATCCTGCTGCCAGGTCGTTGTCGCGAGTAGTCCAATGGTTAACCGCGACGGCGTGTTGGTTGACGTTCACGACGTGGTTCTTTGGGCCCGCTGTCATTGACAGAGTCATCCTCGCTTCCGGAGGAGAATGTTTTGTCCCCCTCCCTTCAGGCGAACTGATAACGATCCCCACTGATTATTGTCTCACCAAATCGATTGTCGCTCCAAGTAGTCATCCAGACATTTTCACGTCCTCGTTGGTACTTCCAGAAGGATGGTCGGGAATCCCTAGACTGAGAAGAGGACACGATGTTTCTGGGCATATCTTCCTTCTCACGATGTCCATCCTTTTTCTTGCAGACCAACTATCTATCTCTCTGCGATCTGGCCCGACATCTATCCGGCACAAGGTTGCTATTTCAGCCAATATAGCTCTCATAGGCATCTGGCTTTTCGCTTCTATCACAACCAGTGTTTACTTTCACTCGCCGTTCGAAAAACTTACGGGTTATGGTCTGTCACCTTTCATCTCCCCCATTTGCCCTCCTAACACCTGTTTAGCTCTAGGTCTGGTCGGGTTTGCGTTCACCCAAGCATCTGTATTCTCATAATTTCGAAGATACGAGTAGTATTAGATTGTACGGATAAGTAGAATTCTAGAACGACCACCATGCCATTACTGTCCATGTCGCCACAAACATCCAGGCTACACTCAAAAAGTCTATCATGATACTTTGGATAATCCCTCTCTGTTTGAATTTTACATCTGCAGAGACTCCGTCTCCCAAGAACGCCATGAGATCACCGAACGCAGACCAAGACATGGATGGGGCATGTATTGTCATGCGGCGCCTCCTACCACGGAAGGCAAAGGTCCACGTCCATGACCAAGGGCGGCGTTTCTGAGGGCCATTTGGTGCAAGGTAAGGAGACATAATCAGCGAACCGTTTTCACTATCACCTAAATGATCGAGATGCTCTGGAGACCAAGTCTCTTCCTCGAGCATATGCGGTCTGATATTCGCATACTGTGGTGGATATAACGATTCGTCTTCTGCTTCTTCGTGATGATATGGAATGGGGGATAATAGCGGGGCCGCTGTACGAGGGGTCCCAGGTCGGGATGCGGACCTAAATGTTGGACCGGAAAACGCGTTGGGCGTTCTGATTGTCCCGGGTAATGAGCCTCGGGGACTGGTGGGACTGAGTGGGGCATACGAAGTCCATGGGGCTGTAACAAGTGAGGGATATGGACTAGGTATTCGTGTAAGTGGAATATGGTGTGACAAGGGCGTAAGGAGGGCATGAGGTGATAGTCGTCGTCTTCTCCGTATGTTGAATAAAATCATGACTATCATCGTAGAATATGCAAACCCTGCATACAATCTCCAGTGGATGAATCTCTGGTCTGGTAAAAGGCAAAGGTCGTGTGCGATACTTTGGTGGAATCTTGCAGTAGGATCTGGGTCGGCGAGAGATAAAAGTTGAAATCCAGGTCGAAGTATGTGCTTTGAAGGAGAAAATGACTTCACAGTGATTTCGGGAATCACAGCGACATCTTCTGGGACACGACCAGACACTACCTTGTGTATATGTTCGCAGTAATCACGATTATCGCCGCTATAGAGACCGTCAGATTAGATGGAAAAGGTTTCGAATCACGACCTGCCTGAATATTATAGAAGGCTGTAAGCTTTCGATTAGGAAATCGGAGGTATGTTTTTGGAGGGTATTCTGGTATCCGTGTCCAACGCCCTTGCGAATACTTCCCTTTTCCCTGAGAGGGCCGCATGAGTCAGCGTCTTTCCTCCAAAGAGGAATATGACTAAGAAGGATGAGTGGGGTGTCGTCTACCTCAGACCGGATTAGCACTACAACACAACCCAAATGCTGCTCATATACCTGTGTAGACCGTTTTGACGAACTCCACGGGGCCACCAGGTAAAGGGGACCACTTATCGTACGGTATTCTTTGGGCAGCTCGAGTGTAGTCTTCGTCTACTAGACCTGGAGCGTCTAGCAACACGAAAGTGTGATTATGAATGATCACTTGCTGATTGAACGGGCCAAAAGTTTGGAAAAACGCTTTTCGAATATGCCTTGAGATGGGTCGTGTAACTCCCATACTTTCAAGAGTTGAGAAGACTGCTCTGTCGAATGAGATTGAGATTCTGCTCACCCCACATCGTTGTTGCCTGGCATATAATAGGCATTCACGTTCGGTTCGAGGGGGAAGGTCTGACGGAACGCCTCGAAATATTGCTTGTATCTAGAAAGACGATGATATACTGAAGAAGAGGACCCTGATCGGCATGCTCACTCTTTATCGGAACTCATATCCTTTCCGGAAGCTAGCATATCCCCAAGGAAGAACACGGTGTTGGGCTTCATTCGCATCGATACACGCCAGCTCCTCTTCAGATACAACTCGTAGGTCAGACGATGGAGAAAATCCGACCATGACACCTTCTCCCTATATGCGTACGGATGTTCAAGTTGAGTGTCGGTCAGAAGCAGAATGTGTGTGGGTTTCCCAGTAGACTGAATGCTATTCAGTTTATTATTGAACCACCTGGGAAGCGAATGAATTTCACACCTGAACCGCCGTTGTTGGCCATTTACACGAAGATAGACTCCAGAAATAAACCCCAAATTCTCCCCAAACGAGAAGGATGATCCCAAGCAAACGCCAGACGTTTGCTATCAAAGTTCTGGAAAGAAACCGACTGGAAGTTCGAGCATGGCGTCGCGCACTCAATCCCATTGCAGGGCTGCGCAACAATGACAAGATTGTGAACTCTTGCAGAAGACTTGCGTCAAGCTGTGGCCAGGGGCTGAAGAAGGATTGAGACAAGATCCAGAATTAAATAAGCGATAAAGCGCTGGCGGCAGCCGGTCGCATTTTTTCCGCAGAACAAGGATGTACATAAAGTTTTCATAAGTTACACCAGATAGAAAGTGATTGAGTTGGAACTTTGAAAGATTACTCATAAAAAGGATACATAAAAGACAGGCAGATACTTATTCCCAGTCACTGTCTCCATCCGAAGACTCTTCTGCAGCCTCATTGCCCTTCTTGCCCTCCCCACTTGCACTCACATTGCCTGAAACAACATCGTAGCTTTCTTCACTACTTACACGGGGACTCGTGTTTGCAGGAGTATTGACTTGCGAAGATGGGTCTGGAGATTTCTTCACTGCAGTATCTGGATCCAGAGGTTGAACTTTGGGAGCCTCAGTATTCCTTGCAGCCGTAGCAATAGATGCAGAGCTATCATCGGCCTCATCATCTTCCCAGCTGAAATCTTCCTCGTTCTCCATCGTACCTAAGTTGTGTAAGACTAGAAGTACGACCACGAAGGCATGAGTGAGATACCTTGCAAAAGTGTCTTCCGTTTGTTTTCTTCGACTTGAATTTGATGTACCCTGAAGAAGTAGCGCTTCCAGAACACATCTTGAGACAACTCAGAAGGCACTTGACGAAAGTTAGAATACTTGCATACTGATTTCATTGCAGGACACACCTAGAATATCGAAAGTGGCCTGCAGTGTCTTTCCATCTTCGGACTGCAAAGTTTCATCGATCTTCGCTCTCCAATGAGTACCATCTATTCCACCATCCTCAGAATCTATGTCTGAAGCTATCCATTGCAGGTAGACACCTCCATCGACCTCGGGATCATGTTTCAAGATATTGGGGTCGCTCCTGAGTCGTTTGAGTAACGCCTCCGCGCGAGTGGCAACTGCATTTTGTGAGTTAGCTCTGCCTTTGCCTTTGCCACTAGTGGGTATGTCCCCTGACTCCGAAGGCAACATCCACATATCGGAGCCATCCCAGATAAGACCAGTGTTATGAGACGTATTCTCATCCGGAGGTAGCACCTTCACAGCATCTCTCAGCACTTCCCCAGCTTCCTTCATCGCATCCCGCAATAGTACTTCGCTCTTGTGAACATACTCCTCGGCTTGAGTTAAAGTAACACCCTGTAATCGTTGAAATTCCGAGGTCAATGTTGTCCGAAACTGAGCAAAATCGGTGTTTTCGGAAAGGTGCTTCAATGACTCCGGTAGATTGGCCTGAACAGTGGAGACGACATTGGGAGGAAGAGAGGTCTGTAGGCGCGAAAACAGGTTTTGTACCGAAGTAGTGCTCGACGAGGCACTTGCATTCTCTGGGGAAACGGCAGCATCTGGCTTGAGAGTTTCGCTAGATGATCTTGGGTGTAGCTCTTCAGACTGAGGACCGGACAATGAACTGCTAGGCTGAGCTTCATTTGAAGCATCACCCGCGAACTTGTGCAATTCTTTCTGAGCTTGGGACACAACTTCAGTCAGATCTTTTCGTGCAACTTCAAGAGCATTTTGACTCTGATGTTTCTGGTTATTCAATTTCAGGCTGCGGATATGGACAAGAGCAAGCGCACCTGCTTCTTGAACCCACCCCAAAAACGGCCCAGCTGGCCGATTACCTGCGATACCTCATCATTCAAGCTTTGTTCGTTGTTTTGAGTGGGCGGTGTATTAGAGCCTCCAGCAACGTCGTAAGGGTCAAGGTAATTCATGAGACGATGGTTAAGATGCGAAAACAAGTTATGGTCATGACGTAAGATTAGATAAATAAGGATATCACAGGCTCACAGCTCTATACAGCTCTACATATACATGTTTAAGGGAAAAGAAAACATCCAAAAGTCAATTAAGCAGCAACATCAATCTTGGGGGCCGACTCCAACGTTTGCATCTTTGACACACCCTGAGTCTCGTCGGTTTTGAGCGGAAACGTACCATACTTGTGGGCCGAACATTCAGCAAGGAAATCACTGAACATCTATAATAACGATTTAGGTGGGACAGCAATATCAAGCGAGGAGAACCGAGCTGACCTCTATCGTATCAAGAGGACCACCGGCACTCTCAGGATGAAATTGCACACCCCAAACGTTTCTACCTGAATCCGCCGTTGACTTTATCCCTTCGATAGACGAGTCGTTACAATTGATGAAAAATGGTTCCCAGCCGCGTGGAAAGGGATCTTGAAGTTTAAGAGCGTACTGGTGGTTTTGACTACAAAGAGGTCAACACAGGCTAACATTAGCACAGTTGAGACTCACCTAGTAACATAGACGCGACCTGCTTTGATGGATCCTGATGAAACGAGTGCGAGAACAGGTTGGTTGTGTCCCCTGTTCCCGAACGTCATTCGGTACGCATCTAGACCAGCAGCCATACCGATAATCTGATGACCCATGCAGATACCAAACACCGGTTTAGACCACTCTTCCAATGTAGGGCGAAGTTTGAGAGCTGCTTCCATGCAATGCGTCGGATCGCCGGGACCATTGCTCAGAAATAGGCCGTCATATTGATCACGAACGGCGTTGAAGTCATAATTCCAAGGCATGACCGTGACAGCAGCACCTCGACGAATGAGTGAACGCAATATGTTAGCCTTGGCACCAAAATCAAGAAGGGCAATTTTTAAAGAACCACTGGGATTGATTTCGTATGGTTCCTTGGTAGAGATCTGATCGACCAGGTTCTCGAGCGAAGGGTCCCAAAACTCATCCGCCTTAGGCGCTGGCAAAGAAGTATCCGATCCCACAGTAATGCGACCAAGGGTTGTGCCCTGGTCGCGCAGTAGCCGCGTAATGGCTCGAGTATCGACCCCAGTGATGCCAGGAATATCATGCCGTTGGCACCAAGAAGCCAAGGACTCGGCCGCGGTATAGTGGGAGAATCTTTGTGCTACGTCACTGACCACTACAGCGGCGCATTGAATTCCCTGAGATTCAAGAACAACCCCGACATCATGAGCATCGAAAGGCGCTGTATTTGAGGGGACACCGTAGTTTCCTATCAGAGGTGTGGTGAAGACCAGAATTTGGCCACGATACGAGGGGTCCGTCATAGACTCGGTATCTATATGCAATGAGCGCGAGCTGAGGATATTGGTGTTTGATACTTACACGAAGTGATTGAAGTCGAAAAGACGGTTTCACCATAAATACTTTTGGGCGCTCCGAACGAACGACCCAGGAACGACTGTCCACTCTTCAGATGCAGAGTAGCAGGGGGTAGAATAGAAGGCCCAGAGGTAGTAGCCAGTCCTCGAGCAAGTCGAGGGAAATAGATAAGTTTTCGATACATCCCAGAAAAAATATTTCTCAATGAGTTAACAGTGAAAAAACGAGGTCGCTCAGATAACTATATGAGAGACAAAAATAGATTAGCTGGAACCACTGGCAGCTGAAGAAAGAGGGACGTACTCGTCGCAAGTGTTTTGAGTGAAGAGCATGTACAAGCTTCAAGCAAACTCAGTGTGCAGTAGAACAGCAGTTAAAGACAGAAAAAAAATTAGCGCTTCAAAAAATGATGACATGTAGCAAGTTTCTCACGAATTTGATGTCAGGACGGAAGACATTTACTCCAAGCTTCAAAGTTCATGCGCACTGCTGACCTGTACAATGAGGCGATAACGAAGGAAATAATGCTTTACAAAGTTAACAAAATAAATGCCGCAATATTTCATGACTATAAGCGAAATATTTGACACGCAACTTCCCCCAACTTCCTCACCAAGTTGAAACCTCAAAAAAGTCTATACGCCGCATTGGCATGATATTGGCGTCGGTGTATACAAGAAACGCGAGTTTTCGAGGTGCGAATGGTATACATAGTGGAGGAGAGTGGAGGTACCGAAAAAAATAGTGCTCGCTGCATTTTATTTATCGATAGCGCCGAGGTCAGATCCCCAAGGCAATAGTCACAACCAAGATAGTTATGTACACAATATAATTACTTTGATAGCAATAATTCGTCAATAGTCACAGTTGAGCACACTCGGTGCGGTGTAATGTTATCGTTTGTTTCCAGCTCTTCTCGCTCTAGGAATATGAGATTTCTCTGTTCCCGACTCTGATCCAGAGTCTGATGCATCATCATCGTAAGCTTGACTCAAAGGTCCATACATATCCTCTTTGAAATTTATGGGAGTAGAAGTGGGGACGGAACTCGGCTGAAAGCCGGCGAAGAACTTGTTCTGGCCAGCAATTTCAGACAAACCACGGTACGCTGTAGAACTTCGCCTGGTGACTCGAGGTGTGATAGTCTCCTGTACTTCCTCTTCCTCTTCGGAATCTTCTTCTAAACGATCAACACCAATAAGCGGCTCATTAACGCCATTATCCGTGTCGAGATTGATATCCTGAAACTGGGAGTAAGGAAAATCTACCTGGCTTTCACTAGCGGTGAAAAGTGGATTTTCCGGTGCTGTAGCTGGTTCATGCCCCGGACTCGAATGCAATTCATCGTCCCCATGAGACGATTCTGCATCCACAGTCGATGACGGTTCGGCATGCAACGTCGTCCACATATTGGCCAACGTCTGAGACTGTTTTTCCTGGGCGGACGCAGGCGTCTGATAATTCAGAGACTCGGCGGTGGGGATGATTCGTGCGGGCTGAGTGGCTGAACGCAGACGTCTGGGAGATGGCAGAGTGGGAGAGGGGGGCGGAGCTGGACTATGAGGTGTTTGTATTTGCGCAGTGGACTTGGCTGACTTGGGTCTTGTTAACCTGACAACACTCTGTCTCACGTCAGCTTCATGTTTCGAAATCGGTTGCGATTGACTCTTCCTGGTAGACCGACGAACCAAGACAATTTCAGGTTTTGAATACGTTGTAGTGGTTCTAGTACGGTGTGTTGGCATTGTCTCCGTAGCGAGCGCGTTTTCGATGGGACTATGAGATAGCGGAGAGGGTACGATTGGCTCGATGGGATCATGTTCGTCTGAGGAACCGCGTGATGAAGATGGAACGCGGAGAACGACAGGTGCTTGTTTATTCGTTGGCGTCACAGAATGAGGCATTTCTGAGGAAGTCTCCGTGAACGTTTTATGCGCTGGGGTCTGAACAGGATCAACCTGACCAGATACAGGGTTGTCATCAAACCCATCTGGAGCAGAAAGTGATTGCGGTTCTGTGGTATCGTCTGGCCCAATTGAATCTTTTTTCGAGTCCTCTAATGTAGGAGGCTGGTCAGCACCAGACAGGCCATTGGACACCGATGCCACGTCGTCAGAGGCAGACTCGTAGTCGGCATTATCTGAGTCCGAGCTCGGCCATGCAGACACTTTTTTCTGCAAAGAACGACGAACAGATTTCGGAGTCACGATCGAGTCCTCTTCTAAGACGACTGCTTTTCGCTTACGGTTAGGTGTTGTAGCAAAAGGCAATATACTGTCAAGAGTCAATCGCCGCTTATTGGGACCTTGAAGAAGCTCTTTCAAGTAAAGCTCAGAGTCTATGTTATCAAGAGAGTTGGATGTAGAGGGAGGCTGAGGAATCGATATCGGTTTGGATATCACTCCTGAACGATCATCGTCATCATCATCACTTGATTCAGGTTCAGGGGCAAGAGATGATCTAGTTGGGATGACAGATTTCTTCGAATTCGAAGAGGGAGTATCATCTTCGCGCGATGTCGAGGAATTGGTCTTGAAATAGGTCGAATATGAGGAAAGAAAAAGTTGAGGAACAGATGTACGAACGTGAAGGGATGATAAATCATACCCGACTCTCCTTGCTTTTCGCAATGGCAAGAATGTTTGCAGAAGTGGCGGGTTTTTGAGAAAGGCGGGTTGTTTGTCTCAAGGGCTGAGGTTTCGTTTGGGACGATAGATGAGATTTATTGGTTGTTAATGAAGCCACAAGTCGGTTCATTTCGCTCTTGACAGCCTCGAGTTCATCAGGAGTAAAGACCCGATCTGACCGTTTGCTTTCAAAATCTGAAATGACCGCCTGAAAACCCAAACTCACCCTCTGGTTTCTTTTTCTTTTTGGGTTTGATTGTTACTGGTATGGATAATTAGCAAATACGCAATGACTTTGTAAGTTTCTATACCATCGGGTCGCTCATGCTCTGTTGTTTCAGACATTGGTTCAGCAGTTTTGGCCCTGCCTAACCTAAATTCAGCGTTCATGCTATAGGAACAGTGTAGGCACCATACCCTTTGCTAGTAATCCTGATACTTTTGCCTTGGCGATTGGAGCTATCAAAACAAAACGTTACCTCAGGTCACCTCCTATCATCGAGTGAATCTGGGGTGCAACCACTGACCTACTGAGGAACTTCTATGCTTGACCCGCCTGTCTGTTCACGATTCAAGAGAGGAAGCATAAGAACACAACGCGATGACTTACGAGGTGGTGCGCCGTTCGCTGAAGCATCTTGAAGTTCAGCTGAGGCAACTAGGTGATAAAAGCATCGTTTCAGAATAACATGGAAAGAAAATGAGTGCTTAAACTTACGATGCCCGTCAGTGATCGTTTGGGCTAATTGTTGGGAAAAGGCGTTGACAGCGGTCTCGGCTTTCTGTTTTTTCGACTTCTTGGAAGATTTGGCAATGGCTGTTGGAGCTGAGTTGGCAGTTTCATCTGAAGCCTTGAAGGTGGAAGAGGTAGAGCCGTGCTCGGTCTCCGGCTCCTTCCTTGACTTCTTTTTCAGCTTTGGCTTGTTCACAGCTTCCGTTTCGTCATGATTTCTAGAAATTGAAGTAGCCCTGGGTCTTGAGCTAGTTTCTACTTCCGAAGACTTAGATATAGTCCTCTCTGCCTTTTTCTTGATTTTTTTGGGAGGGATAGCTGGCTCTGGTAGATTTTCTGCAGAATCGGAAACGTCACGAGTAGGCGGAGCCACAACATCAGGCTGAGAGTCATACGGTGCTGTGGAGTCGGAGGCATTTGTAAGTGTAGCGCGTAGCCGCTTTTTTGGAGGGAGGTTCTGGGTATCAGGATCGAGGAATGTGACCTTGCGCGATGCCCTAACTTCATCGTTCACGGAGACTTCAGGTGAAGAAGAAAATACATTGTTACTAGGAGCAGGCGGAGATACAGCGTTGTGATTTTGCGATGAAGAGGAACTGGCGTGAGACGGAGACTTTTCGAAGTTAGGAGAATAATTCTCGCGTAATTAAAGTTGAACACACCATGTCTTCTGTTGTCACTTGCACTTCAATGGTCATCCTTGAGTGGGCCATCGCATAGAACGCGTCGAAATCGTCCTCTAAGTGGGATCATTGATAGCTGGTGCATTGGATGGTAAATTGGAACGCACCATCTTCAAGATCTACCGTATGTTCCCCCCGAATCTGTGCAAGACGAATACTCGAAGAGTCAGGTAGTCCGAGTTTTCTTCTAACTACATCCTTAGTTTCGTCGAGGGACTCTTCTGTTTATCAGTGGTTAAACTTCAAGGAAAGATTTATTGAAATTGTTTCATGCCTTTGAAAAGCCTGTCAAACGTCCTGCTCGCTGCATGATACGTGATTCTTGGTGCGTTTGTCTCTCGTTTGCGTTTGCCCGGCGTTTGAGGGACGTCCATCGCGATAGGTGTCGTGAGGGATCCAAGAGCAACGGCCGTGACCTGAGAGGCACGGACACTTCCGGGCAGGATCACGAACTATCACGGCATGACCAGACCGTGACATTCCACCAGAGTTTCTATCAACCTCCACAATGGCTGGCCACGGTTCATTCTTTCTCTTTTGCTTTTCCGTTGGAATAGCTACTCATATCAATAACTAGCATCTGGAGGATTTAATCCCCATTTACCGGGCTTCCGCTACAATTTTCTTGCTAAAGGACTGGGTGCAACAATGTGGTTCTTCATCTTCTACCGTTTCCGGTGCGTCTTACATGCCTCCTCAGATTATCAATCTGACCTTCCGTGGTCGCATGCAGGCAAGATGGTGGCAAACTCTTGGTACGTGGTTGTCGTTTCTGCCGCAGCACAGTACTCAACTTTTTATTCTGGTTAGGGACACCACCCGTTTGAAGGTCACGGTGAAGGACACGAGGAACATCATTAATAGACATAATACAACCGTGCAATCGAAATTTCCCTTTGTAGATCTAGTTCGACTGTTATTGGACCTCCTGGACGTTGTTCGGAGTTGCCATAAGTAAGAGTTCAAACTTGGAAGGCTTCTGGTGCCTGTACCTTAGTTAATCTTGTGCCACCACTACTACCGTGCCATTGAAGTGTATGTTCAGGCTGGAAATTGTCGGATATAGTACAGCACAGTGCCGTATATGTTGTGGAGTGTAGTCGGTACCAGCTCGCTACTCAGACATGTACTTTACCCTTGTTTCTTTTCCATGTCATGCACTCCGTTTCTCATAAGTTTTCGCAAAGGAGAACATTGATCAACGGTCTTCGCCTCTTCTGGATTTCCTTGATTTTCTGGTATGACTACGGAATATTTCGATATCGGAGTGGAAAATGTGGCTGGCCACTGATAAATGTCAGTTTTTCTCTCACCGAGTTACTGTCACTTGGGCAATCCTCACGAAACACTCTAGTCCGACCAGAGACCAGAACATGTACTTCTCGTTGCTGACCCTCAAATCATCGACCACCGCTCATACCCAGGTCGACCTGCGTTGTTGACATACATATCTCAACTCATTGTGTGTATTAGCCTTCATTAAAAAATGTCCGTCTTATAATCATCCTAGGTTGACCTCAACCTGAGAAAGAACTGGCGCGCAGCATTACGGTCTGCTCCTGATGTGGTATTTTTCTTAGGTGATTATATGGATTCCGGGTATGTGATTCCCTCTGAAGGAAGCATCTAGTTAACTGGAAGTCTAGGCGAGCTGTGATGTCAGACTCAGAGTGAGTAATTTTCAACTTCCTGCCGAGCACTACTGAGATCGTGTAATAAGGTATGAACGCTACAGCCAACGGTTCATGAACATCTTCACCATGGACAGTAGGATCCCGAGATACTTCATCCCTGGTAACCACGACATAGGGTGCGGATCGTTCCATTTTTAACGTATCTATGCTGTTCATCCATTGCGTGTAGCTTAGGACCTTCTACTTTGTTCTCGCCACATGCCCGGACGCGTTATATATCTCATTTCGGGCCTTTGAATAGTCAAATATCTATCGCAAACCATACATTCGTACTGATAGACGCTCCGGGGCTTGTAGAAGAAGATTATAAGCGACATGGCCTTGGAAAGAGTTACGATAAGTGGAAAGCACTAGCGGGAGGAACGATAGATTTTGTCAAATCATTCGCGGCAAAAGGTCATACACGTTTCTGCAAAGTCTTTCCAACATCTTCTAACTTTTTGGCAGACAATATCGAACCAACTGTCTTGTTTTCGCACATTCCGCTCTCGAGACCCGAGGGCTCAAATTGCGGACCTATTCGAGAACGAGGAACGATCCGTCGAGGCGTAGGTCTGGGATACCAAAATACTCTTGGAAAAGATTCGACCAAATTTCTGTTAGAACACTTGAAACCGGCCTTGATTTTCAGGTAATGACAATCTTCAGATTCCGTCCAACGTCGTTGTCTGACTGGAATCTTCAGTGGCGATGATCATGATTATTGCGAGTATACTCATACTTTTGGTTCACATACTGGTACTCGTGTACGCGAAGTGACTGTGAAATCTTTGGTATGGACTTGATTTCATATAGATTGTGATTTTGCTGAATCCTTCTGACAGAGCATGGCTATGGGTGTAAAGAAGCCTGGATATCAAATGCTCTCAATCGTACCTCCAGGAGGCCTCGCTAGCACAATATCCGACGCACCATGCTTAATGCCAGATCAACTGGGGATCTACCTTGACGTCTACATTCCGCTGGCACTAGCTTCCCTCATCCTCATCCTCATCGCATGTATCGTCCGTGGTCAGCATTACCGCCGATGCCGGTGGAGCTTTCAATTTCTTTCGCATACCAAGCAGAGATCAAAGGATAGTACAGGATCCTTGCAATCAAAACATGTCAGAAGGCCTACTCGTTCGAGGATCGCTATAGACGAGTATGGGTTTACCCTGGATGACAATGACATGGACCAAAGACTGCCCCCACCAGCCTCAGCTACTGTAACTGCAAAGAAGAATGCACTGCCCACGATCCTCTCGCAAAGCCGAAATTTGTTTTGTAGGCTGGTGTCATTACAGTCTCTCACAAAGTTAGTGTTTACAAACAATAGGCGAAGTGGCTTCTTCAAGGAATTTCTATGTGATGTCCGAGACGTGGCCATTTTCCCGCTGGGGATCATATTTCTCATCTCATTATGGACTTTTCTGGACTTTTAATTGCTCTCATGGACGAATGATTGTACGATTGTAGGATGAGCTTATCGTGATATGGAATATTCAAATTTTGGGACGATTTAATGCCTGACGGCGGGAAGCTATCGAAAATGCTCATTCAAAGTGATGATACTTTCAACTGACTAGGAATCCAAATTTCAAGCTTCCTTTCAGATCATCTGATGTGAGTGACTGCTTACATCGAATTCTCCATGAGATGTCTTTGGTTCTCCCACCAAACTACTTCCCTACCTCCTCCCCTCCTCGATACTCCTATCTCTTACCCGAAGGCGAAGAGACAGTCGAGTTTACTCCGAGAGGAAATGCGCCGACAAATGTTTTAGTGAACATCACACAGACGTGCAGCTTCCTGACAATCATTCTCAAAGACCAGAATCCGGCCGAGGAGTGTCCCACTTATGGCCGGGGCTCTACAATTCATGGTGAGATCGGACTTAGAAGCAGCGCATCTGTGCTGAGTGTCTCCATAAAGGTAATCAATGGTCTGACAAGTTGAGCTGTTCTGATATGTCTGTTCTAGCTGAAAGGCCGTCTTCGCGTATCTATATCGGACTCAGGCTCAGCCACAATTCCTGTGGTTTCGGAGAGTGCGGTGTTGTGGTCTCAGGACTCGGCGCATAAGATCATATGTCCGAGCGTCCTCCCATTCTCAATTGTATTCCCCACGACATTCAAACATGGGGATCGCATTCGATCCATACCGCCCTCCTTCTCTGAAGCATATTACCAACTCCCCGCAATTTCTGCACAATGCTCGTATATACTAAAAGTCACCATCCACAACAGTTCGAAGATGGCATTTTGGAATCCTTCGAGGTCGTGAGTTGTCGATGGACACTTCATATTCAAGATCACTGAGTTGCACACGGTAGTTATTCCTTGTGGTTAAATTATCGACCGAGAACAAGACCGCAACGGCCGGTGTACCACCTGGATAGATTTTTAGCGACGTTAAAACAGATACCAGAGGATTGGTTGGAATCAGAATCTACTATGCGCATTCGCAGGACAGACAGTCTCGACTTGAAACCTGTCTCATGTAGGGTGCGTTGAGGGTATTGCTCGACAGCCAGTGTGTCCCAGTGAAATGTATTCGTGCAGTTCTTTTTTCCTTCTGTCGGAGCCTTCGGGCTCTCAGATACCATACCATTTCACATTCAGATCTCTTCAAGCTTGGCGTCATTACGGCTTCTGTTATCCTCCGAAATCCCGAATTCGGGAACAGAGCGACCCAGCGTTCGGGTGTTCATAACCCGACAAACAGTGGTAGAAGTCAATACGCGAAAATGTTGGAGAACGGCAACGTTGGTGGAGGGGAGAGTAAGAGCGATTGCACCTCCAATATATGCCACTGCCGTTGAAGGGGCCGATATGTATGTTGACTGGGAAGGTGAAGTGCGAGTTGAAAAGGATATGGTGCAATACGGAGGGTTCAATATTGGAACAGTCGTCGTCAAAGTAAGCACCGGATCATGTCGCTGTTTGTGATAGAGGAACACCGGAACATTCATATTCTTTAGGACTATATCGTTTTCGCAATCACGCCCCCCAATCCGCGAAGTTGTCCGCTATTAGCCCACCAGCACTCAGTGCCTATCAAGTTGGTGACAGACGTATGGACGGACGGTTCGACGTCCCATCCATTGGATACTTGAAGTTTATACAGTAAACGCGGTGTGCTTTTAGATGTAAGTATCCTATAGATCTTACTTATATTTTAAAATTCATGCAAGCTTGCTGCCTAGACCAGGGCCAGGGCCACGAGGGGCAACTGCGACATATTTGGCTTTCGCAAAGTTATTGGTGAATTGGTACAGCCTAGCGCACAATTGTATTGACAGCGAGGCAGGATTGTATTGGATGTATGTAAAAGGACAGGGGGCAAGATAAGAGAGAGGAGATGTATATAACGGGTAGTAACGAGCACGTTGTACTTTTCGAAGAGAAAAAATAAATCTTTCTACATAAACCGCCACGACGCCCTCCTCTTTAAACTTAGGATTACCCTACCGCTCCAAACGAAAGTCTTGGAGTCAGTATACCACTCTCAGTAAATTCGAGGCAATCTCTGAAATTGAGGAGCAGACTGCCGACTTGCAAAGACGTCATAGACCACGCACGATTCTTCGAACAAATTCTTCGCCAGTGCTCCAGACTCTGATTTCAACTACCACCACCTCACCAATTCACCTCAGTGATCTCAGGTTTTTCCCTTTTTCTCTTTGCTTTCCCACTTCTCTAATGCATTTCTTCCTCAGCATGTCGAACTTGATGCCAAAAAGCGACTCCTTCAATGCCCGTGCCCGCGGTACAAGTCATATCGACTTCAAAACGGCCACGACTGGAGTCGCTGCCAAGGCGATGCGCAATGAAATTAGCCGCATTGTTTCGACAGTTGAAGACCCAGCAACTAAGAAGGTCAGTATCGCTTGCGATTCTTCGCGATGCGCTGTCCAACGATCTATCTTTGTATCTACAGGCTTTCGACACAGAGATGCAATCCTTCTTCTACCTTTTCACGCGTTATCTCTCTGAGAGAGCAAAGAGCCAGGATCTGTAAGTTTTCTCCATTTTCTGATCACTACGCTGCCTCACCTGCGTACAGCGATTGGGATCGCATCAAGTCACCCGCTGAGGAGCAGATTGTTCCTTACGCCAAACTTGTTGCGCCTAAGGACAGCTCAAATTTGAACAAACTCGCTGTTCTCAAAGTCAACGGAGGTCTCGGTACCTCTATGGGTGTGTCTGCTCTCTATCTATTCTGTCCATCATTCTTATCACGATCGCCAGGGATGACCGGTGCCAAAAGTGCTCTCGAAGTCAAGGACGATATGACCTTCCTTGATCTCACTGTCCGTCAGATCGAGCATCTCAACACTACTAGCCGTGTCGATGTCCCGCTCATCCTCATGACTTCCTTCAACACTCACGATGACACCCTCCGCATCATCAAGAAATATGCTAATCAACAGCTGCGTATCACCACTTTCAACCAGTCAAGATACCCTCGTATCCTCAAAGAATCTCTTTTGCCTTGCCCCAAGCGTGCTGACGACGACAAGAAGAACTGGTACCCTCCGGGCCACGGTGACTTGTACAACGCCCTTCTTCATTCTGGTGTTCTTGACCAGCTCCTTGCTGAGGGCAAGGAATACCTTTTCGTGTCCAACTCGGATAATCTGGGTGCTGTGTAAGTCTTTGAAAAGCGTGTAATAAATAACATTAGCTACATATAACTCTCCAGCGTCGACGAGAAAATCCTTCAGCATATGATTGAATCTCAAGCCGAATTCTTGATGGAGGTCACCGACAAGACCAAGGCCGACGTCAAGGGTGGTACCCTCATCGACTATGACGGTTCGATGCGATTGCTTGAGATTGCTCAAGTTCCTTCGGAGCATGTCGAAGACTTCAAGTCTGGTACGTTGCCGTACATATATTATCCTATTCTGTATCATTGACGTTGCTTTCAGTCCGGAAATTCAAGATTTTCAACACTAATAATTTGTGGGTCAATCTTAAGGCTCTGAAACACATCATGGAGCATGAGGGAATGGAACTCGATATCATCATCAACCCCAAGATGACTGACGACGGCCAAGGGGTCATTCAAGTTGGTGTATATGCGTGTAATCCATGTGTAGGGAACTGAAACCATACTTCTAGCTCGAAACCGCTGCTGGTGCGGCTATCAAGCACTTCAGGAACGCACACGGAATCAACGTTCCTCGCAAGCGTTTCTTACCTGTCAAGAGCTGTTCTGACCTCCTTCTGATCAAGAGTGATATCTACTCTCTGAGCCACGGTCAACTCGTTATCAACGAGCAACGAATGTTCGAAACAACGCCTGTTATCAAATTGGGTGATCATTTCAAGAAGGTTCGTTGCCTCTCACAAGACGAACGTGCGCCGACTGATATCATCGATTGTAGATACAACAATTCCAGAAACGGTTCAAGAAAATCCCTAAAATCATTGAGCTCGACCATCTTACTGTCACAGGTGACGTCTATTTCGGCCGTAACGTTACGCTACGAGGCACTGTCATTGGTATGGGTTCAATGCTTCTACTGTGCTCCTATAGGCTTACGTTTGTTTACAGTGGTTGCCAACGAAGGTCAAAGGATTGACATTCCTGACGGCTGCATTCTAGAGAACCGTCTCTTGTCTGGTAACTTAAACATGATAGTACGTGTCAGGCCAATAAATCTGATGTCCGATATACGTCTCATATTCTCTCGCACCTCAGGAGCTATAAGTCGACCTTCGTTGCGGTTTATCTTTGATACCCTGAATTGGCTTTTACCTAGAAGTGTGTATGGCTGTAAGAACTCGAAACCTCCGGACATTATAATATGATTGCCAAGTTATTACTGATAACGACGTGAGGCCATCCACGACCTTAGTCTTTTTCCTGTACCAACTTTGAACCGACTGTTCTTACAATGTACGGAGCCCACAAGCCCTCAGTACTCAATATTTAGAAGCGAGTATGTACTCTAGTAAACCTGGCCCCGATAACCGGTTGCTCATATATGGAGGCAGTTTCCGATCTTTCGAAAATACTACTGCCATCATAGTCTCTTCATTTACATCCTACTCAAAATTCTTTCCTCTTATTCCAACTTAGATCAATTTTTGGAACAAACAATTTGGTGCATAGCCCACTATAGGATGATTCCTCATTACATTTCGGATGCGTAACAGAGCAATAAACAATCAGATATGCCTTTGATGAGTAAGGCTCCAATATGAAATCTGCTGTTATACCTACATGCAACGTCCTCTTCCTACTGGGTTACTGTGACTCTGTGGCTATTACTTTCGAATAGTATACCGAGGTTGTATACACTCCTTACATGAGATAAAACTACAGCTGCATGTTCTTGGCAGTGGTTTCCTCTATTCATACATACAGTAGATCAAGCTGTTTCTTGCAGTGGGCCCAGTTCGGTTTCTCTTTACCTAGTGTCTCGAGGGTGGGAGTCTTCCATGTAAAAAGTAGTCAAATCCCAAGCGGCGTCCCAGTTGGTCATGCTCGAGTGATCGATAGTGGACAACTCTAGTTCCTTGTGGGGTTCTGATGTTCTTGGTTCAGTCAATGCATCCAACCTTTGTAGATTGAGAATTGTGCGACATCCCTAGACCTGGATTTAGAGGCTGCAAGCAATAAATGTTTATGAAGATCATCATACCAAAGCAGAAACTAATGATATGAAAAGGCTGTGAAATATTCAGGGTATAACACTGGCAATGTTGTACTAGTAAGTAGCTCACGGAAAAATAAATGTCACCGGAAAGGAAATTTTGAGCGTTGCAAGTCCGACTGCAGCCATTGCAACTATTTTATTCCGGTTAGCCCTAGTCTACGCGGATGGAGGAGGGTTAGCACCTGAAATACCCATCAATACTTTCAAACCGTCTTTGTTGAGGACGGACAATAACGCCGGGGGAGGGTATGAATAGTATTGGCGAAGATCCCAGATGGTTCGCTTCCAAGCCAGTCCATGAATCACCAATTGAACAAGCAGCTCTCCATATCTTTATTGTATTAGTGTAAACCAATCACTTGAGAAAAGTACCTTACATGAACACCAAGGTAGGATTCCCTATAGACTGCTCTCTTAATGAAATTTTGGGGATGCAGTACCTGCCAAACTTAATGTGCCTGGGAGAGTGGGTGCTTTTTCCGAACGAGGTGTAGATCGACATGGCCGTTCTTCCTGCAAACAACAAGAAGAGAAATATGGCCATTCTCAAACTCCGGTTGTAAAGAGCAAACACTAGAAAGATGTATGAGCCGATCTCACAAATACAAGAGCTCATGACGACAAACCTCGAAGCATAAGAATCAACTGCAATAAAAGCAGCATCGTATAGCAGGATATAATTTGGAATATCAACAAGATCCTGCATGCCTCTTCAGAGGCCTGCTGCGCATTGGAGAATTCGACTGTCCATATACTCGAAAGCACGATATTTACGCTGTGGCCATGATCGGTCAAGTTGTGTACTACGACGTGAGAAGTCACCGCATACATGTGAATTACGAAGGCCAGATATCGCATTGAAATGAACAGGCCCTTTACAAACGTCAACCGGAATGGTTTTCTGGGTGGATATGCATGAGCCAGTATATGTTTAAGATTTAGCACAAGGTATTTACTTATGGTTCCAAATGAATTCTTGTTCTTTCTGTCTAGTCAAAGCAAAATCGCAACCTGTAGCCAACAAACCTAAAACTTCAACGACCACGCAATTCAGTTTCAGTTAACGACAGTCCTTCAACAATGCTCACCCGACGAGGGAAGTTGAGCTTGCATTGGCTTGCATGCAATGTGGTGACAGTTGTGTATGAGGTATGTAGATGTTGTTCAATGGATGGAAGTGGCTGCGCGAAACCTTGGACCCAATCAGGGATGGCAACGCTTGAGAACGATTGTACCAATTCCATGGTGTAGACACGCGTCCCAGTATTCTTACAACACGTTATGTATGTGTATGTAATGTATACGAATACATATGATAATTGCAAACTGAAAGAGACTGGAAGATGATGGATCGAATCGAATTACCTAGTGAAACACCCGGGAGACGACGGAAACGACGACGGAAGCTGTTGGTGGGGAGGCGGTGGAAAACGTAAAGCAAAGCTCATCGCATATAAAGATTATTAGAGTTCCTGTGGACCATAAACTGATTAGAGATACCTAGAACAAAGAAAAACCAAAACGCATTTATTCACAATCATATTGAGATTGCCTGCCACAAGTCCTTTGATTGGTACAAGTCCGGTCAGAACGAATCACAGAACAACGAGTATGAATTACGCACGATCTTCTAATACCGATCCGTCAGGTATGTCGATTCTCTGGCCTTCTGTAGCAGCCACTATGATTATATGTGAAAACACTCACCCCTATCAAGGTGGTGTGACGCACCTATAACTGTCCCTCGAAGGTCACAGGCGCGACCAAAATGCACGTCTCCAGTGACTGTCAAATGGTCCAGTTCAGAAATACTGGGAATTGTCTTGAAACGAGACTGGAATTCGTCAATCTACCAACCATAGTGTGAGCCGAGGAGGTTAAAGTAGATAAGAAGCAATTTACACTTTGGAAGTTATCGCTGAGCTTTATCGTTGGTGTAGTTTGGAACAGACGATAATCATTGGGGATTAGATGGCCGTTCTCGATTCGATATATGTCGCTCCTGACCAAGAGAAGGTCTGCGCAATTCTTCACGGGGAGAAAACGTCTACGAGGGACAACGATCCCTTGAGCCTTCTTAAAATGTTGAATCGCCGAACCAGCTGCAGTTTCTAGCTATGCAAGGAGGCGAAACATGTCAGCTAGTAGAAATTTTATTTTTACTGAGGAAATCATTGACCTGAATGACAACTTCCCCGTTATCTAAATTTATGGTCTTCTCGATAATGTCTAAGTTTAGCCCTTCGTTGTCCAGGATCCGTTTGAGCGCTGTAATCGCAATGTTCTAGTCAAATCTTCCAATAACAGTCACAGAGAACAAACCTTTGAGATTTATCCACAGATTATTCGTATTGAAGATTTTAAAATTGAATACTGTACACAATTAATATCGACTGACACTGGCAAACTAATGTATATGCACTTACCAGATTTGAAGTCCTCGATGTGTTCGAATGGCACGTGTCCAACTTCGAGCAACCGCAGTGTCCCGTCATAATTTACCAGTGTCCCGCCCTAGAAGATGAATTTGCTGTTATAACAAGATGGACAGGAAATGCAATGCTTGCGTTTAGATCGCCTTTGGTTTTGTTGGTGACTTCCATGAGGAACTCCAAGTCAGATTCAATGAAATGCTGCAAAATAGCAGTGTCCACACTGCGCAATTGAAGGGGGAAGTAAAAAAAACTCCAAGTAGTCGAAGGTATCTTCACTCACACGCCTCCTAGGTTATCTGAATTTGAGACAAAGAGATATTCTTTGCCTTCGGAAAGTAGCTGTTCAAGAACCCCTGAGCGGCGAAGCGACATGAACAGGTCGCCATGACCAGGGGGGTACCATGTGCGACCTTCATCTTCTGCAGTCCTTGGACACGGAAGCATGGTATCCCTGAATATTCTGGGATATCGGGATTGATTGAAAGTAAGAAGGCGGACAGAATCATTGACATATTTTTTGATTACTCGAATAGTGTCAGCCTGAGTCTGAAAAGAAGTCATGATAACTAAGGGAACATCAATGTGCATTGTTGTATTTAGGTGCTGTATTTGTTGCACAGTTAGGTCAAGAAATGTTGAACCATTCTTAACCTCAAGTGCACTTTTCGCTCCCTTTATTCCTGAAAGAATGTAAGAATTATGTAGCGTAAATAGGACCGAAGATGGTTACCCATCGAGGTGCCGAGACCACCGTTTACTTTCAGCACAGCGAGTTTGTTCAGGCTTGTCAAGTCTGCTTGCCGGGACAGACTATCATACCTCACAAGTTGACTTGCGGGAGGAGGACTAATCTCGGCCCAATCTCTGTGATCCATGATTTACGATGTTTGAGCCTAAGAAAATTCAATGGCTCACAGTTTTGCACCTTGCACCTTAAAAGAGTTATACCTGGAAAACATCTGCTTGAATGACAACATTTCCATTTCGAAGCCCTATGTATGCCACGCCGCAACAGTAAACAACTTGTCCAAAGGGCATACATATGGAAATTTGAACAAACTTTGCGCGCAGCAGGGTCGGACAGTGTCACCAAGAGCTTGTCGATTTCACTCCTCATTGTTTTTGAGCCAGGAGAAGAAGAACCCGATTTATTGGTTCGTCTTCGAAAGGTTGGAGCGGAATACTTGAAGAAAGGCATCACTAAGATGAAGAGGGCAGCACTATAGCGAGAGCAGACGTGCGGGTCATTTTGGGATTTATTCAGGAATCACATTGTGCACGCCGCTGCAGTGAGGCGAACTGCGCAAGAAAACTCTGCATCGATCGGTGACGAAGGTATGTACAAATTTGTAGCGGTGGTCGACCGCCCACAATCTAAGTTGGAATCAAGCGCTCGTCGGAATCCCAAATGGTCACGTGCATGATAATGTAAGCAACTGCACAGTTTTACACCGATTGGGAATTTCACGTATACTCTATCACAGTACAAGACAGGCGCAGGCAAGAGCGCAACATCATGGGTGGGTATCGATGTTACTGGTCGAATACGACAGACTGATGATCCGCTAGGTATCTCTCGTTCATCCCGCTACAAACGATCTGCTTCTGGAGCGCAGCGCGCGCATTACCGCAAAAAGAGAAAATTCGAGCTCGGTCGTCAGCCTGCCAATACTAAACTTGGTGTCAAGCGTGTCCACACCGTCCGTGTCCGAGGTGGAAATCTGAAATACCGCGCCCTTCGCTTGGATTCTGGGAACTTTGCGTGGGCTTCTGAGCATGTTACAAAAAAGACCAGGATTATTGGTGTCGTGCGTTACACATTCATTCTGGCTATCGATCTGGCTGGCTAATTCTCGAAAGGTTTACAACTCATCCAACAACGAGCTTGTACGAACGAACACCCTGGTAAAAAATGCCATCATCCAGGTCGATGCTACACCCTTTCGCCAGTGGTATGAATCCCACGTGAGTGCATCCCCAACTTTCTGGATATGTTCCCTCAAATAGCGTTGTCAATAGTATGCTCAGCCTGTAACCAAGAGGGGTAAGGCACCTGCTCCTACTGACGCAGCTGCTGAGCCCGTCAAGCTCTCCAACCATGCTCAACGCAGCCTTGATGCTAGGAAAAAAGGTAAGTCTAGGTGAAACTTTCAATCAAGTAGGCGCTGATCTCCTGTGCAGAGGCCAAGGTTGAGCCACTGCTTGACTCTCAATTTGCGGCTGGTCGTCTGTATGCCGCAATCTCCTCACGCCCAGGGCAGTCAGGTCGCTGTGACGGTTACATTCTCGAGGGTCAGGAACTAGAGGTATGTACTTTCATTTGTTTTTCTACCTCGAAATTTATTCATATATTCCTTCGTCAGTTCTACATCAGGAAGATCAGGACTGGAAAGCAGAAGCACGCACATAATGCATAAGCACTTTATCCTTTACCTTTCTGTATCATAAAAACGAACGAGATGCTTGGGTTTTTATGGTTGTGGAGACGCGAAATTGTCAGAGCTAGTACTTTTATGTATCATGCGCCTCATGCTTATATTCTACTACAATTTTCAACCATGCCTCCTTGTCTTTCGTTTCTGTATAATCGTAAGCGGCAGCTGCAGCTGCTTTGAGTGACAATGTGAAATCCCTCGAGCCTCGAGTTTGATAAATTAGAAGAATGTGGATCGGTCAGTACCTGTCGCTCCTTCCTTTCGCTCCCTCATATCGTTCGGTGGACATGGCACGCTCTTTCCGCTCTCCGCCAGGAATCTGACCAGTCTGATCTCTCGTTTGTTTCTACAGCTCATTTTCTCTGTGTTCAAAACCCTAACAGACCAGCAGGTCACTGTTGAGCTCAAGAATGATCTCTCGATTACCGGTGTACTCAAATCGGTCGACCAGTAAGTTCTTGTGCCTACTTTGCCCTTTTATCGAAATTCATGCTTCCCAGATTTCTGAATATACGACTTGATAATATCACAGTATTGGACGAAGCCAGACATCCACATATGGTCGGCCTCTTTTTTATCCGATTGTTTTCTTAAAATCAACTTTTGTAATTAGATGGCCGTGAAGAACTGCTTCATTCGTGGATCTGTCGTTCGTTACGTGCAATTGCCAGCAGAGCATGTTGACACACAGCTACTAGAGGATGCAACACGCAGAGGTATCCCTGATCGTTCTACCAATGCCGTACAGGATGTTGCTAACATATTCGTGTGTGTAGAGGCTCAGAATCAAATGAAGAGGTGAACGTCCTCTCAATCGGGACCGACAATAGTTACTGGTGCGAAAGCTGTATCTATGTATATACTTACAGAGAAGAATACCACGTATCCACTGGTTATGTGTTCAATCGCCATATTTTGCATGTTCCATCTGCACTAGAAGTAATCATTTCGCCTGCGTCGGAAGGATGGTGTTCAGTCCAAGTGATGACCTTACTGTGCACCTTTGGCGGAGGGTTGGGTTGCAATAGTTTTGCCTAAAGAGGAATCGTTAGTTCATAGTGGTAATGGAAAATCCACAAGAAACGCACGTCTAACAAATCCCAAGCCCAGACCATGCCATTTTCATCTCCACATACAACGGTCGCTTCCCCAAGTCCAAAGCAAGCTCTGCATCGATAAGAGGAATTGGTATGTCCTATAAAATCGTTCAACATTTTGCCGTTGGTTGCATCAATGAGACGAATGTGCGAGTCTAGGGTTGTAACTAGAAATGTTTGCGAGTCTTGGGTAGGCACTACAGCAGTAACGGGGTCTATATGTGAACTATGTGAGTTTGAACTCTAGTTGAATGACTAAATACACTTACGGCCAATGTAATCTGACCGCAGTTCACCTTTCCGAAGGTCGTACGTCCGAACATGCCCGTCGACAGAGCCTGTTGTAATTGAGGTGGATTCGATGTGTAACGTTTGGATCGCGTCCCTGGCTTCTTCCAGGATCTGTATAGGCGCACGAGACTGGGCTCTACAAAACGATCTCAGCCATTGATGATAGAAGCGATTTGTACTAAGTACCTCAGGTCCCATAGTCTGACGGTCGAATCGAATGAACCTGATAAGCGATTAAGCCAAACTATTTTCTGTTCGTTGAAATGACATACCACTAGCTACTATACTAGCGTCCTCGTTAAATTCGACGGCATTTATCTTACCCATATGTCCTGGAAGCCTGCGCGTTGTCGTTCCCGACGTAACATCCCAGACAAATACGGAACGATCGCCTCCAGAAGATACGAATTTGGCATTATCGTGAGCCCTAGCATCCCATTAGAAAATCATTGTAAAGGCAGAAAGCGCATTCGCATACACTGCAATGGATAAAACTTCATAGCCATGGGCATTAAACGCCTTGATTTCGGTCCCGAGGCTGGCATTCCAGAGCCTTACTGTACGATCTTGACCGCCAGTGAGAACGTATTTTGCAGAGCCTTTTGCATAGCGAGCAACATTGACTGGGCCCTTGTGCCCATCAAGAGTTACATGGAGAGTTCGAGCGAGGGGTAACGGGCCTCGGGATGGGGCCATGAGAGATCTTAGTCAAGCTTGGCATCTTACAGTCATGTCGAAACATCGTCTTTCCCCTGCACCTTTACCACCTTCGAAGAAGATCCACTTATCTTCAGAAATATCTCAATCAAGTTCAACTTCACCGACATCATTCGAATCTTTATCTGATGAACTCGTTTTGTGTGTTTTTGCTCGGCTTTCATTCGCGGACCTCTGTGCATGTCAAGCGACTAGCGGGAACTGGTACAGGCTTGCCACAGATAATGAACTTTGGAGAAATTTATATCTAAGAAACTTTGGACGTCCGAGATTACGAGGCGCTAGGGGTTTCGTCGGACGAACGGATGGCCGGGAAGTCAAGTCGTTGCCCGGACGAGCCAAAGTCGAGGACCATAAAGATTGGAAATGGATGTTCCGTATAAGTGCAAATTGGAAAAATGGTATGTATGTCGTTTTCTCCCGGTGCGACAAACAACTTTTCTCACTATGTGCAGGTCGTTGTGCAATGGATGATCTGAGGCCCTTCGTACAAGGCTTGGGATTGGACACTCTTAAGCAGAGCCGTATGTTGCTTGCTGGATCCCTAACCATAACAGCCACATCGCGATCGAGCTCATGCCCCCTGATATACGTCCAGGATGTCGCTGGCGAGGAGCATACTCTGGCTTGCCCAACAACACATATTGCTCATGTCACTGCTCTTGCTCTGGATCAGTCTGCTCCATTGTCAGGACACATCCGTCTCATTTCATTTTTATCATCCGGGGACTTCAGAGTCTTCTCTGTAGATCATAACCATCCTGCATCCTCTAGTACCGAGCTTTCCTACACGCCCTCAAGGAGGTCTAGCCGTGTATGCCCCATTATCCAAGCTGGGTATCACCATCCGTTACTCATCACACTTTCCGAGGCGTTCACCCTTTCAATATACGACCTGTCATCTGGGTGTGCTGTTTTGACGCAGACATTGAGTAGTTTCACGTCGTTTCCACCTACATCACTGGTATTATCTACCACCTCAGCTGCCACCTATAAATTGGTCTTGGCGTATGCCATTCCAGTTTATCCAGCCCATTGGTCAGTCGGAGCCACAGAATTGATCATTGCAGGTCCTTCAACGAATTCTGAGCTGCCACGCAGTTCGTCTTTCCTCGCCCCGACACACACACCTATGGCTATAATATCCACGCGCACTGCTAGAGCGTTGGACGTTCCACAAGGATGGGTCGATGAAAAGAAGCTTCGTCTCATGCGCGAACAATGGAGTAGGAAGGTTTTTCGCGTAGCTGACACACAGACGGATGGAAAGTTCGTTGTACTCGCACCCGAAGATACACATTCAGAGTCTCATGGGTCGATGCCCTCGTCACCCTCTTCGACTTCATCTCTGAGTTCGTCATCACCGCCCTACGCTTCCTCATTGTACTCTCCCACCAATCTTCAACTCTACCGCCTGTCTCTACCCCCTTCCACTTCTGTATCATCTTCTGGTCCAAAACTCTCGTTTGTTCGCACTCTGCACGGACAAATGGGTCCTATCGCTGCGTTAGCTCTTTCAGATGGGCGTTGCGTGAGTTTTGGTGTGAATGGAAGTATTTGGGTGTGGGACTTGGAGAGCACAACAGGTACGGAAGTGGCTGCTCCGATGACAGAGAAGTTGTCCGATGGTGCACTTGCTCTGACTGGTGCGAAAAGGAGCGTAACATTCGATGAGAGGAGGATTGTCACTGCTGTGAACGACCATGTCGTCGAAAGGAGATTTGATATATAGAAAACTTTTAGACCTGAGATGATTTCATGTAAAAACATATGTATCTGATCATCTTGTTGACTTTGTCATGCTGGTATGCATTCGGAACATGAAGACATTCACTAGGCTCAGCTCCACTTTGATTATTAGAATTTTCGGGATGGATATTCCTCTAAAAAGCAGGTCCTACAAAACCGGTCCAAAGAATAGATACAGGAACCCTACAGATTAATCATCCTTTTTCCCACCCACTTTCTTTTCAGCTTCGGTAATTGCAGCCTTGTCGGTCTGAGGTCCAGTGGCACCTGGGATGTTGCAAAAATCAATCATAGATTTACGGATGACTGTCAACAATATTACTCACCACCGAAGATTCCTGGAGCAGCCTTGAATGGTCTCTTCAGTTCACCTTCAGCAGGCTTTCCGAGTATGTGAATGGCAAGGGGTTTCGCATCGTACAAACCCTACATACAAAAGGGAAAATAACCTGGGATTAAGCCTGGAACAAAACTACCTCACTAATTAAACGCACCTTCAATCCCATCAAGCTTTGGATAAATAGCGGCTGAGTAAATTTCATGTATCCATGAAGGAAAGCCATCATTAGAATGCCCATATAGACCGCACGGAGCTTGGAGAACGACGAGTCAGGCACAGCGCTATTATACCAGACTGTGTATGATATGTTCATACGTACCAACTTTGAAACCTCTGCAAGATCATAGTCCCGGACTGTCGTCGTTACTAGTTTCCCTTCTTCCTGGGGCGCCTGTGTTAACTAGTAAGGACCCAAATCTAAGGATAGGGCGAAATACGGACCATGGCACTTGGTGGCTCGACTAGCGGCATGAGCGGGGCATGAAATATGCGATGAAGCATAAAGAGTATAGGGTAGGTGAGGGAGATATCAGAGAAATGCAGGATTCTATCAATACTTCAGCAAGGAAAGGCATAACCCGGTAAATACCATATTTGAGGACGGTCTGGTCATTCTTTTTCTTGATCTTGATTCAAAAGGTATAATAAGACGTCCGAGAGGGAGTTGACGAGAGAGAAAAAAATAATTGTGAGTTGAAAGTCATTGCGTCAAACGAAGCGGGACTACGTACTACCATCGAGACATAGTAGTAGATACCAAGGAGGGTCAACTGAGTCGCAACATATCCAATGCGAGCATAGTTTAGCACTTCAGGATCGTCGAAAGGAATTTTGCGGGCCACTTTTTGCCATTCGTTATTAGATATGAATGAGCAAGATTGGGGACAGGAAGGAAACAGTGTTAACACTCAGTTATTACGGACGGATATGAAAGTCACACACCCTGCATAGCACCAAGAGAGATAGCCAAATTTGCGACCGCACCAGACATCTTGAGTGTAACTGTTTTCGGAAAGAGGACAGAGAAATTTGGACCAGGAAAGCACTGAGAAAAGTCGTACGCGGCGGGAGGCGCGGTGAACCGGTAACGTGTCAAAGACAATCAAAGCCAAACATATGAGCTTAGGCGCCCATGACTATCGCAGCGCCTATTCTTCCCAATGCCATCCTGGTCGTTCCATGTCAATTCTCCCAAACTATGCTGCACCTGCTCGACTAAGTGCAGTCGGCAACGATCTCGTAGGCCAAAAACTTCTGCTTATGGGCAGGTTAGATCCAAGTGCTCACCATGAATAAGATACATTCTTCCTCAGTATATGCTCTTTCAGAATGATGTGCTACGATTCTACAACAGGCTTTATCTTACTTTGTGACAAGGATGATGCTCTTCTTGTCGATGTCACACTCTGTCTGGACCGGTCGGCTAGCATCTGGGTTCAAGATAATTTCTGTTCTATCCAAGTTATCGGACATCTAGAGAAATGTTCTGCAAGTATTTCGACTACTTCTGACATGCTAGTAATCAGTCTGATCTTTGGGGATTATCGATTACAGAAAGAACTTGTCGCTCCGGCGCTACCGCCACACTTGATTAAACTTCCAAAAATGGACACACGATTCGTGTTGCGAGCCATCAGGGTGATACCTACTTTCGATGTAGAGCAAAGCACCTGGAACAAGCTAGCAGACCAGGTAAGGATGCATGCAGAGAGTGAGCTGGAGTAATCCGAGCCAACATCTGTCGATCTCGGAAAGATCGACCCGAAGTGATGGCGAAGCCTTTGTGGAACCTTGTGTAGCCCATAATAAAGGATCTTTTGAAAGATAAAAGGAAAGGATACAATGCGAGCTGCCGCAAGCTAGCAATTGTTAGCAGCGTCTGCAGCTTTCTGCATATCCATCAGAAAATATGTAGCTGTATCTTTGCGCACTTGAAGTGATGAGAAATATCAATTCAAAGAATTACCCGATTAATACATGCAGGACTTGGGCGTGGCTGTCATATAAAACACGACGCCGCCCTCTCTCTCTCCCCCATCATACTTGTGGTTTCCTCCCTCGGCTCTGACAACGACCGCAGCTCAAATTCTTCATAAATCCGGCACCCTTTCTCTACTTCCATCTCTGACATCGCTCTATTATCTCTTCTGTGCAACAATGTCCGAGTACTCTTCTTCTTCATCCGACTCTGATCAAGACATGGATTATTGGGATTGCCCTCCAAACTTGTCCCAATTTCCTGTCTCGAACGCTCGCGATACTCCCTGGTCTATTGACCAATTCACTCAGGCCAGCAGAAATCGCCGCGAACGTTGTTCTCTGCAACCTGTTTCTCCCAGACGAATTATCGAGCTGCCTAAGATACATCAAATATCTGGAGGCTTTCTGCACGAGGATGGCCTACTTCTCTACACGGCAGAACACTCATCGGTGATCAGGTGTTTGGAGTATGCAAAGGCTCACTGGCGATTGCCCGCTAATGTGCCAGACAAAATCCTTGCGCTCGTTGCACTCGAGACTTTCCTCCATCCATTCAATCCAGCTCATTGGTTGTTCTGGAGTAATGAGCAGAAGGATCAAAGTGCAAAGCTAGTTCAGAGCCACATATGTACGTTGCAATTCTTTGTCGAGTCGCGTTCTGGTCCTAAGATTCCTTAGGCCGTCGAAGCCCAACTATCTATCATCCTCTATCTTGGTCTATTCTCGATTGGAAATTTAGACTTTCTGGTATACACAGTAAACAGTTGCCCGACGTTCTCTGTCGCGAGCCATGGTATGACACCCTGGTCCTTTCCACCTATCTCAAGGACTTGCCTATCAAAGGTCCAGTACTGCGGAAGCGCAAGGCTCATCCTCCTACCGATCCTCAGACTATGCTTTCTGAGCAGACAAAGGACGCGGACTCTTTGCCTGCGAAAAAATCCCGAATCACCAGAGCCCGGCCCTCACGCACAGCTGCATCGCCCATGAAGACATTACTAGAACCTGAAACTCTTCTACTTGACATGCCCAATCCAGATTCGTCTCTCAATCCTGCCCGCATCACTTCCGTTTTGCCCGATACTTACAACCTCTCTCAACTTCCCCGCCAACATGCCAACCCATCTGCATCATCCGGTTGCTCCAATGGCAATTTTTCACGACAGTCACCCAAAATCTTATCAGCTCGGCTCCCGAAGCGCGCTTCCACCTCGTCTACATCTTCTTCACCCACTTCCTCGTCCATCGTCCTACCTCCCCCCGAATATTCCCGTACGCGTTCTTCCTCGAGATTGTCCGCCCGGACACTAGTGGATGATACCAGGGATCTCTCTCCCTCCGTTTCTTCTGCTACGACCGTCGCCGATTCATCTTCCGCAAAAGGCAAGCAGAAAGCTGTCGTTGCACCCGTGGAATCCGAAGCGAGACTCATAAGCGTAATCGATGTTAAGGACATAGCATCCCTCACCGAAACCTTTCACGACGAAGCCGACGTTTTTTTCCCTAGAGTGACGAGGTCTCGCACCGGTGCTTCCAAAACGGAGGTGGAAATTTCGGGACCACAACGGTCTCTACTCGGCCGGAAAAATCGGATAAACAACGTTCATCCCTATTCCTCTGAAAAAGCAGCGCGCGGACTGGCTCATTCCAACTCTGGCGCTACCGAGACGCTCATCGATCCCGAAACTCTTGTTCCATCTCCGGCACCGCGAAGTCGGAGTAGGAAAGCAAAGATCAGTCGGAGGTGATGATTCGTTCCCTTTGCAATTTCTCTCCTGTCAATTCATCGTCCTCGCTTATTCCCCACTGTTCATCTGTTGTAAATTCTAGAACCTTTCTTTTCATCTGCATTTTGAACTTGTTCGCGTTCTCGTGAAATTTTTACAGTCCTACGTAGTCCCACTTTTGTACATTCTCGCTGCATTCTTATATTTTCTTCGCGAAAAATCTTGGTCTTCTACTCGTTGACTTTCATTTCATCGTTCCCTTGCTGTCGTTATTGTTCCCATTGTTGTTGTAACCTGTAAATTCGTTTCCATGTTCGCATCACTATTGTTGTGTTTTATCCTCTATTTTATTCCCTAATCATCACCCTATCCGTCTTTCAAAGTCTTGTAAACGCTACAGTCTCTTTCTCTAGGTTTCTATATCAGCTACACACAGAGCTCTATCCTGCATTTCTTCTTACCTCCAAGTCGCTCTGGAATCCACATATCGTACTATATCTGGCTGGAATCCGGACTGCCTCCAATAGATGTCTATATATATGCAAAGCGAGTGCTAGTGTTAATCTGCTTGGTCAACAAGTTCTTCTGATTCGATGTGTTACACCAATGCGTCGCGTTGATTTCATGATCGTGTGATCGTGGTATTTACCCGAGTCGATTCTTCACCTACCTATAGGCGATCTCAGACAATGTACACTGTGCAGGTAAGTGGGAGCTCTATGTCCACCGTAAAATGAATAATGTACGTTTCAGAATCAGATGTTTATTCCCAAAATTGCCAGTGAAATCCCAGGGGTCGTTCAACTCATGCTTGTCGGGCATGTAACAGATCTCTTGCAATGACTCATGAGCTACGAGACTTATATTTCAGCCAGTTCGTTGTCTCAAGCTGCGATAGGCTGCGATCCGGCTGTTCATTCCTGTTCAAGTGACACATAGCGCGTTCGGTATTATCACATGATCGTGATATTTTGACGCTTTCGAATGTCAGCACAATTTCGCTTTTCTTTTGTCAGCCATCCCAGTCGTCGAGCTTTTTAAACGATCATTCAGCTCCCGCGAGCGAGCGCGACTCACGGCTGTTTCTCAGCTACGATAGTCTCAATTGAATGAACCGGACGAGACACAGGCTTAAGATTCCGAGCTTGACGCGTGTGTAGAATATCCAAGATCGGGAAACCGCACTGCCCACTTCGAGTCTAGGAGAAAGTTGTTTTGGAACCCAGACTACATGAGCTCACATGGATGATGCTAACTCGGGGCGCCAGAGCTCGAAAAACATCCAACGATGAAAGCATGGCTTGTAGAGTTTACGTGAGTATGCTGAGTCGGCCGAAAGAGAACGCGGGGATCTTCAGCCCCATGGTGGATGCTCTATATATTCACCTCATCACCTACGACATCAGATTCAACATCTTCTCGTTGGCCCAGTGAGCTTCATGCTCTGGTATTTTCCGAAGTTGATCTCGAAGTCCCTTTACTCTCAATTGCTCTGCAGTCACGAGCGCTTCCAGGATACGTAGGTCTTTTCAGGTGGTCTTTTTTCTTACAATAGTCGTTGTAGGTGGCGCGACCGAGGGAATTCGCCTCCGCCTTGGTCAAACCTCCCCGCTATCTCCATAGGACATCTTGGTGATGACACAAGGTATACCTTTGCTTCTCAAGGTCCCATCTGTGGACGCTTCGAACTTCATGGATAGGCATTTCTCTCAATGCTCACGAACGACCAGGCGAACGACAACGCGCTTTTTTTCGCATTCAGTAACAGATGTCACCATTCAGGATATTGAACCATCAGAATGGATAATCGTTAGCCTGCACAGTTCGTGGACTCAACGTCAAACTACATTCCCATCCGACGTCACCGGATTCTGTTGTGACGAAGACGGTAATGGACTGTAATGACCATTGCCCTCAAGGTCTGGGCAAATATCTCTCTTATGATATTTTCCATGTATGCATTCCCCCAGATCGGTCGCAAGCCTCTCATTTTCAATTGGGTGTTCAGAACTGTTGACGGTGGAGCCCCGCAATGATACAATTCTCTTCAACCATCTCCTCATATCAGATGTGGAATGCTATATTAACTTACTGCATTCTTGAGCTTGCGAGCATTCATGCTCGGCCTATCCAAAGCAGACACGGATGGAAAAGTTTCGGAAGTGATATTTTTGAATTCCGTCTCAGTAGCGGAATATGGAACCGCGCCGCCATTTTACCTCCCGCATCGTCTTTCCACGATGACAGGAAAGATCCGTTGACATAGAAAATTCCTCAGAGGCAGCATTCTCGAATCGGAGGAATTGGCGAAAAGTATGGGATCATTTTGTGCATGTGCTCATTACATAATAGTGCATGCTTGTTTTTAAATCTCAAACCATCTTTATTGGCCAATTGATCCATTCAATACGGAAATGTAAGTATAGCCATCTGGTGACTTTGGACTAACCCGAAGTCTTTGACAAGGACAGCTCATGAACAGCGCATTCGATCTGTCGCGGGAGGTTAACTCTAGAGGAAGAGAAGGTATATCCACGGTCTACTGGAGGTGTGAGCGCAATCTTTTGTCTGTGCGAAACGTTTAAGACCACGCGAAATCCTGACAAATTGGATGTGTCTAAATTTTTCATCAATATCTGAGACCGAGGTGAAGACTTTGTACCCAGAAATTTCGATTCAGAAATCGGTGGAAGATACCGCCGTTGCAAGTGCGTCGAAACATGGAACAAACGGAGAAATGGACAAGGAATGTTGTATAGTACGGTGGTCCAACTTCGGAATTAATGCTGGCCAAGTCGAGGCTTGACTAGATCTGGAACAGCAAATGGAAAATAATAATAGAGCAGGACGAAAGAGGAAGGAAGGGTGACCAGATCGCTGGACACGGAACTAATTTATGTCAAGAGCCTTTTGAGGAAATCTCATCATGTACCTGAGGCTGACCGGGTAACAAGCAAAGAAAAAGTGAAATACCTTGTACAAGAGAATAATAATAATAAAATGGACGAAGAGCAGGAGGAGGTATAAGATGTTCAACAATTTATTGGAAACAGTGGGCGGAAATGGCGGACAAAAGAGGGAAAACAACAAGGGCAATCTTTAAGGAGCATGCATTAATGTATTGAAGTCACAATGTCACACGCTCCTCCGTAAACACTTGTTGCTGGGCCACAGCTTGACTGAACCGCTACTCCCATCACAATGCTCAAGCATTCCTCCAAGGAGCCCGCTACGTCTACCAGCAAGTCTAGTGGACGGTTAGCTTGACAATTTTCCTTTTCTCACCTCTTCTGACCTATAATCCCTCAGTAAACGTGCTTTCTCTCGCCAGCAGCTGCTTCAGCATCTAGCGGTCAGTTCACTATTGAGTTTTCACCTCTGGAACAGGTCTTATGAATTTCTATGCAGCTGCTCAACACAATGCCTTCACCTTTACCTCCAGCATTACCGCCCTCTCCACCAGCGTCTAGATCGACTTCGCCTGTCGCTGGGCCCTCAGTACAGCCAGCAAAACGCAAGTCAGAAGTTGGCTTAGACACCGACAGACCCAAGAGGTCAAAGACCGAGTCTACTGCCACTACGCATCGTGTCTCGCATCTCCCACCTACACACTATCTCCCTCGATCCGAATTAGCGGAAGACGGCGAAGTCGCCGAAGAGCCCAATTCAGTTTCCCATCCTATCCAATCTCGCGCCACACCCATCCATCCTTCCCCCGATGCTCCAGTCACAAGTTTTGTGCCTATCCGTAGACCCAAGCGCGGTCATCAACACAATGTTCAATTAATACCCACTCTTCATGAGAAATATCATCAGGCAGGACGCAAACTCAAGTATTCTGGTGATGCTCGTTTCTGGTCCACTTACCCCCCTTCACATAAAGAGTATCGCCCAATTCCGAACGCTCCACCACCTAATTCCCTGTATCATATCCATGGGGGTATGGTCGCGAAGCTTGAGCTTATGGAAGCTCTAGTCATGTTCGTTTACTCCTCGTGGTGCAAAGAATATGGCCGCGGGGGCATCTACACAGATTCATGGTTAACGATGGAGGGATTCATCAAATGGTGCAAAGCTAAGTGGAAACCAGAGGAGGGCAGCAGCGATGGCGAGAAAGCATTTTATGGATTAATGTATGTTCTTTCCAGGGCTCGTTCATGTTCGTTCTAATGATTTCATCCAGACATATGTTCCATGCGTTTATACATGCTCGAATCGTGACACAGAGCCAGCGTAAGCTGCGCTCCGATCTCGAGCGAGTGACTGAAGCAACTTGTCAGGCTGTCAATGCCGCTATTTCTGATGCCCCAAGTCATAGTTCTTCATTAGGAGCCAAATCGCAATCCACTCCTCCTATGCTTCCATCGCCTGCCAGTATAGGCGCTGCCAATAGCGCAAACTCTACTCCGACTAACCGTGATGGTACACCCATTTCTTCTGAAATCCGATCTGCTTCGATTTCATCATCCTCTGCCATCAACGCACCTTCACAGTCATCCTCGTCACCCTCAGGCCCCTCAATTCCCCTGCCGTTTCTACCTCCGCAATATCGTACTGGGATACCACCATCGCATATCTCCGCAGCTGCAAACACCGTTTCTGCTTCGTTTAATCTCAATCAGCTTGCAACTGTCAACGAAGTTTCCTATTCACTATCGGTGTCCATTGCAGAGATGCAAACCGCTCAAGTTCATCTCAACTTCTCCATAATAGCACGGCACTTTCCACGAACGTTCGCTCGTATGGTACACTCTACTCTCAAATCCACGGAGGAACACGAGGTTGATTTTGAGGATGATGACGGCGAGCTGTTCTGGCCTGGCCAGAGTATCACAGGCGATGGTCTCGGCTGGCTTTGTTATATGGGCGAGGCAATGGTCCAAGAGTTTGGCAAGCAATTTGACTACAAAGGGTTGAAGGGCGTGGTGCCAAAGCCTGATCAGTATGATCCCCGAATACGACCTCCATCTTTTGGAATGGCTGGACAGCGGTAGGAACACACGGACCCGGAAGAGGACTATGGCTTCCCTTTCACTACTCCACGTTCATCTTACTCTTCGGGCTTGGGTTAAAATTTATCTGGATCGGGTATACTCAGCAGGAAGGAACTTGGAATTGATTATTCGTACGCAAGACTTAGGGAGAAGAGCTTCTGCGATTGTACTCTTCTCGAACTCAAGCCGCCTAGAAGATCGGACATTGCTGTTCTTGGAACATTCCCAACGGATCTTATAAGCCGGTCTGTGAAACCACCGGACCCTATACTCACAGCTTGCACATGTCCCGTGGTTCTCTAACCATCTGTAACGATATCCCTAGACATCTCACAAATAGTCTTCCTCCAAGACTCAAAAAACGTTCAATGGCATTTCGCAACCTTGTATATCACCTCTCGCATCCAGCCAATCACAAAACCACAATTTTGTCTTCATCATCTATATGTGCACCTACCTATTACCTCAGGTCACCCTTGATTATTTCGTTCCTCAAGGTGATTTCTTTGCCGCCTTGTGATTTGGATTACGGAACAACAGTGGTCGGTATTTTTATTTACTTCGTAACCGCTGGTCCTTCTCCCTCCGAGGTTGCATGCAGATGGGGTCTTTGATGGGCGGTGGTGTTATCATTCTGTCCCACCGTTTGCCGTTTCCAAATGCCGCGTCTCTACATACACAAAGCTTTTTTCCTCCTCATTCTCCATTTGCCAAGATGATACATAGTCTTTTGGTGTTGCTTTTATTCTTAATTTTTAGCTATTATTTCCTTCCCTTCACCGTGGATCGCGACCAATCAACCCACCTACCTCGCATAACGTTCAAACCGGTATCGTACACAGCTTTTTGAGTTATTCATTTCTTGTCTCTTTATTACATAGTTGTCGCCTTTGTTGTCCTGTTGATTTTCTGCATCACATATCTCCATTTGCTCGGTCTTCATTTCTCTGCCATTGTTACTTACTGGGTTGTCGATTTACTTATCTGCTTTCATGGTTCCCTGTGTCTGATTAGCATGTGTGTAATATCTGTGTGGCATGGTGTGGCACGTCGAGCCATCACTGAAGTAGAATGAAAAAAGTGACCAATCGATACTTGTTTCAATCTTGTCCTTGAGTAATTTCTTCGGGCCCTTGAATTACACACCAGTATATGTAGAATGACAATGTGAGTCTGTATATGAAAACGTCCAATGGGTTACATGAGTGTGTGTCGCGTTTAAAATCAAACTGCCAATGATTCCGAAAGCGTTCAGCAAAAACTATAATTTATTTGAACGCTAGTCTCCTCACAGCACATTTCCCTGGGCATTACATATGTACATTGTAAAATTTTTCAAGTTTGATGGAGTGTTTGACTTATTCATATTATTCATAGCAGACTAACGATTGGTGAACGAGTGATGGCATAAATGACATAGACACAATGACAAGGGAGCAGTAGGGCAAACCCATCCGTCTTCCATCTGCATCCCAATGACGTTCATAGTCCAAGAGAGAAAGGAAAATGCATGAGCCTTCTCTTCACCGATTGGATTTGGCAACACGCTCCAGCTCATCTTTTTTCTGTATGATGGAACATTCGTTATTGAATCTCTCAATTTAATTAAACACATACCTTGATAGCATATGAGTTAGACGATCCCTTGGCAGCGTTCATAAGCTCATCTGCAAGGCACTCGGCAATCGACTTGACGTTACGGAAAGCGGATTCACGAGTCTGAAAAATAGTATTTGAGATCAGAAAGTCGGTCAAGAACGCCAAAACTTACACCAATGGTCAATAAAGCGATCGACTGGTTCACTCTTCGTAAAGGCGACACATCGACAGCTTGACGACGAACGGTACCCTGGGATCCGATACGGGTTGAATCTTCACGAGGTCCAGTGTTAACGATAGCATCGACCAGAACCTGTTCAGAAAATGAGCTTGCTCAGTATGACCAATATAATCGTCCAAACGCGGTGGACACACTTGGATGGGGTTCTGGTCACTGATAAGGTGAATAATTTCAAAAGCGTGAGCAACAATTCGGACTGCCATGAGCTTCTTTCCGTTGTTACGACCGTTCATCATCAAGCTAGAGCATGCATTAGGTATCTGACCTGTACGCAAACGACTGTGATCACACCTGTCGACCAATCGCTCGACAATGGGCATCTGGGCCTTCTTGAACTGCTTCTTCGCGTATCGTCCAGCGGTGTGGGGAAGGTAGACGGCATGGCGGACTTGGATGTAATCCGTCAGCGAGATATCAGTGACCTCAATCCTATATCAAAGCCTCAGCTAAATCAAGCCCAAAATCCTTCCAGATAATTGTACGTACTCTTGAGTGTCCCATTTGCCGAAAAGTTTTACTTCAGACCCAATTTTTGAGATGTCCTGACAAAACGAAATTGAACGGCCTGAGCAGCAGCATAGCGATAATCATGAAACACCTTGGGGAGCGTGGCTGCCATTTTGAGGTCTTGTCTTGAGGATACGCACCGCGCTGGGGAAATACTCTGATGCCTTCGGTGGGCATGTCCACGTGATCTGTGCAGTTCTGACTAATACTTTCTCACGCGGGATTCTGCGACTTACTTGAACTGATGTATAAGATGTGATCCGAATGTACTATCGGTTATTGATCATCAGTATGCGATCCGGCTGGAATTGTATGTGAATACAGATAAATAAGGCATGTCCATGCGATATGTACTCCGACTATAATATTAATACACTTTACAACGTTGAAAGTCGATCTAATCCTGCGAATGAAACTCCTTACTCGACGCGTTCGATCACCTCCTGAACGTTTTGTCGCGCCCCGCCTTCATGTTTTTGATTTCTCGTTCGATCCTCCGACGAGTATCCCGCTCCGAATTATAAGATCCCTCAAGTTTCCGTTTCGCAGAACGGACATCGGACAAGAGGCCAGGATTTGAACTTTGCAGTTTCCGATGATCGGACCCTAAAATCATTATTGACGGCCCGGAGGCTTCCACAGCCAGAGCCTGATGGCGAAGTCGGTCGCGTAGCGACTGTATCTCGCGACGAAGATGTTCATCAGAGCCAGGGGGAGATGGGGGATGGGCAGGAAGCTTCGGATTGCTCGACGGAGCATCAACACGAATGCTGTCAGAATTGCTTTTCATTGCTCCGTAGACTTTTTGGAGCCATCGTTGCGATTTCTGTTGATGTTCAAGAGTGATTCGGCCTTCGTTCCGAGTGAGTTTACTCAGATCAGATTCACAGCCGGCGAGCAGTAAAAAAGCTGGTTTGAGCTCGTTCTCCGAAACTCCATAGCGCGCCATGACTATAGGGGATAAATAAATTAACGGGAATCCTGAATATCTCGGACAACCATATTCCTCACCTTCCACCATCGATTGGATTACAGCAATCGCAGCGTGTGGATTGCATTGACGACGATAACATGCTCCGACTGTCATCCAATTACCACGTTCGCTCCCCGTGGATTTCAGGAGTTCGATGATTTCGCGAGGATCAGACTGAAGATTGCTGAGATTATAGGAAAAAAGCTCGCCGCATAGACACAAGCGTATGTGGGTAGTCAGAGGAATACAGGGAAGAGTTAAAGATTCAAGTGCTTTCGCTGAGTGGATGTAAGTCAGCGGGGAAACGGTAGCAGTTTTAGGCTTCTCGGATGAATGCGGATACGAATGTTGCTTATTTATTACTATCGGCGATAAAAGACTTGAAGAGTTCAAAGCATTCATCCAAATGGGAGGATTTGTGTCGTCGTGATTGTTGAATTTCGGAGCGTCTATTTCGGTCCTGTTATGGTCGGGTGCGTGAACGAGATTGGTAGAAGGGGTCAAAACTGCATCGGGAATATGCGAATAAGGGCGAACGCGGCTGGCATCTACTATGGGTATATTTTGAAGATTGTTGAGCGGGTGCTCCTTAGGTCTCGGGGTGCCCGACCCTCTAGAATTAACAGATTGATATCTTTCTGCGAGAACAGGGCTCGCGGAGACAGGAATGACTCGGATACCAGAGTCCTTATCTAGGCGAAGAACGCGTTCTAAGCCGTCGTGGTCGTTAAATTTGGTAAAGTAGTGCGTGTCGTAGCTTGAAAATGATGTTCTGGAGGGATGTGCACCATGTCTTTGGGAGAATTGAAATCATGATGAACGCGTATACGTTGTGAAACGTGAACGTACATGTCACTACAATCAGAAAACACATTTCGTAGATCGCCAGCCTGAGGCTTCATTGATTGATCTTTCATCCTTTCAGCGGTTTCAAGAAAAGCCATCGCGTAGTGGAAGGAAGGAAGGAAGGAAAGAAAAGGATTATCTATTATTTATGCATACAGCAGCATTAGATCGACAGACAAGAAACGACAAGAGAAGGCTGAATAAGCGCTCAAGCGCTCATGGCGTCAGGCCTTCAGGCTTCGTCGATTCATCCATTACAACCATACCCAAGAACTCGCAGACTACTCACACTGTCTCAAGCTGGCCGTTAATTGCGTGTTCACAGCTTTAAACTTGGTTCCCGAATTGCTGCGCATAAGTATGGCCTGTTAATCAAAATTCCAAGAACTCATCGGCTCGGCCACGGAGATCGGATTCGTCTCATGACGTTGCCTTAATCCTACCAGGTATAAAAGGCTTTCATAGACCGCTTATTTCTTGGTCTGACTCTCAATTTTTTCACTCGGCCTCAAATAATGACTCGCATGCTTATTCTTGCTGCCCTTGCTGCTGCTCTTGGAGTATCAGCACAGTCAACGACGACGTGAGTACCTGTCGCACAGCTCCACGCATAGCTACACATAGTATCATGACAATTTTTGCAGCGGTCTATCATCAGAATGTACTTCGGCATTAGCACAGATTGCTCTCAATTCCTCTTCTGCTTGCTTGAGCCCATCTTCATTAATTCCCATCCTGACCTCTTCATCAAACACATCCATTGTCGATTCTGTGGACTCTTGGCTAACTAATGTTTGCGGAGTCGCTGCTTGTACAAACGACACTCTTTCCGCCATCGTCACGAATGTCACAGCTGGCTGCGGAACCGAGCTGTCTGCTCTTGGTTTCTCCTCGACCGATACAGCAACTTTGATTTCAACTGTGCAAGAATTTTACCCCACTGTAAGGCAGGTTGTGTGTTTGAAAGAGTAAGATCTCGATCTCGGCCCCAAGCTCCTTTTGTACTCACATACAACCTTTATGAACCGCAGTGGTAACACTAATTGTGTTACAGAAACTCTGACCAATCTTCAAGATGCTGTCGGTAGTAACCTTACCTTGACCAATATTGCTGGACTAGTTGCTTCAGGGAATGATACAAATGATACATCTATTCCCTCCAGCGTCACTTGTTCCAATTGTACCAAGGCGGCCTATAATACCGTGAACACAGATTTCCCCGGTTTATTGGATTCGGAGAATTCCACGTTGCAAGATCAATGTGGTAGCTCTTTCACAGGTCAGTAGTGTGGTATACATACAGCTGAAACAACCTCCGATACATGATGAATCGTAGATGGATCTACTCCCTCCGGGATTGTTGAAAGCGCGAGCGACTCCTCGACTTCATCTGGGTCTAACAGCGCATTGAGCGCAATTTCTCTCATATCTGGAAATACTTTCCTTGGTGTAGGTGTCTCGATCGTTCTCATCTTGGGATCGGCATTGGCAGTTGTTTTGTAGAATCAATCTTCGCCGAACTTTGTACGCACGAGACTTTTCACGTACGATGTATCCTCGCTTGCATAGTGCACCTACGATTGTAGGCTAATTGGACTTGAATATGAATATGCATGGTTGTGCGTCCCGCAAGGTCCCGCACTAGATTGGACTTCTATCTATACAGCATTTCGCTTTCATCATACCGGGAAACGTTAAGTGGAATTTGGCGCACCCTTAATACCCGTTATGTTATTCTGAGTCTCTCTGCCTTTCTGCCTTGGGCGTGGATGCTGTTCGCAACTGTCACTTCAAATCGTTAATTCTATAGTAACCATGGTCACACACTTTGACCCCTTGTTGTGGGTCGGGCTTCATCTGATGTAGAGGTGGTCGCGTTCAATATTTAACCCAGATTTCACCCGTTTCTTCTTCCTTCCCCCTTGTTTGGCTCCCTTCCTTTTTTGCTTTCAATTTTTATCATTTTCAAACGACTCAATATGCTGGGACATATGAGGATAACTTTCGTTCTTACCGCTGCTGCTTTTGTCATTTCCAGTGTCCAATCGTGAGTCATCAATTTCACTACTGAGAAATACCCAAGTAATCCATGTCAATGTTCTGCTAGATTTACTTTAAGTCAAGAATGTCAGAGTTCGCTTGAGGGATTGTTGACATCACCCGGTAAGAAAACTCCGTAATTCGAGCCGGCGGATCTTTATGCATGCTATATATGATCTTCCAGATGCTGCCTGTTTGAACCCCTCCGCTATACTGTCCTTTGTCGTTGGCAGTAATTCGGGATCTATTCCGTCAACAGTCAACACCTGGCTCACGGGCATCTGCTCCTCCGGATCCTGCACCAATCAGTCTATCTCAAATGTGGTGACTAACCTCACCTCCGGCTGCAGCTCCGAACTTTCCAGCCTGGGCATCACCACGTCTTCTATCCAAAGCGAAGTAATTTCCATAGCTCAGGAAGTTTACCCCACCGTTCGTGAAATTGCTTGTTTGAAAGAGTGAGTCTTGTTTTCCATTTGTGAATGGAGTGATGGTAGTTGCGATTATACGCTGATCCTGTCCCTCTCAAAGTGACACATCCAATCAGTTATGCGCTTTGGAAACGTTGAACAATCTACAGAGCGTTGTCGGCCAATTGAATGTTACTGATCTGAGCGTTTTGAACTTGTTCGCAGACGCGGAGACGTTATTCGCTAATGGTGTACAGAATATCGCGTGCACAGACTGCATGAAGGAGAGCTTTTCGATTGCAAAGGCTAATTTCCCAAGCATTGTGTCACAAGCTGAGCCCGATGCCCAAGCTCTGTGTGGAGCATCTTTCCTTGGTGCGTGTCGCTATATTCTCCAATCTCATGAATTTCTTATCGAGGTTTTGTGGGTTATCCAGATGGAAATCTGCCTAGCACGGTTTCTCAGTCAGCCAATGATGCCGTATTTTCAAGTACTTCATCATCATCAAATAGCAATGCAGGTTCTAGGGTATCCTATGCTGCTTTTGCTCCAGCAGTCACGCTCCTTGGTGGTATTTTTGTGGCCTTTGCCTTCCTGGGTTAATTTCTGCTTCGTTAGGATGGACAATGTCATAGTTGCACACACTCAGATCATTGCACGAAGGACTATTAATGTTATTTACTTTCCATTTCGGAAGATACCCTTTGCTTACTGCTAGCTAATAGCGACGAATGTCGGACACAAATTGTTTTTGTTCATAGCACATCATCGGATAAAAGCACTAGTCAATCCACAAGACCTTAGCTATTAGAGAAATTCGTCAGTATCATGGCATCGTCGTCAATTTATCGTAAAAGGTCATAACGGAAGAGCGGAGATGAAGGAAAAAAAACAACTACAAGCAAACGAAGATATAAATGAATAAACATAATAACAACATATACGCAAAACTGCAAGGGATTTGAGTGTAGCTTTGATATCTCCTGGCAAAAGCAAAAGGCAAATTAAGATGGGGAATGGTTACGATAGAATTCAAGTATATTTCATGGAGAAAGAAGGGAAAATACTCATGGAAATAAGACAAAAAACTGAGCACCGAGAGTAAGTGAAAGCCGGCGATGCTGGAGAGGGTTTATCTTTTCCCTATCAACCTTCGCGCGACCACCTTGAGCACTACGGCACATACGCCCAGCCCAACGAGCAAAACATAGGGCGGAAGCTGGGAGAGCGTTTGCGGATTGATATGTGAAGGAGAACGCCAATATTGCGAATGAAATATACGAGATCCAATGGACGGAGGTTGTCCAGTAGGTGAGAAACGGAATACGCGATCTATGACCTTGCGCATCATAGGCCATTCGGAAAGGAAAATAGGTTCATTTACTTCTTCCACTCTATCTTCGCGTGTCATTTGTTCTGTTTCATCATTGATTTGCACAGTGTCTTCGGCCTGCTGCTTGTTCCTGATTGAATTCGCTACTTCAAGTTCCTTCAGTTCAACATCTAATACATCCACTTTGCGTTCTACGTCCGCTAACCGGACTTCAAAAGCTTGCAAGAGTTCGGTTACTTCGGCGATGGAAGCACGTAACCTTGTTTCTTCGTCCGTCTCCTTGGGACTTACTGGGCTAAAAGATATATCTCCTGGTTCTGGCAGGGCGACAAGCGATGGGTGCAGAGGAATCTCCGGAAGAGGTCTGGACGGAGTATGAGTTCCTGAACCTTGCCCTGACTTTACAGGAGCGGGAGAAGATATGTGCACAGATCGTAGTTGGTCTGCTGATTCCTCCCGGATGTTTCCGTTGACATTCTCCAGATCCTCGAAAGAATCTTGAGCACTCGAAGCAGAAGGCATCATGGTTGCGGGAATCGGAATTTGGGAAAAAACCCTCTTCGCGGTAGTTTTTCCCGGAGCTGCGGCTCCCAGGTCCTCCACCTCTTCCTCCCACGCGTAAACGCCTCCCCGTTTCTTCGCTCTACCTTTTCCTTTCGAAATTGAGAAGGTGCCTTTTGCGAAATTTGGAGTTTGATTTTTGAATGTGGAAGTTAGAGTTGTCAGACTGGGATGACTGCTGTTTGCATCTTCCAATCTACCTTCTTGAGCGAGGAGTTCCTCAATCGAAGGTTCTTCAAGTCCAGAAGCAAGAAGAATAGCATCTGTTTCGCTTCGTGGAGGATCCGGGAGAGGGCGAGAAGAAGTGATTGTAGAAACATTGTATTCCTCCACTGGAGAACCGACGAAAGCGCCGGGCTCGCTGCCATCGTCAGAGGACGAGGTAGGGGAATGAGAGCTTCCAGAGCTGCCATTCGAGATACTACTGGTACTTCCACTCCTTTCTCTCCTTATTTTTCGTAGTTTTTCCAAGTCTAGCTCCCTATTGCCTTTGATCTCGTGCAATAATTTTGCTGAGGTAGGATCGCCCTCATCAAAGCTGGAAGAACGCTCGAATGAATCAACCATACCCTTGACTCTTCCGTGACGAGATCGGTTGTCATGCGTATAACGATTAGATGAAGTCGAACGTGTGCTGAACGAGACCGAGGGGCTGATACCGGTAAGTGAGAAGAGGTCATCGGAGGATGATGAGGAGGATGCAGAAGAGTATATAGGCAGACCATTCGGGAATGGATGGTTAAAAGAAGACTCGACAGTACTTCCAGCAATGAATCGTGACCGTGTGGTCTGAGGTTGTGAAGCCGATCGACGTCTACGATGAGGAGTAGAATCATCATCTTCCTCCTCACCAATGGATCCAGAGTGAGCGTCGCCCGCGGATGGAAAGTTGATCCCATTTGAAGTTCCTTCAAGCTCATCAACAAAGCCCCATATCTGACCTTTGAGGACGTTCTGGCGCAAGTTTTGTGAGGTCTTAAGTAAAGCATTCTTCCAAAGCTTGTTGACACCGTAACTGTGCAAAACAACATGGCTTAAATTCGGTACAGATGAGGCTGTTGTTTGACTTACGCCTCCAGATCTTTTTCGTCAAGTCTGAGAAAAATTCTTCCCGTAATTTTGCTCTCTCGAACAAAGCTCGCAATATCGCGCGCCACTGGAGCGGGAAGTTGGAGCGACTCTCCGGATTTGACCCGAAGGGCAGTGGAAAGATATGCACAGAGTTGGGAAGGAGTCCACAATTTTGGGTTAGGAGGAAGATCCTCAAGCGTAAGAGGTGCTGAGAAGATTACAGGGTTAAAAAATGTCCGCGGATGTTTGCCAGAAGAGTCGTCCACCGCTTCTTTTGTAGGCGAGGGTGGAACGGGTAGAGGTCTAGGTATGTTATCGGAAGACAAACTGGAGCTGTAACGATGTCTATAGTGAGCACCCTCGTGTTTCCGGTGACCTAAGCTTGTCGCTGGAGGAGTCCGAGGAACATAGTGATGATGAGAAGAATCATGAGTTCTGGAAGACGAATTCGAGCGAGAAAGGAGCGCTGTGGAAGTAGTTTTTATAGCATATGGATGAGCATTTGGCCTCAGAGACTCTTTGGTGGGAGACGTGGAGCGTGGATAATTGAGCTCGTGAATAGACTCGGTCTTTATCGAGGTCATCGTCTCAAACGTTGAGGTCAAAGACCAAATTGAAATGAGCTCACTCTAATATGTTGACGTTTATTGATGCATGTACATAACAGGCGCTCGGCCACTGGCCAGCCTCAAGGCATTTTTTGATTCTCCAACTGGTGGCCACCATTATTGTGAACCGTTGGTCTATAAATCTGCGCCTCCTTATGCCGGAGCTTGCTTAACGAACCATTATGGATTCCCCATCGACTCCATCTCGCTCACGATATTCAGATTTACCCAAGCTAGACAGTGCGGAAGGAGGTACGATACCTAATATATTTATTCGTTCTATCGGTCAAGTTAATTTTCAACAGCTATCGATTGGGCTCGCAAGGTCAGGGCTCTCCAGCAGCAAGTCGATGCCGACGAAGAAGCTGAGTACAAGCGGCTCCAAGAAGAAATCGCTGCCTCCCGGATTGCTAGAAAGCGTCGCAGTAGGGGTGGATTCGTGTCCCCTACCAGTGCTGAGTTTGGTCAGTAACTGTGTACTTGAATTCCAGGCTAGGAAGTGCTGACCTTTTCTCAGCTAGTAGCCGAGAATCACTTTCCGGAGTTTCGCAAAAGTCCTCTACTTCTGACCTCAAATCCATTGCTGACCGGCAACAAAGTCAAGCAGAGGCTTTCCATAAACTAACCGGAACCTCGAGTTCGAGTTCGCCTTCGAATTCAGATATCAAGAGCTCTATTGCTACTGCGCGAACATGGATGACATCCAATTCTTCGAATGCAACGGCATCCAAACCTTCTGGGCCTATTTCCCTTGCGGCATTCATGGGTGGTCGTGCAGCCGGTCCTATTCTCAACAAGCATGCCCCTCAGCAGGATGCTCATGATCCAACTCAGTTTGAAAACCGTGGACGAATCACAGCTCCTCATCCTGTATTTGGAAGAGGGGGTGTTGCCATGCCTGGACTGACTGCATCCAGTCGATTTCCTCTTCGGGACGAGATTGGAAGCTTGCCGTCTGTGATTTCGCCCAAATATGGCAGTGATCGTGCACCTACTGCTTCTCTTGCACCTCTAGAGAGAACTGTAACGCCTGCCAACAACGGAATTCCAGAAAGGTCCCCTTCTACAACTGCTCCGCTTGTGATCAGACCGCGTTCTGCATCTCCAACGAAGATATTTGATGAAAGACCCGTGCCACTTCAGAAGACTGGAGGTCGAGACAGGACGATTAGCATTCCAAGCGTGTCTTCCCACCTATCAGAGTCTGGCGTCTTAAGCCGTTCTTCCCTGTCAGAAAAGAATGGCCCACGTGAACGAACGCTGAGCAGCTCCCCGTCCGAGCCCCCTCCTGTCAGCGCGAAGTTTCCTGTTGTCAAAACGAGTCAAGAGAGGCCTGTCTCTACCACAAATACGGGACCTCGAGATCGTACAATTAGCACACCGACCGGGAATTCCAGGGTGACATTCACTATGTCGGATTCCACCACGAGTGATAATGTTCCCTCCCTAAGACGTCCTATTTCTACGAGTTTCACTCCGCCTAAACCCCCCATCCAGGCTACATCTCTCTCTAAATCTCCTCCTCATAAATCTCCCGTCTCCACCCCCTCTTTAGCAAAACCTATTCGCCCAGATCCTAAGCCTTCTCCTCAGACATCCCATATGCCGGTGTCGCCTAATACTTCGCCAGCATTTTTGAAACCGCCTGTGCAGAAGGAACCCACACCTAGTATCAGTCGACTGCAGGGAAGAGGCTTTGTACAGAATATGGTCAAAGCTAGTCATACGTTTGAAACTCCGTCATCTTCTACTCAGACGACACCAGATCGGCCTGTATCCGCCTCCCGCAAAGTGACAGTACTGGAAAGGTGGCATCACAATGGGTCTCCTAGTCCTGTGCCTGCATCTACTCCTCCAATCACTTCACCTAAACCCCTTGCTATGCGTAAATCGTTCACGTTGGAACCGAACTCGTCGCTCAAGGCCACGGCTACAGGGCCTTCTGTTACCCCGAAACCTGTAAAAACTTTACCTCTCACGACCAAGGTGGGCAGCGAGCCTATTCGTCCAAGGCGAGATTCACCACCCATGCTCAATTCTCAGGGTACAGGCCTGGGCTCGGCAACTACTCTGGTAGTGTTCAAACCACCTGCAGATGAAGAGGAGGTGGGATCTTTTGAAGCTGTTAATGAACTGGGCGTCAAGCACAGTGCTGCTCAGCAGAAGCTTCCAGTGGTTGCTGGAAAGCCCTTGACTCACGTGCGTTCATTTTGGTGAATTTGTGTTGGATTATGCTCAAATGGACTGTTTATGCCTTTTGCTTCTTGCTACTACATATACCTTAATTCATTTTGTTAAACCTTCTTCACTTTTTTCTGATATACAGCCAACTAAAGAACGAGCTCGCAAGCCAAAGAAGTCGCAAAGACAGAGCACTGCCCCAGTTTCCTCTGATACGGGGCCTCATATTTCTGTAACTCAGCAAATGGTTAAGCCTTCACATTCCCCAGTCGTACCGTTTGAGTCTGAGTCTCCAACTCGTTTTGAGCTCCTTAGACCGACACCAGTTTCTAGAACCTCGGGTGGGCCAGGAAAACTCGGGAGAGTTGCAGATCGTTGGGCTGAGCAGGCAATCATTGGGGTGCGGCCTGTAGCATCACATTCGCCGTCCACAGAATCTGAGATTCCCAAAACCAGCGGCATGGTTGGGCGAAGAGCTCTTCCGGGGCTAGCAGCTACACCTACTATTTTGCCTAGTAAGCTACCTAGTGGTCCTCCTTGTCCCGTCAAGCCTTTCTCGATTCCTCGTACAGAGTCATCTGAGAAGAGCCCTGTATCACCCAGTCTGGCTTCCAAATACCCATTTGAACCGACAAGACCCACGACTCCCAACCGACACTCTCGCATTCCAAGCACTGGAAACAGAGCGACTGTTATGGATGTTGCTCAAACTTTTACGGAACCCCAAAAACAAATGGAACCCGAAAAGGCTTCCCCAGAAGTTATCGAAGAGCCTGCATCGCTACCGCCCTTGAACCCTAATTTCCGCCAAAACATCAATCCGCCTGCATTATCAGAAAGGCGTCGTTCCAGCTATCAGGAAAAGTATTCCGCCATCGTCTTGCCTCCTCTACACGAGGAAGTGACCCCTACTCCGACGCCTGTGAGTACTGTTGCTCGAGGTTCCTCCCCGGCTGTCGAACATACAATACCAACTTCAATAGACCAAGTCTTACAAGGAACATTGAATCAAATAGAACGGACAGCGGCCACGAACTCCGATGTAGTTACAATAAGTAAGTTCGCTACCTGAACATACGATGTAAATCTGACCATCTCATAGATCACGATGATCCGCCTTTACCCAGTATTGACATCGACGCCTTGTTAAAATCACATCAGTTTTCCGAATCAAGCAGCGACCTTGCCACAGTATCCGTGGAAGTGATGATTATTTCTGGCAACAACGCAGCCGTTCTTTCTCGAGAGACTGATATTTTTTATGACGCTGAAGTTGTAGCCATTGTGCATCGCTCAAAATCCAAGTCGAATGGGTTGGTTTCTACCACAATTTGGGGTTGGCTTGGAAAGAATTGCGAGGCTGGTGACCTAGAGCAAAACAAGTTGGAAGAACTTTCTAAACGTTATGGGACAAACGTGGTGAGTCACTGGTTGTTTTGGTGTATGGTTCGAGCTTATTGGCATCCCAGATCCTTGTCAAGCAATATGCCGAGCCTTCAGAGATGCTTCGGTTACTAGGGAATCATTTGGCTGTGAGACAGGTTTGCATCTCCTCTGTTGTTAGATTGCAGAGGTATGCTCATATTTGTCCCGGGCTAGGGCAAGCGCGCGCACTGGTCTGCCGATAACACTGCGATGCACGTCACTCGCTCTAGGAGGGGTGTCATCTTCATCGACGAACTCGACCTTGTATGTATATAGAGCTGTTCCTGTTTTCCCTTTGGCTCTTCACTGAAAGGACCTAAGACTATCCGAAACCTCTGCTCGGGCTTCAGTTATTGTCTCACAGTCCTTGAAACAATATACGTTTGGTATGGTCGCGGATCTGTTGCGTCTGAACGCAAGGCCGCATTAGCTTATGGCCGCTCGCTTGGTGAAAATATCGTTGAACTTCAAGAAGGCCAGGATGACGGAGACGAAATGTTCTGGATGATTCTTGGGGAAGAGGCCTTTGCAAATGCTAATTACTGGCAGTGGCGTCCCTCGGCTGCTGATATCAACCCCCGGGTGTTGGAAGTTTCAGAGCAAACGGTATGGTACTCTGTGTGGCCTTACAAATGTTCGTTTTTCATTCGAAGACAGGTCAAGCCTGTGGATTTCTTGCAAAATATATCGACAATGGTCCATCTAGTCGATTGTGTTTGGGAGTATTTCATCATTGTAGGCAGCGAAGCCCGCACCCAAAGACAGAATATCAGAATCGCTCTTTATGTTGCTTCAGTACGTCTCCTCAAATTTTGACACTGAGCCAATTCTCATGTGCAATCACAGGAACTCGTTCGAAGAGTTGGTTGGCAAAGGCCATATATCCCTCCTATTCATGTCGTGATCCTACCCTCCCAGATACCGCTAGATTTCAAAATTCACTTGCGTGAAATCGACGAGTCTTCACTGGTGTGTCCGTTTTCGCAGACATCATGATATTTTATTTAACGGGCTTCTTGCAAAGAATCCCCAGGGCGTTCCTGAGCATATGAATCTCCTTACATTCGAGGAGGCACATGATCATGTAGGTTTTCCTTTTAATAAATTTGTTGTAACTTGTTGACGACTTTCGAACTCACTGATCTCCCAAGTTACTACGACGCACATTCTGGGAATAACCACTATTTGAATAGCTCCTCGCCTGTTTTCCTTCTGCATTGAAGGATCTTCATCCGTTATGTCTTCCTTCATATTTGATTTAACTTCTTGCCAGCCTCTAGCACAGATTGGAAATTGGGAGAACGTCGGATCCACACACAGAATTCATTAATTTAAGATCTGTTGTTCTCTATTTCACAATCAGTCTTTATTACTTGAGTACTCGTCTTCAATCTATTTCGGCACACCATTTTGTTCCCTCATTCTCGGGAACTTATAGTCCAGTTGACCGGGCATCTATAGGTGAAAGGGTGATTAATGCGCATGGGTGTTAGTAAAATCAAGATACGGCGGTCTGGAGTTACAAATACTTCAAGATTGATTAAAACAATGCTATTTGCCCATTAAGGCTCCTTGCAGTGTTTACATCCAGTGGCCCATCGAACCAAGCCGCAGTACCAAACAGTTGCCTGCTAAGCTCCAATAATTCGTCGATTGTCTCCACTATATCCGTCAAAATGTTTGTTTCCGCTAATGCATATATTAACGACAGGCCCATAGGACCGTGTAACTTTTCGCGAGTGTTCCTAATATGCAGGTCAATGGAGTGCTTTAGATTCTCCAAAGCTTGTCGGTAGGAGGGAAGAAATTGTGGTAATGTGTGCCGGGCCAAAAACACCTGCTCGCAAGCGAAAAGAGATACGCAGATGCAGGATATTAGCTCGCGGCGTTCTTCCGCTACTTCGATCACTGTTTCTCTTCGAGGGATATTTTCACGAATTTTTCGTAGGCCGGTAAACAAATCTAGAAGCTTTTGAAGAGTCCTCACAAGATGACGATATTTCTTCATTGGGATCTGAAAGTCATAGTTGAGGAAGCCAAGTCATCGATACCATGCAAAATCTCTCACAGGAACTAAACTTAGCTCATCTCCCATGGAAGTTATCAGGTTTGACATTCCTATGTTGTGATGCAGTTAGTCTTACTGTCATGTGGAAAGACTATGTTAGCGCACTCTGAAGAGCATTGCGAATACGCAATTCCGACTTCATCGTTTTTTGTTTACTCCGTCCTTGAGATCCAAAAGTTTGCAACAAATCACTGGGGTAAGTGCGAGGCAATATGAGTTGTCTCACTGAGTATAGACAAAACGCCTCGACTTACCGACTCAAGCCCATGTAAAGCTTGGTAAGAGATTCTAAGATTTGACTAATACCATCCAGGAATATGACCTGTGTATAATATCCAGGGTGAATTCATGCAGTCAATTATCGAACCTCGAGGACCGTACTCTTGCGTGTCGAGGAAAGATAAACCCGTTCACGACGACAGCACCAGCTATACCGGCACATATCATCATCCCCCGTATTGTCGCCAGTTCTGCGCGCGTCAAATTAGGAAACCAACGATATCCTTCAACATTAATAACCCACCGCCTGTAGCAAAATCCATCCCGGTGATGTAGTTGGAGAATAGGATGGGAGGGAGTGTTATGTTGCTGTCAATGAGCATTGGACTTTTTTCCGAACACGAGATAACTCAAGTGGACCGACTTACGCAACAACTCCTACTGAAGGGAAAGAAGTGCGCATGATGGCGGCGCTGATAGGGATCTCGGCAAACTGAGTAAAACGCATGGAATAAAAGACCCAAAGACGAAAAGAAGAGAAGACAAACCGTAACAAGGGCTACAAGAGCGTAAGGATTGTTTTGACTTATCAAGGAAGCCTACACAAGAGCTGAAAAACAGTATTCAAATCGAAAAAAATTCTTTGACGCACAATATAGCCATAAAGCGCCCCAAGAATTGTCCCGGCCTAATATGTAGCAGCGTAAGAAGATAGAAACAGCGGGGTCTGATAGTAATCGAAGTATTCACTATTCGCAGGTAGCCAACACGCAACTGGAAATGGGCCCTTTCAAGATGTCATCTGCATTGGCAGGCGGGCAAGGACTCACAGTTGCACCTGTGTTCGTTTCAAGAACCCATATGTATGTAATCAACATCCATTGCCCTCGATAAAAGATGAACCATTGTCGTCCTGTGCGTGCGTCAAAGAATGAACCGTGTATCGTTTGTTTACTGACCAGCGGAGCTTGCAGGTAAGAATGCAGGAATGGCTAACATTGACACACCCAATGCATTCTTGAAGGCGTGTTTGATATCTATGCGGGATGATTTTTTGAACGACATGACCAGCTCATGTAGCTTCAATCGTGCCTGTAGGATTATCGGATGATTCCAGAGGGACCATATGATCTTATTGAACCTGAACCGATAGAGCATACGAACGAGGCCTTTCGTTTTCGTACCCGGATCTTCGATGTCGTTTCGCTGGAGTTTACGACCCAACGATATTTCTTGTAGAATTTCTTCTGAGGGTCTGTACGAAGGATCTACTGCATTATTCAGGTCTTGAAGTGCGAAGAGATTTTCAGGGAGAGTTTCGGTTTCCTCTAGCAAAATTGTACTGGGAGCAACACCGAACCAGGCCAAGGAAAGTCGGGGATGCCAAAGGCGCACCGAAGAAGTCTGATAAGAATGTAGAATCACATGTGCGACATTGAGAGCTCGTTCAGCTTCTTCCGCCATCTGAAAGACATTCAGAACTCAAAGTTGCATCGAAAAATATCATATCCACCTGCAGTAGAGATATCATGAACAAACACAAATTAAACGCCCTTGGAGGTAGATCTGAACTTTCGTCTGATGATATGCGGCGTTCCTTGTCCAAATCATCACAAAACTTTTCGAGCGCAGCCCTAGCCCTTTGGACTGACTCAGTCAACTGGTCCTTTGCACGATTTATTGTGGAGTCATCGAGCATCGCGACGGGCGCCGGAGCGTCGTAGCATTTGAGTACAACGGACCGAACAAGCGATATAGAGTCAAGGATGGCATGACCCAAGTCCGTGGCTGGTTGACGGAAGAAGCCTATTACTGTGCCCTCGAATGCGTCGGAAGGCGAATAGTGTACTTCAGCCTGTGGAAATGACATTCCCCAGGATATTTCACGACGAAGATGCTAGGAAACAACTTGAAGATCATTCCGAAGATGCATTTTCATCATTTTTTACCTACCTCCACAATAGAAATGAGGGGTTTAATTGATTTGACTGTCGTAATTGAATGAACTAAAGTTATTCCTTGCGATCTCGTATCTGAAACTTACCTCCGATGCGACCGAAGCGAAGCTCGAAAGAGGCTTGCTGATAACTTGAACTGAGTGCCACAGCTTTCGCGCGCAAGCTAGTAAGTGTCGCACTGGAAGCGGCAGGATTATCAGGATTGAATTGGAATGGTGACTGTAAATTTGACTCAAGGCAATGATGGAGACTAGAAAGCGCGGATGCGATATCCTGGGCAAAATGTGCTGTCGACCAATGAAGGAAGATCAAACATGAACAGAAGGAAGTGAAAGCGGCGGTTAGCACCAGCCAGACGCAGTAAAGAGCCATCAACGAAGATTCACTCTTCGCCCCGGGATCTTGGGTGAACATCCAAATCGAAATGAAGCACACCAGTCGTGAAGACATGGTGAGGCGAGGAAGAGCACTCTTCAACCAGCCCACTAAATTCATGAACAGTTAATAGTGTACAAAATATTCGGAGATTTGTCCAAACGCACTAGAAAAGCAGATGAAAGCAAGAAAAACTGCGGGGATAGTTCGAGCAAGTGCGGTATCACCTGTTAAACTTGCGATATAGTTTCCTAATAACGAGATCCCAATCCCAGTCAAACCACCAAACAGGTTTAGAACCAGGCCCTCCAATTGATGTGCCAGATTATCTTGAGGTGCAAAATTTAGCTCCTTGATTGTCAGCGCTAAAAACGCGAGGCTACCGCCGTACTTGGAGAAAGGTTGTATAACGATAAGGATGGAGCATAGCAGAGTAGACACAATCCGAGCGAGAAAGTGTCTAGAGGAGAAAAAATTCCAGAAAACGGAGTAGGATGGACTCGGTGCCATTTGGCCCAGCATGCAATGCAGTGAGTGTAGGGATCAAAAAATGTCAAACATTTCTTGCGACGTCGATACTTACAACTGGATTTGTAACGCCATGCAGGCACGGCATGTCCCCGACTTAGATTATGGATTGTGACAGCTACAAGTCTCCCGGTGTATGTGCATAGGCTAGGCATAGCTCTTCTGGCCCTTCACCTCAATATATAGGATCATTTAAAGCCAATCGGGGCTTTTTACACTGTTTCATGGCTCTTCAACACTCACAATAGGATATATCTCGAAAGCAAGACATTCAGTGTTCCGAATGCTTCGTCTGTACTTCAAAGACCTTCAGGAGGCCTCCGGCTGGAGCAAGTGGTAATCCAGGACACCCTTGGGTAAATATTAATCTTCGGAGGACCCGCACATTGAAGTACCTGTAATGGCAGTCTTTTCGACAAAATTTGTTGACACAATGGCACGATGAACAAGGAACAAAAACTTCAAAATAACGCGTGTACCTGGTCCCGAATCCTGATTACGAGGTCACGTGACTATTCGATGAATAAGCCAAAGCGTTGGGGGTGTACTTACAGGCTGAGCAATGAAGCGTTAATTGAATCAAATAAAACTGACGGCGGTGGCGAATTGCAGAACCGGAAGGCTGAAGCGGGTCCAGATGAACTGATGCCGGCCTTGGCCGAGAATACGGCAAGGTCACTGGCACTGCTAGCTGTACATGCCTACATACAGATGTATGGATATCTTCGACGACCTCAAAGAACTTGATGATGCGCTCGAATAACTATTGATATATCCAACCCGAGAAGAAAGGTCTTGTTTTTAGCATTTGCCGCCATGGTATCAGTCAGGCAGAGCTTGCAGGAGCTTGCTAGACAAACCAGAATGGGAGTACGAACAATTACATATGTTATATAGTATGAGATCAAGGTGGAAGGAACTATATTGCCGGCCCCCTGTTCGCAATCTGCTGTAACAGAAATTATACTCAATCGATGACTATTTTATGTAGAATATTCTATATTTTAAGGCCAGCACACCTTCGTTATTAACCATACCATTTATTCCCAATCTTCATTTTGGATGATTCTCGAGTAGGTATAGTCGGCTCTGTAATTTCGAAAACATCTATGGCACGCTAGGACACGATGCGATAAGAAGTTGTACAATTGAAAAAAACTAGCTGGTACCTTCCAAGTAGCCATATCAAGTTCAAAGACGATCTGGCGTTTACGCAACCCATCAGCGTAGTCCTCATCTGAAGGCTGAGCGCAACCAACTGGACAGGAACAAGAGCAGGATATTGAGTACAGGTAAAAGATCGGTTGAAAAGGACATACAAATGGTTGGTTCGCCCTGTTCATCTGTGTCAAGAGCGACTTTTCCATCACGTATAAGGAATGACAGATAGAACATATTCTCTACGGACTGGGCAAAGCTTTTGGGGTTGACGACAAACCTAAACAGGTTGATAGCACCTGTTTCTGCCAATATTGATTCGAGCTGGTGCAATTATGTGGGACGATGCATGGGCCAAGAAATAAAGGGAAGTGGGCCTACTGTTGCGACATTCTTCGTTGTTTCGTTAACAGATCGTGCTATATCCTCCTCCTTCAGTTCTTGCGGTTTCCTTTCGTCAGCCTTGTTTTTCTCCAGTTTGGCACGCTTGACTGGAGCACGTTTCTTCTGTTCGATTGAGAGAGGTCCTAGCCTGTGGCTCGTTGATTGATATCTCAAACTTATTGCAGAACGTTCAAAATGGTAACTTACATGAAACCCACAACAGGCACTCTTTTGCTCTTAGCAAGCGTTGTTCGCCCGATTTTGTCCCAATCTAATGGTGCATCGAGTAACGCGTCGTCTGCATCAGGATCATCAGGATTCTGATTGTCTAGTTTGTGGCCTCCCATGAAGCTAACGAGATTCGCGAGATAGTCGTCAATATCGAATGCACCGGAGCCTGACTTCAAACTTCGAGCCATTTGTGCATGCGAGGCAGTCAATTGTAGAAGGACCGATGAATCCAGTGTCGCTTCTGTCGGGTTCTTGACTGCATGTTATATCAGGACAGAGTATACCACCGAGGAGATTTTATTACCCTTATAGAAGACTTTGTCGGCGCGCTTTGCAGCGTCTGCGAGATTGTCGACGGTACAGTCTTTGATATTCTGTCGAAAATCTGGATGACAAGTACGTGAGCCCTGAGTTTGCACGGATATGTACAGAAGGTCTTTGACCTTCCATATCCTTGTGGATTGCACGATATTCCCTTCGCACAGCGCGTTTCTCCCCTGCATCTTGATCAGGATCATAGGGAAGTTCTAGGAAGACTATGAGATCAAGTAGGTACATGAAGAGCATTAGAAACGCGCCACTCGCATACTCCATTTCAACATCTGACATATTGGGCAGAGACTATGGCAAGCTGGAGGCAGCGAGTGGGGTCAAGCCTCCCGGGCCGGGATTCTAAAGTAATAGAGCCACGTGATCAGCGATGGGGAGCGCGCTGGAACTTCATTTAATCATTACTGGACCCAGCCTTATAATGGCATCGCTTCATAGGCTTGAGGTAAATTCTTCCCGTGCATAAAAGTACAAGCGTTAACGAGGAAATTGCTTTTCTTCAATTAGTACAGCAAAAGCACTCGAGCAAAATGCCATGGTCCTATATGCAAGGTGAAGACTGCAGCTACAAACCAGCCGTATGTTAATTACACCTGCTTTTCTAGGGCTTGCCTATGACTCCCGGCTCTCTAAGATACGGAAGGATTACTCGTGACGGTGTGACCCAATCAGAAGAAGTTGAATGGCGGCATTGGTGAATTAGAGTAAAATTTCCGGCAAGGGGTCATATTCTAATTTTCGCTTCAGGGGATGTGTAACGCCCCATATTTTACAAGAGCTCGCAGCCGTTATTGAAAATGTTTCCGGGTTTTATCAACTCACGTATGGAGTATTCCAAATGCTACAGTGAACCGTCCATTGACACATTCGTTTCGCAGACGTGCCGACCAACAGAAAATACGTACTGCTCTGGCGACCAGACGCGTTGCTGTTACAGATATTCCTGTCAGCGCTCAACCTGTCATACCTCCGCCGCCTGCATTAGCTTCCACGCAGAAATTGACCGTTGTTAACCCCAAGAAAAGAAAGGAATCTAGTTCCAATGTAACAACGACTACGAGTTCATCTCAAAGGGCGGAAATAGACGCAGCGGAAGATGAACCAATGGAAGAAGAAGTCCAAGATGAATTGATAGTCTCACTGAATACACAAGTGGTTGGGATTCAGTACTACAAAGGTGTGAAGCCTTTTAACTCTCAAGTTCTCAATTTCTCAACCCCTATTTTAGGACTGGTCGGACCTGGGGAAGAAGTAATCCTAGCGGTACGTGACTTCTGACATTTCGTTCTATCAATTTACGAATTGTTTCTCAGCGGGAGCCTAGCAATCGCTATGATAGGTAAACTGTATTCCGACCACGTTATCGTAAACAGATGATTATATTCTTTCTAGGAATGCGATCAGAGTAGACAACATAGGTATAGTCCCCATAATCAGAGCAGAAAGACGCTAATTAGGTAACTATGTAGGCCATACTCAAGTTGGTCATCTACCGCGTACTGTCGCCTCAAAACTCGCGCCACTCATGGACAGTCGAGCCATCACTGTCGAAGGTGTAATTCATGACGGAAATTGTATGTCTTTTGTCTCCATGGTATGCGAGAGCTGAAGGTGACTAGTGTCGGGCTTTCGTGGGTACAATCTGGAGATGTATGCTGTAATTCTCCTCGTTTCACATGCCCTTGAATTCATCCCTGATAGCACCCTCAAAATGTATGGCCCCTCGGATAAAGTCGTGCAACTACAGCCTCGTTTAGTTTGGGCAACCCCGGGTCAACGAGGATTTCGAAGCACTCGAACAGCAGCGCAGCCGACTGGCAGACGGACCCAAGCTCCGGCTCATCCCCCTACAGCTTCAAGTTCTTCTCAGCGTCTTCCGACCGCTACTCAGCTTGCACAATCAAAGATACAACAAGAGAGTATCAGAAGAGCTGCGGAACTGCGGGATATGCTTAACACCATGGAAAAAGTCAATGACCAAAGCCGCCGCTCTTCCCTTCTTGACACCCTATGCACCAACGAGGACATACTGTCTTTGCCTGTGTATGACAAATCACCTGGTGTTGCTACTGGACAGCTGAAAGTCAATCTTCTCAAGCACCAAGTTCGCTTTCGTCATGTTTTCATCATGACCCCGATGCTGAATTTTTCCCATTCAGAAACAAGCCATTAAATGGTGTCTGGAGCACGAGTATCCCGCACTACCGAAGAAGGAAGGTGATAGACCCGTCCAGTTCTGGCAACTCAGAAGGAATGGCACCAAGACTTTTTATATGAATCGTACGTCCTAGTAATTTCTCACCGTATTGGCGAGGTTTGTGTGAGATTGTGCCAATAGTTGCCACGAATACGCCACAAGAGGCTCCCCCTACTCTTGGCAAAGGTGCTCTCTTTGCTGATGCCATGGTAGGTCCTCTTTGTAGCTCTCAAACTGGTCTTACACAAACTTTCAGGGCCTTGTATGTCACCTATCGACTTGGACAAATCGTGGACTCTTAACTTTTATTTCCCAGGGAAAAACATTAACAATGATCTCGTTGATCATTGCTACCAAGCCCGATGTTCCCAAGAATTTCTCCAATGCCACCTTAGTCGTTGTTCCTTTATCCGTCCTGTCCAATTGGGAAAAGCAAATTCAAGATCACTGTGTTGAGAACACTTTGACATACTGTAGCTACTACGGCGCCCAGCGTGCGCAGCTAGGTTCTCAAGCTCTCGCGAGTCATGATGTCGTATTCACGACATATCAAACCGTGGCCGGTGAGCACGATAATCCGAGAAGTCAACCTGTCAACAAGAAAAAGAAGGCGGAAAAGGCGTTGTTTGGGGTTAGATGGAAGGTAGACTCTTTGCTCAACGTCTCTGTAATCGGGCTTAGGTCTATTTACAGCGTGTCATCCTTGATGAAGGTCACTCAATTCGGAACCCAAAGGCCAAAATGAGTCAAGCAGTGTGTGCACTCGAAGCCGATAGACGCTGGGTTCTCACTGGAACTCCTATTGTATGTCCTTCTTTGATGCTTGTTTGACTTTTCCAACTCACTCATTTTCATAGATTAATTCCCCGAGGGTAATGTTTGATCTCGTTCCCTCTTGTTTACGCACTTACACCAATCACCAGGACCTGGGCTCTTTGCTGACCTTTCTTCGAATTTGCCGTCCGCTTGACAACGCAGATTTTTTCAAGCGGCTTCTTTTAAGACCTTTGAAAGACGGAATCCCATCTGGCGCAGAACTTTTAAGAGTACGTACTATCGCTGCTAATGGGAGTATTCACGAACACTGTTTTCAGGCTCTCATGAGCCACGTCTGCCTAAGACGCACGAAAGAGGTATGGAAAAACAGTCGGAAACCAAGACACGGAAATTCAAACAGAATTCCAGATGCAAGACGCCTCAGGAAATCCTTTGGTACCGTTGCCTCCGGTATGTGTGAACTTTGTTTACAAAGTGGTACTGTAGTTGATTTCAGACATAGGTCGAAATCATCAAAATTCCTGTTACACTGAGTGATGAAGCAAGAGTAAGGTCTATTTGCGTAGTCCAGTCACATCCGCCATGACTGTTCCTGCAGAGCTTGTATGAAGAAGTTGAACGCTTGTCAGGGCAGAAATTCGAAGCTTTGATGCACGGAGATTCTCATGCTATGGTATGTTGCGCTTGATCAACACCTCGTTTTTGATGTAACGTTTCGATAGATGCAGTCCAATGCTTTGAGCATGCTGACTCGTATGCGCCAACTTGCCTTACATCCTGCGCTGTTGCCTCGTGATTACTTGGAACAGTTGAAGGAGATCGATGTCGGAAAGTCCAATAACATTGATCTCACTCCTGAATCGAAACAGCGACTGCAAGCTCGCCTTTCTCAAGCTATTGAGGAATGCGAGGAGTGCCCAATCTGTTTCTCGGTGCCTGTTGAGGCTGAAATCAAGATCACTAGTTGCGCCCACGTTTTCTGTTTCCCTTGGTATTCTGTTCCTCTTGTAGAATTGTGCCCGTTTGTTTGACGCGATGTTTAGTATCAAAGAAGCCATCACTCGAGATTCAAAATGTCCCATGGTATGAATTATTACACTCATAGATGTACTTGAGCTAAATGCCCTATCATCCAGGATCGCCGTGCTCTGAGCCTCAAAGATCTTCACGATCCATTACCTCCGATGGACATGACACAACCTTCCTTTCGCTCTCAAGGTGATGAAATCGAGGAGGGAATCCGCAACGCGCCTTCTGCTAAAATCGAGCAATTGGTACAACTTCTCAAGCTGACTCCTAATGGGGAAAAATCTATTGTCTTTTCTCAATTCACAGTGGGTCGCTCCATCTATCCGGCAATCATCTTTACTCATCTGTACTGTAGAGCTTTCTTGACAAAGTACGTCAATGCTTTTCAATGTTCCCTACACCACAATGTTGACCACGTCTAGATCGCTGAAGCATTTGAAGAACGAGGGTATGCTGAACAACTGTGGTCATTCGCTCTCGCTAACATCTCGCTCTTAGGATCACTTACGTCCGGTTCGATGGGCAAATGTCTGCAAAGCGCAGGGCAGATGCCATTGCGCGTTTCTCGGTTCCTTTGGAAAGTATCCCAACCTTACAGGTATCGCAAGAAATATCCACCTCAGCTGTTGCATCGCGGTCGCGTCGAGTCTCGCGCAATGCATCATACAATGTCGAACCTGCGGAAGGTGATCAGGATGATGACGACGAAGATTTCATGATGCCTTCCGCAGACAATAAGTATTCAGACGACGACGAAGTTACAACTGCGGCTACCTGGAGGAGTAAAGGTAAAGGTAAAGCGAAGCAGACACAGGGAGTTAGCGAAAACGAAGACGATTTTTCATTTGGAGACACCCAGAACCAAAACAATCCACCAGTCATGCTCATTTCCCTAAAAGCTGGAGCGTTGGGACTCAATCTCACAGGTGAGTTTCTAACAGCATTCAGCCACATTCCCCACACGCTCATCATGGAACCAGTTGCGAATAATGTTTATCTGTAAGAATCTTTGTCGCTCACACTTATATCCAATGATGTATCTTTGGCATAGGATGGATCCGTACGTGCCAATGTCATTGTATCAAGATAGTAATCACTAATGTTGCTTCAAAATTTAGCTGGTGGCAGGAGGGCATCGAAAGTCAAGCCATAGATAGGGTCAATCGTATTGGCCAAACAAAGCCTGTTCATGTTTATCAGCTAATTGCCGAGAATACGGTTGAATCAAAAGTAAATTCATAATCATCTGGTGCTCATTTTTTGACCATCCTTTGTTAGGTTCTTGAAATTCAAGATCGTAAGAAGATACTCATCAAAGAGGTGATCAACTTTTGAATTCGGACCCGAGACCTATCAGTCTGACTTGAATGGCTTTTTAGGCGTTTTCTGGAGTCAAGAGAACGGAAACTGAACGACAGCATCGCGAAGCAAGGTTACAAGGTCAGTAGATGCTTTTTTTGATACGAGTTCTTCACAAGTTTACCTTAGACGAACCTAGATCTCATACAACTCTTTAGAGTCAGACAGCAAGAAGCTACACAAAGATCGCCTTCCCACTGAATATGAAGTTGAACGTGACAGACTAAGTCGAAACCATCGAGGGAAACCTCGCTAGACTTTGCATTGCCTACTTCACTATCAACCTCCTAATTATCAAGCTAATTTTGGACATGGACAAGCTCATACCAGTAAAATCTAGTAATCAATTACCTACCTCAAGTTCATTAATGTACATAATCATCGATGGCGCTACACTGATATTTCTTAACCACTTATTTCCCTGCTGATACTATGCGGCGGATCATCCAAAGTGTTTCTCATAGGGCTGGAGGTATTCTTTCAATTCTTAGGTACTGATCTGCTCAAAGGTGTTAGTTAATCCTCGACAGCCATGGGCAGACTCAAACGTACAGCTGTGAGATAAGATTCTGCTACAATACGAGCGCGAGCATTTAGACTGAGCTTCATCTCACTGATCTCTCGGTCCACCTCTTCCATAAATCTGAAAATGCGTTGAGCAAAAGGAAGCAGGGCTATGGAAAGCACTGACTGGATAATGAAATCCACGATTTTATGTTTCAACATCGTCTCGGAATGTGTGTTTGTGATCAAAAAAGAGATGTCATATCCCTGTCGATAATGTTATAAGATAATGAATACAGTGGTAACAAGCAAGTGGACGCACTGGAACTGGTTTCCGCCGTAATACAATAAAACTTTCCGCTCTCTGCATCATGAATCGAGTGAATTTGTGGCACAGTATCCTCTCTATCTCGTCTGCTTGCTTGATCTTGATGCTGAGTCGGATTGAGTTGATCGATGGTTCGATGAGAACGCGTTCGTTCTCGTTACGCGAGATAATCAACGGATTGAGTAAGACTTCTTTGGATCCTCTGAACAAGTTCGTCCTCAGACGGATAAATCGGGCTGGAGAGAGAAATGAACACTTGCCCTGCTTCAACTTCGGGTTTGTTGTGTCGTTCCACGACCTATATGAACAGTGAATAGTTGGATCTAATAGTAAGAGAGAACGTACCTGAGATGAGAAATTTTCCAATGTCAAGGCCGCTGTAAGGGTAGATCTTACAGCGGCAAGGTAAGGTCTAAGTACATTTGACTAGAGAAGAAATATGAGTTGCCTTCTAACTGTAGACGATGAGAGTCACCATTTGAGTCTGCACGGCTGTTACGGCGCACAAGCTTTAGCGCTGAGTAGCTCCGTGGGACATCGCTTCCTTAAACAAACACAGATACGCAAATTTTTAGGCGTGTCTTTTTCTTGTTCATTCTTTATTCATTATGTCTATCGCTCTCGGGGTTTGGTGCGTGGCGCGCTTTCTCTGTAAACGAGTCCCTCATATTTCTTCAGGGGCATTGAGCTCGAAGGTGGGAAGACGGTGGAGATATCTCCTCCTCAGGACATAAAGATCACCAACGTCGCGCTGGGTGATGTTCTCGTCGATACAAATGAGAGGACTTCCTTCAAGCTAGGTTTCCCCTTACTTGGGGAGGACTCGGACGATGAGGACGAGGACCAGGACAAGGCCAAGGATGAAAAAAATGCTGTAGTCACCGTATGTTCACTGACAGCCGGTAAAGTTAGTATACTTTTTCTCCAGGCTTTTCGGTGACTGATATTTGAAACAGATCGAGCAAGCCAACGTCGACATCATTCTCCTCGATGAACAAGTTTACAAATTCCAAGTTGTCGGGAAAAAGTAACACATTTGGTTTAATAATTCTATCTTCTCACTTCTTAACGCGTAATTTTTTTGTCCGCAGCACTATCTGTTTGAGTGGATATTACGTCGGTGAGTCTTGTTCAAAAGAAAACGCGTACAAAAGTCAAAACTTATTCATACATGAAAAAGATCAGACCGTCAATGAACCTCCCGAGGAATCTGGGTTTCCTGGATTTTCCGACGAAGATGATGACGACGAAGATGTACACGACCTTCGTTACGTTAGCTCGGACGTTGAGATGCCACCGGATGGTCTGGATATGGATAGCGATGCCAGGTGCGTATCGGAAGCTCGTTACAGTGTAGGTTTCCATTTTAATGCATGAGGCACAGTGATTTAGAAGAAGATGAGAAAGCAGTAGCCACGGGTTCAAAACGTGGTCGCGATTCTGTAGCTTCCAATGATGTCGCGAAGCACCCTTCTAAAGCTGAAAAGAAGAAGAACAAGAAACAGAAGCTTCAAGATGGTACCGCTGCTGTCCCTGGAGTGGCAGAAAAGACAGTAGGGAAGGAGACAGAGGAGAAGAAAGTAGATGTGAAGACCACGAAAAAAACAGACGCTAAAACCAGTGCGAAGAAAGGAGAGGAAAAGAAAACGGATGGCAAGAAAGGAGAGGAGAAGAAGGACAAGACAAAGCTGAAGGAAAAAGAATTACCGTCTGGTTTGAAGATCCAAGATGCCACGATTGGGACGGGACCTATGGCTAAGAACGGTCAACTGGTATCCATGCGCTACATTGGCAAACTCGCGAATGGCAAGATTTTTGACCAGAACACAAAAGGAAGCCCAGTAATTATATTCTACCTCTTTTCTTTGAACCTGTACTCACCAATGTTTCAGTTCGTTTTCCGTCTCGGTGAGGGTGAGGTCATAAAAGGTACGCATAATCGTTTTCCCGGAGGAATACGATGTTTTGAAATATGATATGTAGGGTGGGATCAAGGAATTGTTGGCATGCAAGTAGGCGGTGAGAGAACACTGACAGTTCCTCCTGCTCTCGGATATGGAAAGAGAGGTTCTCTTCCTCAAATTCCTGGTAACGCCACTCTGTCATTTGGTCAGTATCGATGTTCGTTCTCCATGTATATACAACTGATTGGTATAATTCAGAGGTTAAATGTGTCTCGATCAAGTAATGGATGCTCATATCCAGGTCCATGGTTCTAAAAGTACTGCATTAAGCACAAACATGTCGTTGCCCGTCACTTAATCTGCCTTTGTGTTATTAACGACAGCATATACATATGCTCCATGTTCAAAGTTTCATGCGATTTTCGGGTAAGGTTTCGCCCTACCTAGTGGCTAATGACGCATTCAGTGACTACTGAAGCACCACAGTGAAGGTATACATATCGACCGATAGGTCCGAAAGGCATTGCAATGTCTCAACGTATAAGAAATGATCAGCCTGGTGTTGTTATAAAGAAGGGCACATTAGCGTTCAGAGAACAGTGACCCTCGTCTTTCAGACAATGGGTATCAGTATACTCACCTCAAGTCTTTGTCTGTGGACTACCTTCCCATTACTGTACTATTGGCATGCATTGAGGCCCATTAGACTCAATGTTGATGTAGTATATAATGAGAATGGAAGGACTGAGACAATGGCCCAAGACGAGTGAGGTTTAGGCGAAGCAAAGTTGCGAGCATGAACTGACTATCCTTAATGATGCCCTTATTGAGTGGGCTCGTCGCGTCTTATAGTTTTACCGATGGATTTGGATTTGAACTTCTGAACTGTGTAAGTTCAAATGGGAGCAGGTGAGTTACTTAATACGATACACCCAGCCACCTCACGGAGATACACGTTGATGTGCAGCAAAGACACGAGCAGCCTTCAGAAACCATTTTAAGTGATGATGTTAATGGCTCAGGACCTAAAAGCACCAGATTTGGAACATATATTATCCACGCCATATCGGAAATCGGACCGGTGAGAACTGCCATGCTCATCGACCCATTCACTGCATGAATGCCTTCACACTTCGTTAATTCCCGGCTACTAATCAAGCCCATCGACCTGGGACAACAGGATGCGACGACGACAGGCCGCCGTCCACGGCTATGTTTTGTCTACCGAGATAGAAGAAATAAAAACAACACCAAATTGAGAAAATTCTGGTACTTACCCGTTCACGTAGCTCGAATCGTCTATATAGGAGACGGAGATTAAGCCGTGAGTGCCCAAAAATCTTGCAGAGAAAATCCGGGGCTCACCGCTCGCCAAAAACAGGGCCATTTGTCCAATTTCTTCAGAAACAGCCCATCTTCCCAATGGATTCAATTGCCCGATTTTACCTTGGCTTCCCCGCATTTTGGCGTACTCGAATGTGTCACTCGTCATTCCAGTCTCAATAAGTCCAGGGCAGATTGAGTTTACTCGTACGCCAGTGCGTGCCAACTGATTAGCTCCAGTCTTTGCCATTGAGTTCACTGCTGCCTTTGCCGCAGAGTCTATGGGAAGGCATATACTGTGTTGTACGACAATGGAACAAAATGACGCTCACAGTCAACAGTGCCAGCACCAGAGCGCAAACCAGCGACTGCCGGAAGTAGAACATGAGTGGATATTAAAAGGAAGACTTTGAACACGTACTAGATGCTGTCAGGATTATACTTCCTCCACTGAGTTGCTTACCTCGAGAAGCATTTGTCTTGGCCATCCACGGAGAAGCATATTTGATAGCTAGGAAACATCTGCGATAACATGTGAACTAGAGTTTTTGAAAGACGGAGCTGGATAGGTTAATCACGATAGTGCATTGATACGCATGCTTTCCATAAAAGTTTTGGCATCAGTATTGGACAGCGTGTCACGAGTAGCCCATCCCGCATTTGCGAAAAATACATCGAGACGTCCTTCCTCCTGAAAAGCCTGTTCACAAACTGAGATAACGTCCTTTTCCGAAGCTGCATCGAAAGCAGCGGTGGTGACCTAGTTTTATATTAGTGGATGACTTAACATGGAATGACCATAGGATATCATCACCACCTTGGTGTCTGGATATTTAGTTTGAAGATTATTTCGGAGATCAGGCAAGTGTGTGGGGTCATAATCGCTGAGATAAAGATGTGCGGCGCCTTCAGCCATCTTCAGCCAAGATCCTGGAGCTCATTTCAGTGAAGAACGTTCTTGCCTTCATGAGCAAATAAAAACGCAGTAGCGCGGCTGTAATAGAAGAACCATTGTGGTGAATTTTCCATATAGCAATCACAATGTGCGTCCTTCACACACCCGATCCCCTTCAGTGACCCAGCCCCAGTGATTATGCAGACTTTCCCTTTCATCCGGATACCTCTAGGAGTTGTGTCTAGGTGCATTTGTACTTGTTGGATTCGTGCTAAAGACGACTTTAGGAATTCATCCTGAGAGGTAGCCTTTTGCCGAGTGTTATCGTATACAGTCTTCTTAGATGTTTCAGGCATATTCTGGGTGTTAGGATCTTGGCTTGGAATTGTAGGAGTAAACCTGGGGGACGGGAATACAGTCATACCGAAGCCGGCGTAATTGCTATACCTAAATTGGGCCTGCTCTTTTTGTGATGCCCGTGCCGGTACGTCTTTCATAATTTAAGGACATCTACATTATATCAACACCAAGTAAGGCCAAAGGGTCAGATTCATCTTTTCAGTTTTGCAAATCACCAGATTAATGCAAGAATAGAGGCAATTATGTAGTGTAACAACTAGTGCATACAGATTTTCCCTGAGTTATACATACGAACAGCATCAAAAGTTCGGGGTTCGTACGAATCAGTAAAATAAAGGATACAATAATGCGAGGTCCAGATGGGTCATCAAAAGCAGAGAATTGCGTACAGCACAGAGCAAGACAATAAAAACAAATACATAATTTATGCATCCGAAAAGTCGGATTCCCAACCAGCGTCGTTGAAGGTCGGCGCAACAAAAGTAGGAGGTGCAGAGGAAAGATCAGGGGTGAAGGCAAGCCCTTGAGTATAAGCTACATCTGACGGATATGTATGCTGGAGAAGCAAGGGTCGTGTGTTACTCTCGCCCCCGTGAAGCGGAGAGACCCGTAGTGTAAAGAGATTTGGGGTATCCTAGAGTTTTCTTTATCAATAGAGGTCTTATAACCCGTAGTTGGAAAAAGAGAACGTACTTCTTCCTCCGATGAGTATGTGCCATGATTCAGGTTCCATTTTTCATACGACGACGTTCTATCCTTGAATGTCGATGACATGCTGGATGAGTTGTGGCCAAGGATTCTCTCCATGTTCAAAGGAGGCCGCGCGTCCGCATTCGGCCTCAACTCACTAGTTGATTTCTTTGGTTCTTCAATGGGTGAAGCAGATAATGAAGACCAACGACGGCGTGCAAAACTGAACGGCGATGGCTTATAAGCGGGAGGCACCGCTGGCGCGGTGACTATGAGGGATGGACCTCGATCCCAGTCCTCCAATTCCACTTCTACAATTGCAGGAGGAGATAGTGAATCTTCCGGAGTATCAGGAACCTTTTCATCTTCGGACGAAGCATCGTCAGAAACAAGAGGGTTTGCCCACGCTCGAGCAGCGAAACTCATCGGATTTGGCCTCGAAAATAAATTGCCGCTACGGAAGGAGGTCGACCTTTTAGGGAAAACTTTCTTGAGAGGTGGCTCCTTGTCGTGCGGGTTGCTACCATCCCATTTCCCCTTCTTCGTGATCCGCTCGATCTCACCATCGCTCAATCCTCTCTTCACTAGCAATTCTCGTTCTACGATTTGCTTTGCTTTTTCCCTTTCAAGAGCTCGTTGAGCACGGCCGGCAAGTGCGTTTTTGGGACTTTTGTCGAGATCGTAGCCTTTTTCAGGACTTGACGATGAAAGTTTTCTTTCAAAGCGTCCGTTCATTCTCCGACCCTGTGATTTGAAGCCGTTAGGATGGAGCGGCTCCTCATTGTCTTCCATTTTCACAATCGGTGGGAGAGCCGGGACCGTCACAGAAACAGACATTAGACGCGGTCGTCCACGTTTCCTTTTTTGACCTTCAGGCAGCGGGATCGGAATTCGCTTCTTCAGTACTGTGCGGTCAACCGAAGTCTTGGGTTTCTTTGCAAAGTGTTCATGTTCCTCCTCAGCTACAGGCCCTTCAGAAGACCGTTTCCGTTTGGACGAAGCGACCGCGGCAATTTTACGATCCAACACAGGTAATACTTTGTGTGTCACTTTACGAGCAAATTCTATGGGTGTCGTCTCTTCACGTGGCGTTGTATTGAAAGTCGAGGTGCATCCAGGCAAGGGAACGCGTCGAGGCCAAAGTTCGCCATAGATAGCGTAGTGGCGCATGCACCTAGAAACATGTGCGTTATACCTATGGCTCTGTATTACAAGATTCTACCGGAACTCACCTTGGACAATCCTGCTTCGCTTTCTTCTTTTTAGAATCTTTTTCCAGTCCCAGGCCCCATACGATCTGATGGTCTACCGAAATGACCGGTAAAATGTTGCGACATATGGCACAGATGGGGAGAGGTTTTCCATCTGGGCCGCGAGGAATTTCTGTCTTCAAATTTATTTCTTTGGCAGCCTCAGGCGTAGTAACACTGGCTGATGGTCGGGGTCTTAGTATCCGCGGATCTTCATCCTTCATTTTACCACTTTCAGTAGCTTGAAGATTGTCGGACCGCATCGGAGTTGAGGAAGCACGGATTTGCTCCTTTTGCTTTGCTTTGCCCTTGCCCGGTGTTACTGACATAGAGGCTTGTGTTAAATGTCGCAAAGAAGAGACGGAAGACAGCGAAGAATCTTCCGGCAGGGTTGCAGAGGCGTTCACAAGGGCAGCAGCTTCTGCTTGCGCTTTCTGGCGTCGTGTAGCAATGATGGATTGATAGGATGAGTTTTTGTGGGTGGATGATGTTCCTTCAAAGGAAGACAGAGAACTCAAAGACGAGGTTGAGCGGGAAATCGGAGTTAACTCGGAAGTGGAGGAGGATAAGCACGAAGGTCCTGCTTGGTTGCAGTTGGAGACTGCTCGCGATGACGGTATTGACGTGAGATCTGAAGTTGATTCCGCCATTTCCATCTCACCGGGTGAAGGGATATCCGATGCGCCTGCTAGAGGCTTAACGCTCCCATCCTCATCATCACTTTCATCGGAATGGTCCTCCTCTTTGGTGACAACAGCGTACACACCGCGACGTGTGCGCCTTTCGTTCAGATTTACTTGACGTTTAACAGCGCCATCATCCTGTCCGCTAGATGTGGCGTCAGACTCAGAAGATGACCCATCTGAATCTGAATCTGAAAAAGCTGAATCTGATGGGATTTCATCGTCCGTGTGATCAGGAGCGTAACCACCCCTGCCCTTCTTCTCGCACGTTTCGCACAGGCAATGGCGATTCTTGCGACCAACTGCAAAACCAAGGCAATCAAAACATGAGCAACAAATCACAGACCAAGACATACAATAGCAGTCCCCATAATGCGCAGTGATCTCTTCTCCAATAGATATTGGTCTGAGCACTCTGAACGTGATATATCTTCCTTCCCGAAATAGTTCGCAATTATTGTCACAGTCGTGCTTGAATACAAATGGTCAGGAGACCGTGATCGTGAAGAGTGTCTTCAGCGCTCACATTTACAAATCGGGCAGGTCCTAAGAAGAGATGATTTTTCTTCATAGATTTGGAGTGTATGACACTGAAATCCCGTCGAATATCCGAGTTCCTGAGGTCGGTACGTTTTAGTTCACGATCCTCTTCGTCCGTCAAGTTCGCCATTGACCCTTTCAGCTCCGTAATAACGGAGCCCGGTGCAAGATTGCGTGTTGCAAGGATGCACAATTCCGACTTTCCCGTACGATGTGAATAACGCGACGTATGTGAAATCTCGATAGAACCCGAGGGATGATAGAGCTCAAAGTAGCGAGAGGCATGACTGAAAACATCGAGTGAGCGACGAGGACTGGGAGAGCAGATATTACACACGTGGCGAACGCGTTGATTTGCTTCTGAGTATAGTTCTGAAGGTAGTAACGAATTGGTGTCAGGCTATTTAAGTCAGATAGAAGAAGGTCGTTAACCCCAAGTAATTTCGAGAAAACTCGAGAAAAGGAGGCGTACTAAACGAGATCATCTACAGCGTTCCGCACTGCATGCTGCAAAGGGCCTTTGAACATGACAAGCTACAGAATAGGGTCGTCAGAATGTGCAAAGGCAAGAACGAGATTTAACAAAACATACGCGTCGAACTATTTCTATTAGGTCATGAGGTGAGACTTTTGGTAACCTACGTGAGCTATCCATTTTGTGAACGAGTAAGGGCACAGAGCCGGTTCCAAGCTTTTCGACCAGTAGATGACTGAGAAAGTCGTCGTCCTTGGACAAGTCGCGCATGTTCATTATTTTCGTAGGGCGCCATGTCAAGGGTTCTCGTGGGGACAAAGCGTGTACAGACGAGTTTGGGGCCATGTGGGGCCACGAGGAGGCGTTGAGACGATGAAGAGGATGGTGGTCGGAGAAAGCAATGCGAAAGCAGTGGGTGAACGAGTGAGAATAGTATACGTGACGTTGTGACTGGCTGACATAAGTATCTTCCGAGGCCCGGTGTAGCGAAGAGGGAGTCAAGGCTGAGCATGAAACGTTCAACGTCAACCGTCAACGTCAGCATTGGAAATGGCGTTCTCTAATTACGATCAGGTCGTCACCCATTGTCTTGACGATGAAGGGTAAATGGCACTGCACCAACACTCTCAGTTCAATTAGCATCATGAATAAAACGACTTTTGAGTTTATAACCAGCTCCAATTGTCCGCATATTACAAACTACACACTACAACCTAAACAATGGCTAACTTCATAAGTTACAAGTCACCACCACGGAGACGAAGGACTGCAGAGGAACACAAACTCAGGATACTTTCCAAACTCCTGAAGAAGACTCACCAAGATGAAGGGTAGACTCTTTCTGAATGTTATAGTCAGAAAGCGTACGACCATCCTCCAACTGCTTTCCAGCAAAGATCAATCGCTGTTGGTCGGGAGGTATGCCTTCTTTGTCCTGAATCTTTGCCTTGACATTGTCGATAGTGTCAGAAGACTCGACCTCAAGAGTGATCGTCTTTCCGGTCAATGTCTTTACAAAAATCTGCATCCCACCACGAAGACGGAGAACAAGATGAAGAGTCGATTCTTTTTGGATATTATAATCCGAAAGAGTGCGGCCATCTTCAAGCTGCTTTCCAGCAAAAATAAGACGTTGTTGGTCAGGAGGGATACCCTCCTTATCCTGTATCTTTGCCTTCACATTGTCAATGGTATCAGACGACTCGACCTCCAAAGTGATGGTCTTTCCGGTCAAAGTCTTGACAAAAATCTGCATCCCACCACGAAGACGAAGAACAAGATGAAGAGTAGATTCCTTCTGAATGTTGTAGTCAGAAAGAGTGCGACCATCCTCGAGTTGCTTTCCGGCAAAGATCAATCGCTGTTGATCAGGAGGAATGCTACATGACAACTTCAATTTGAATACATTGATACACATGCAGAAGGACTGTGGCCACTCACCCTTCCTTGTCTTGGATCTTGGCTTTGACATTGTCGATGGTATCGGAAGATTCAACCTCAAGGGTAATAGTCTTCCCAGTAAGAGTTTTGACGAATATTTGCATACTGCTTCAGCCTTCAGTTACCGAATTGAGATCCATGATGGCGACAACCTTATCAGCTACTCACTTAGACTAGATAACAGCGTTAGGTCAGCGTCACTGACGCTATAAAATCTTGGGGCTTACATTCAACAGACGAAACAAGTAAACAGCTCTGGAGACGATGGATGTGGTTGAGAAGAAAGACCGAAGTGGTGTTTCGACCGAGCAATACATATACTGGGACCGGTCGGCCCCGGGGGGACTCCCGTTCGGCCTTATGACTCATTCAAGATCATGTGGAGGCCCCCCAAACTTCCAAAATTGGCAGTTACGAGTCCGAAATGAAATGAAGGATTCGTCCTATGGCGGTTTTAGCGTGAGAAAATCTTACCTCACCTTCCTTTTTCGCTTTTCACCTTCCTTATTCAGCGACATTTTTCCCCATATTGGGACTGTCACTTTTGTGAGTCACCGTGACATCGTTAGAGATTTTTTTTTCCCATCACGATTTTTGTTACTACGTTACTTTCTCAGGTTTCTTCTGAGTTCACCATCGGCGCCCAAGGGCGCCGGACTTCTTGCCACTCTTTCCCACTCATAAACTTGGGTATGCCATAGATGACATTTCAGTGTCATTCAAAAAATGAATTGAGGACTCGTTTTGGTCACGCGCGCAGCGCGATGGCCCGCCTTCGCACGTGTGAGGTACCCACCCAAAGTATTATTTTCTGATTTATATCAGTGCTTCCCTTGCAGCTCTAGACTAAGTACAGTATAAGACAGTATAATGGACAGCACATTGCCGCATTGGGGAACTTTGAATAAACCATATAAGGCTTATCCTGATAGGGTTTATCTTTCCGTTTCCCCTGATGTTAAGGAAGAGTTTCAATCGATATCTATCTATCACTCTGATGTTCTATCGGATACATAGGAACAAACTTTGATCACTTGTGAATGCAGATACAACATCGATAAGGTAAGATTACTAGGTGAAAAAAAAAGAAAGATGAAAAGAGGGAGGGACTAAAGTGAGAAAAAGTACCACAAGTGACTCAGTCACTACCATGAGAAGGGGGAATGCAAAGTCCACGAGGAATATATATAATGTTGGACAATGTACAGTGAATGATGAACACCAGCGAATAAAAAGTAATAAACATTCGAAGCGTTGGATGTGTAGCCACTAATGATAACCAGAACCAGGAAAATGAAGTCCATACAGCAGAGTAGTAACAGAAAAATAAAATCATACGCGGCGTCATATTCGTGCAGACGTGTCGAGAAAGAACAATTTCTCGCGGAAGTGGTTTCGTATATTACGAATAAAAGAAGGACTAGTAAACCTGGGAAATTCATCGACCAAACATCGCCGACTTGCGTGGGAGGTCCTCAGAATTGGCCTTTCTTGCTCGAGGATCATTAGAGACGCCTGGAATCTCGCCGTAGCGGATAAGGTGATGCCAAAAAAGTGAATCACCACCTTTCAGTGTCTGTCCAGCCTGTTCAGCGGGCAAACCAAAAGAAAAGGATGAGTTCGCCGAAAGCAGGGACGGAGGAGATGTATCAAGTCCTGTGCTATCTAGTCCTCGGCCAGGAGATCCGTCGTAGCTTGATGACGGTGAAGAAGAAGCGGAAGTGAGAAGAGGCTCGGATGTTCTGAGCCCGGAACGAAGATTCTGATGGTCCATCCAGGAATTGTTTGCAGCTGGGGAAGACAAGGAAGACACTGGCGATAAGTCCATGGAGTCGAGAGGAGGAGTCGGGAGATACTCGTTGGGTGAAATGTGGGTATGCGGCGGGGAAACTTCACGGCGGTGAGCGGGATAATGCATGTGGAACAAAGGATGAATGGCTACTGGAACTGTTTCAAAGGGTATCACTCCAGGTTCATTGGGAACATAATGACGCTCGGTGCCTACGACCTCGCTCGAGTGGAATACGAAACGATGACCATTCGTGGCGCGATTGTTTGCAGATATGGAGGAAGTACAGCGAATACACTTGTCAGTCATCGCGTAAGAATCACATAAGTTTTTCACAGAGTATGGCATCTAGATACGTACTGGAATCACGATCATATATCCAATTGTCGAACCGCAACCTTGACAACAAAGTGTCTGAGTAAGACATTCACAAGTACGAGACGGTTGAGTGGGCGGCCGACAGGATATAGGCGGTTCGAGAGCTTCTGGATTGGTGGTATATGCTGAGCAGTTCGCGGGCAACGCATCGGAAGAGTACAGGGGTACATTAGGACGTAAGAGAAGAACAGCCTGTAGGGGAGATAAATGAGAACATATTTAATCCGAGATAAAGAGAGTATAATACAGACCTTCATTCCGCGATTGGTGAGAAATGTGCCGCAAGACCTACAATCAATAATCCAAACTTTGTGAGCGACTGACTGTGGCACAGCGGGAGGAGGAGGTGGGTTTAAGGTCTGATAGGGATTGGAAGGAAAAAGATGGATGTAGTGAGTGTTTGAAGGAAAAAGATGGTCGTAATGAGCGTAGCCGTCAACATGGCTGGGATGAGTCGCTGTAGGCATTTAGGCTTGAAGCGAGAATCTGAAAGCCCACAACAACTCACAAGCCCTTTAATAAACTCGCCCATTCAATTAGCCGCCCATCATGCATCAATATCCAAATTGCCTCTGACGTAATCTAGTCGGAATGTCTCCTCCGAACCTCAATGTTCTCACCCAGGCGCATACTGCCATCGCTGCAAAGAAACGAGCAAAGCGCAATCAGGTTCAGGAAGTTATCTTTGATGATACAGCTCGACAGTCAGTATCTTGTTACACTCTGCATGTTATGTATCATGTTCACATTGTCCAGTGACTTTCTTACTGGCTTCCATAAGCGCAAATTGGCAAAGACGGAAGCAGCTAAAAAGAAAGCTCTTGAGAGAGAGAAGCAACAGCGTCAGGAGGACAGGCGTGAGGTTCGAGCTTATCTCAAATCGCTTGCCGTTTCTCTCACTTTGGTACAGCAAAGACGCATGCTCAGAGAACGTGCCGCCGAAAACGCCGCCGAGATAGAAAAGGCTTACGGTGCTACTCTAGGTCGGCTGTTCTCGTCTATCTTATGAAATCAACTCACATTCCACAGCTCCTTCTGCCGGGGATCAGGAATGGCAAGGTATATCAGACCCAGGCGACCAAAAGGAGCAAGAATATGAGGATGAAGAAGTTCTTGCCACTGTTGCTATAGTTGAAGATTTTGATCCAGATACGCTTCTGCATGGACCTACGAAAACCGTCTCAGATCCCGAATCTTCTTCTGTTCCTGTTGTTGCTGGACCATCTCACCGAAATAGTTCCGATCCAGCCGCTAAGCTGACGAGAAAAAATCGACCCAAAAAGGTTCGCTATCAGACCAAAGATGCACGGAAATCTGAACGAACAAAGCAACGTGCAAGACGGGCGGAAAAGGCGGAGTTAGCTGGCGGAAAAGCCTCACGAAAGAATAGAAATGCAGGAGGGAAAGGCGGGAAAAGACGTTAAAGCGAATCGGGACACCTCTTTTTTTCTCCTTCCACCACAATTTCACATGCTGAATTGTTCTTCGATGTCATTTTGAAATGGTCTGGTAAATTGACCAAACCCGATTCTGTCTCGGGAACTAATCACAGGTATTACACTGTCAAACAGTGCCAACCCATCTCCTATCTTTTACCAATCTCATTCACAAATGGTATCTACGGAAATCTGTCCAAATCTGCGCACTACTTGGTATGATTTTTGCAGCTTTGTGCCTCTTTGCGATATTGATGTACTGTCGCTGGAGAGCAAGTTTCGTTCCTATGCCTACCTACTTTACATGTATGTATCGTGCATATAATAATTTATTCACACAAGAGTCTGTTGTATGTATGTATGCTCACAAGTTACAATGAACACAGAATCACTCGGGCCGCCTGTCACTTCGACCATACTTTCACCCAGCTTTCACCATGAACTCGCTGTACACCTCAGGCGTTCGCCAGACGAACTCAATACTAACTGATCTCGAGCGGTTACGCAGTGGCGACAATTCTGCGTCGTTGCTTGGTCCGTCTTCGATATTCGTCCCTTCAGTAGTAGCGTACCCCTCATTCTTCCATCCGTTAGGGCAGATTTCAGCTTCATTAGCTGCTATGCACCGAACTATAGATGATTACGACTCGATGGCAAAACGCGAAATGATCAAAGCCAAGCAAGAAAAAGCACAAATGCGTGTACAAAAATTCAGAACAGATTATACAGAAATGAGGAACCAGTTTGAGAGGTTAAAGGCAGAAGTCACGGCAGAGGTGAGTTTGAGATTACTTACAATCATTGTTCACTGAACTGACTTGACTGTGCTCATCAGAAAGAAGCTGCTCAGAGAGTCGAGCTCATTACATCCGCAAGCCTGGCATCACCTTCCGCAAACGCCAGACAACGTTTTCAAACAACATACTCTCAGAACAACACCCTTCACCCAGAGCTTGTATCCGAGTCTCCCTTCAGAGGCCCTTCACCGCAGCCTGGCTTGAGTCTACGTGATCAACACGCGTTGAACGAACACTCCTTCATACAGCAAACAGAGTCACGACTTGACGAGTTTCTCCTGCAAGGCAGAGAAGTGCTGGACAACCTCAGGGATCAGCGGAGTATTCTTAAAGGAACACAAAGGCGGCTGCTGGATACTGCAAATACGTTGGGCTTGAGTCGGAACGTAATTGGATGGATTGAGAAACGAAGGTATGTTTTACCGTTAACTCTAAAACTATTAGCGCTAACAATGTAATATAATACAGCACGCAGGACATGTATATCTTCTTTGGGGGCGCGATTTTGACATTTTTCTGCTTCTTCATGATATGGAAATATCTGGGTTGAGTTCTTCTCTTAGTTCCTGTATGTCATCATTTTCGCTACTGCGGTGTGTTTGGAGAATCGGCCACTCGGGTTTACTCCTGAATCACAGGTGGGGCAAGTCGCTTGTCATGTTCTCTATCAGCCACAATTTCCACCTTGATCCCTACACCGGCGGGAACAGCACCTTCCCCGAAAACTTTTTCTAACGCAACCTTGGCGTCAAATCCACTACAATGCATTGGGAGAATGTAGGTTGGCGATGGGCGTAGGCTTTTTGAAAGCCATTCGATTGTGGGTTGTATTCGAGGAGCCATTGAGTCTCCAGCTAGGTGGAGCCCACCGACAATCTTGAGAGCGGATGGTCATAAGGGTGGTCAGTCCAGCGCATATCAATTGGACATACCATATACACCGGCCTTGAGAGCTTCGCTATCGCGTCCTTAACCACGTTCACGATACCTGCATGAGAACATCTAGAGGTGATTTAACGCTGATGGCTTTGAAAGTTCTTTCTAAGGTGTTTGACTTACGCGCTAAAAATAATCAACCCCTTCCCAGCAACATCTATCGCTGCGTACCGCTCGTCCATGATATGCTGAGAGCAGTCCTGAGTTGAATGGGGTGACATATGTCCATAACCACTTACGAGCTCGTCAGTCCAAACCCCTTGTTCAAAGCGTTTCGCTCCAGGCAGTCCTGTCTCAAACGAGGTCACTCGCGTAATCTCACCGCTCACCCAAACCATATCACCCGCCACGAGATGACCCTCTGCATGTTTTTCAACAGTTGCTCCAGCAGCTTCGATCTGTTCAAAAGTCGGGTCAGGAGGAAGGCGAGCAATGACTTTATCATAACGAGGTCCAGGGGCGATTCCTCTAGCGAACGGTCTGTTTGGATGGACGTCGGCCACGCAGGGTTCAACTGACAGTGACTGATGCAGATTGGATTCGTTGCGGAATTGCAAGAATGAAATTAAACCTCCGGTATGGTCAGCGTGCCAATGGGAGATTATGACCCGTTCCACTTTGTGCAATGGCACTCGCATTGCACCGATATTACGAACTAGGGAGATGTTATCGGGTCCTGTGTCGAAGAGGATCAAGCGGGAGGGTTCTCCTGTGATTTCAGTCTCCTGCAGAACGCCATTCGGTCGCGCGTCATTCGTTCAGATCTTACCATTTCAATAGTCGATTGCGCACGATAAGAGCAGAGAACCCATGGGCACCTGTATATGTACAGAGATGTCAGCGGGAACACTGGCAATCTGTCCTTACTTACCACAACAAAATTTGTCAAAATCAGCCATAGGAGTATCAGTTGCTGGGTCAATTGCGCAGTGGTGTTCTTGCAGATGTTGCGGAAGCTCATGGGTGAATCCAGGAGGCAATCTAGTGAACCTAGAGAATTATTGGCACCCAAATTCTATGCTATATCAAGGAACACGCCTGCCATTCGATGTGATTATCGACGAGGAAGGTGATGGTTAGTTTGTCAACTATTCTCAAGCTTGATGAATTCGACATCGCTGTATCTTGCTAAGGTTCCTTTCGAGTAAGGCAGAGCTCAAGCAAGTTCCCGCACACGTCACATGCACACCGCACAGACTTCGAAAACGAATCGGAACAGTCTACACAGTACACTCATATAAAAATACACAGTACACTCATATAAAAAATCCAGCTTCCACAGGAAAATTAAACTATCTAGAACTTAGAAGACTCTTGTGCTGCTGTAGCTATTCATCTTAGTTGTTTTTGCCCAGTTGACAAAGGTCACACATCACCCAAAACAATTATGTATGAACTGCAATCACAGATAGATAGATAAATAAAGGATGTATAGTACAGTTCAGTGTTTGAAGTATCTTCCCATGATCTAAATGCGTTCCAGTTATTGATATAAAGGAATTAGTAGATCAAGAAAATTAAGAAAAGGCAAAGAGGGTTTGTCTTCGACATATGATTGGTCCGATATTCTGATTGGCTGCTCTCATTTCTCAGCATTCCTCACTGCACGAGCTAAGGGAGGAAGCGGGCGGAAAAACACGACACCCCGAGCTGAACTGAGATTCTCATCGTGCATCGCACAGGTCGCGGCTGGTCATCATCAAAACAGACAAAAGACACCCTGCTTGCTTGGTTATTGGCTAGGGGCGTTAAGCGCCCGATGGTTGCAGTCATCACGGCAGCAAGAAGTGTCCCTCACAGATGGCGCTATATCATTTCCTCTGTGCAGGTGAAAACACCGTTGAAAAGATATAGTTGGAAGAAATTACAATTGAAATACAGCAATTTAGCCAAATATGAACATTCAAAGTCCAAATCAAAGAAAGCTATCTGAAAATAGAAGCGCATCAATGCAAGGCCTCATCAACAGCTTCCAACGACACTCACTATGTCTAACCAGAATAGCCCATTGCTGCTCCTTGCTCTGCAAGTTTTCTCTGCCTGAACGCCTGGAAAGTGACGTTAGGGATAATCTGATCATCAACGGAAGTTGGAACATACCTTCCGGTATTTCGTTCGTTCGTAGGTGACCAGACCGACAACGATTAATGCCAATGCTGATATTCCGGCGAAGACACCGAGACCAATCGGAAGAACTTGGAGAGATTTTCCAGGAACAACATATGTAGTTTCTGCAAGCTGTTGCGTGGAAAGGCTGGCGGTGGGATTCGAATTATCCGCTGCTGCCGTCGCTGAGCTGGACGTTACAGTCGCAGATGCTCCGCTAGCCGACCCTGCTGAAGCCTATTTTGTGTGAAAATTAGCACAGCATTGTTCCGGAAACAATTCGGGAACACTTGCAACTGATGTAGCGGCAGCACTGGATGCTGAAACGGCGGCGGAATCTGAGGCAGATGATGATACACTGGCTGAAGCAGTCTGTGTACTGGGCGCAAGGGATGTCATTGTGGTGATTCCCTGCGTTTCAGTATCAGCACAGAACAAAGGTCAGTATGATCAGCTACTGACATTGACTGAGATAGCCGCGTTGGCAGAGACGGAAGAGGTCGATGCGGCAGTCGCGGAAGTGGCTGGGGAAACAGTAGAGGTGCCACTCTCCGCCGTCGCGGCAGCTGAGGTCGTTGTAGTCGACGCTGCGGTTGCAGCATCAGAAGAACTCGCAGACGATGATGAAGCTGGGCTATTTGACGAGGTGTTCGCTGTAGTACCATTGCTCGCATTGACTGCAACAGTACAATTCTTTACCTCCTGCACTGCGGGTTTGCCATTCGAATCGGTGATCGGAGTTAGAGTAATGACACAGGTCTGTGTGAGAGGACCGGCCGGTCTGGATCTCGGTCAGAAATGCCACTAGGATTGAGGAAGCAATGGACGCACGTCATGGAGCTGGTCACCGTTGTCAAAGTAGTCGGTGTAGAAAGCTGAGCGGTGGCGGTGGCCTGCCGGTTCAAAAGCGGGAATGCATTGGAGGCACTCAAAAACAGAAAGGCAAGCATGCAATGAGCGAATAGTGATGAGGAAAACATGGCGGATAGCTAGGGATCTTTTGAAAGGGGCTTTAAAGATGAACGTAGAGCCCGGTTCCTGCGGTTTCTCGACGATTGATTGAACGACGTATGCGTCCGAAGAAAAAAAGGATTGGAAGAGAGCCCTCAAGGCAAGCGTGAAGATGGAAGAGCAAGGAAAAGTTACTTGTAAGTTGTAGATGGTTGCCAAGTGAAGGGAAGGCTTTCAAGCCGTATTTATTCAACGTTAAGTCTAGACAAATTTGATGCCATCAGTCAACACTACTATCTCATCCCACCCTCCACTGCCTTGTACACCTTGCCTCCAGTTTCACGTATCCTCCAATTTCTTTTCCTCCATTTCATTATTCGTCCAACTATTCCTGCCACGGCCAAATAACCGAATCCTTCATAGAGTATGCATATAGCCATGTTGATCGCTACTGCTAATAAAAGCTTCAGCCTGCCTTCTGTCGGAATCATCATCAAGGTGAGCAGATCAGCCATCGCCTGCGGCGGAGAAAGTAGAACCAGCAAGTTGAACGATGTAAGAGCAGCAAGAGAAAGCATGAGCAGAACTATATAGACAGATGATAAATGTCAGCCAAAGATATATTGAGGAATGGTTTCCACTTCACCGTTTGTCCACATCGGTTTGCGATATGGCGGCCCAATGCTAAAAACACCCGCAACCAGAATATACTGGAAACAAGAGATTAAAAATAGTACTGAATTCTCAAAATTGGTCGATTCCAGTTGATTGCCATCATCGTTTGCGTCCGGAGAGGGCGGGGGACTGTACCTAATAGAACCTCAGTCTCAGCTGCAGAACTATCTCGGGTATTGTATACATACCACTCTTGTCCTCGGACCCAAGAGTACGCCCATATTTGTACTACGCTCGTTATGATAATCTGGCCAATGATGCTTGACAAAACTTTCTTTGACACCAAGCTTGCCGCAGGTCGTTTGTGATAAATTCGAGGATATGGCGACGTTCGACCCACTGAGAACCATCAAATTTACATCACGTTTCTCGTTCTGACAAGATTGACACTCACTAGTAACGGCGATGGGTATGATAATGAAAAGATCAATGTACAAAAACTGGATGCAAAAATAGGTATGCGCAGTATTCAGTAACAATCGTTTTAGATAGGTAGTCCTACCAACCTGGAAGTCACCTAACGACGATGCGAAGGAGTACAATAAAGTCACAGTGGTGAACTGAATAAGTGAATACAACGCCCTAGATAAATCATAAGTAAGGATCAAGTAAAGACGACAACACATACATATATTTGAAGCAACTAAAGCTCGTCACCAAGGCAGAACGACCTTCCTTGATGAGCTCGAGAACGCATCCGATGTCCGGAGTGTTGGCGGTGAAGGGTGCAGCTACGCTAGCTTCAGCTTCCGACAATGAGACCCCCACATCGGCCGCCTTTAGAGCAGCGCAATCGTTTGCACCATCTCCACACATTAGCACTGTATATCCCAGACCTTGTAGTCGTTCGATTACTTCGTTCTTTTCATCTGGAGACATACGAGCAAAAACTTGCGCTTTTACAAGCATCTACAAGATTGCTCAACAGATATCAGGACAACGTAGTATTTGTTGGCGTACCCGCTGTAGGGTTTCCAGGGGTGCATAGCTGATCATCCATCGAAAGACATCTCCAGAGATAACGAGAGAATAATCGTGATAACCAATATCATCGGCCTCGGCAGTATGGTGAAGAGGTGGAGAAAAAGGTTTGAGACTGTAGGTGTCGAGCTTCCACGACGGATCATCCATACATGTCCATTCCAATTTAGTATCGGGGCCTGTCGCGTCACCTGAGTTTCAAAGATGAAATCAATTAAGTAAAGAATTCTTGAAATGCCAAGATTTACCTCGTATGAAAGACGGGGAGAAAACATACGCAGCTGGGTTGACCAATCCGCATTCCCTAGCTACACTGACAGCAGTCAGCGGATTATCGCCTGTAATCATTCTACAAGGCAAATGGGCAATCCGCAAAGCTTGAATGGCAGGTGTCGTCCCGGGCTTGATTTTATTCTCGAAAATAGTCAAACCAAGAAATTTAAGTTTACTTTCTGCTTGCTCGCTATTTCACAAGAGTACATGAGGTGAAAGAAGATATTCGATGTGGTTACCTACCGTTTCATTCGTTGAGCTTTCAGCCACGATAGACCTTCGATGCTTTTACCGGCCATTGCGATGACTCGATATCCGCGCTTCGTGTAATAGGAAAGAAGGTCATCGTAATCCTCGGGAACTAAATAATCAACGAGCTTGAGGGCACAGAATATTGTGGACAGGTAATGCCATACATGAATCTTTTTCACAGATATCCATCATAACCTCGGGTGCGCCTTTGACATATACTTCCATACTGTTGCTCTTGAGACGCTTCACGACAACACTCATTCTTCGAAGAGATGAAACGAATTCAAACGATCGAATCACACCAAGTTCCAAGAAATGCGCGCGCTGGTTTCCACTTTGACTATCTTGGTGTTATGCGCATACAGAATCAACAGCTCACCTTTGCATTCCCTTTGAGAGCATCTTCTAGCCTAAACTGTGCACTCCCTGGGGGACGTACTACCGTTTGGACTAATGCTGCTTGTTCCGCAACCGCTCCTGACTTGACCTTGATCACACCTGTGCGACCGATCGTCCCCTCCTCCAACGTCCAGCGGGTGAATTCGAACATCTTGACATCTAATGGATCGCCGACGACATCTCCTCCGACCATTTTGAGAGAGTGGCATGTGGCCAGAGCGTGTAAAAAGGAAGCCTTGTCTTTCCCTAATGGTAGATCATGGATATCATCGAGGAGCTCGCCAAACCGATTGATATTTCGGTCTAAAGGGCGAACACCAAGAATGTCCAGACCATCCTCCGTCAGAGTTCCAGTCTTATCGAAGCAGCATACGTTGATTTTCCCGGCTACGTTGATTCGACTAGGAGATATACAATAAATACCAGATTTCTTCAAACGAGCGATAGCAAAACTCGTTCCAATCGAAAGTGTAGCAGGAAGCGCAGGAGGAACGACGACGGTGATCAAGTCCAGAGCACGAATGAGTATAGTTTGCCATTTCAGCTAGATGAAACCATGAGGTACGAAAAGTGAGGCTTAAAATTTTTGACTAACCCCGATCCGCACAAACTGAACAGCGCTGATGCTAAACCCTAAGAGTGCAATTCCAGCAAGCACCGCAATGAACCGTATTGAATCTCGGTAGAATTTGAAACCAATGGGCTTGGGGAACAACATTGATCGTATAAGGGCGCCCTTGGTCGTATCAAAACCTATTCAAAAGTCAATGACGATAGGCTGTAATGCAAAAGCTCTACTTGCCAGTTCTAGCTATTACTGCAAGAGCAGGGCGACTTTGTGAACCGTCGCTCGTTACGGATGTTCGTATTCGTATGACTTTGGTACCTCCGTAAATAAAAGACTTCGCATTTTCCATTTTACCATCTCTCCATTTCAAGAGATCCTCGTCTTTTACCGGAACCTTGCTTACAGGAATACTTTCCCCAGTCAGCATACTCTCATTGAGAATGGCATCGCCTGTCAGGAGGAACATGTCTGCAGGGATGACGGTAAGTTGAGAGCTGGAAAGGTTGACAAGGTCTCCTGGCACTAAATCCGTAGAATCCAATTCGGCCCCTGGTAGACGCGACACGATAAACATGGGGTCGTTCAGAGACTAGGAGAAGACCTTACAAGTTCCATCTACCATCACATTTACTTTACAGTTAAACTTCGACATCTCGCGCATTCGAGCGATTGTCTGAAGAAGTCTGAGCTCAGCCACCACGCGTCAAATAAAATTATATACCTTCTTGGTCTCGACTAACGTCGTAGCTATACTGCCGATCGAGATCGCAAATATACAGAACGCATAGCTGTGGTGATCATATATGATTGAGCGCGAACACATGAGGGGTTGGCTTTCTTACTAGTAATAATTGTCGAGCGACCAGAGGATGACTGAAGCAACTTGAAAGACATAGAAAGGATGTATTACCTGATATTGAGTCAGTAATGAATGCAAGTTGTGGCCGGAGCACTTACTTCGTTTATGAGAAGTGCAGTGGTGGACTTGACTTCTATATTGATTTCGTTTCTATCGAATAATCTTGCTCTTTGACGTCGGATATGTTCCTGTAAACCAGACTGTAGAATTGATGAAGAGGCCCAAGAGGAATCACGCCAATTCCTGAGTAATGTGAGACATTTCACACTGCGAACTAGATGGACGCTGACCTCATCACGTAGAATAGACCGTTGCGGGGATCCAAAGCAAACCGAGAATAGCGGTAATTCATGATGATGAGTGAGCGCAGCATTTTGGTTTCCTCGTTATAAGTCTGAGTCTCGGTTGACTTTAAGGATGAACCAGAAGATGACTGATCAAACGAAGATGAGAATACCGTGGTGATAGGGAATGGATACTCTAATTTGTGCAAGGATATTAACATTACGTCTCTGTTGGACGACTGATCAAGTGGTCAGTGACAGAATAAGGCTCGAATGAAGCAAGCGTACCTCCACTACTACAAAGCCCTGCTTGATATCTATAAAAGCCTTCTCATGGGTGACGAAACCAAGCCATAACCGGGGAAACCAATTCCCCAGTAAGCCTAAGATACCAAATGTCAAAATGCAACTTGCGCGCCAAAGCCATTGTCGCCATAGGATAATTTCATAACCTACAAGACGAATAGTGCTATCGTCTTCTTCAATGTGAATCTGTTGCCGCGAAGGTGGCCCAGGCGGAGGGGGTTCCATCTCAGTAAATGAGAATTCCATTTCTATTCGCGATTCTCCTCCAAAAATCGGGTCCGAGCTTAGAAGCGGAAGCCCTTGGTTCATAGTTGGCGAAGGTGGCTCAGAGTCATAGTCCATGCTACGGGATATAGAGGCATCATCGCGTCCCGACAATTCCTCGTCAGAGTTTTCCTCACCAGAAGAATACCCCCAACGTTCCTCATCGTCTGTTTCGACAGCATATTCGGATCCTGCATCGGAGCGTGAGCTTTGTCGAGAAAGAGAGGCCGACGATCTTCTGGATGAGAAAGACAAGCGTCTCCCATCTTGGGTTGCCTGAGATTTTCCGAAAAGGCTGGCCCAGTTTCCGAGGACGGAAGGACGGGCGGAGGGAGAAGGAGACCTCCGGCGCCGACCTCTGACGGTATGTCGTTGACTATTTACTTCTACATCCTCTTCCTGACTACTTTGACGGGAAAGCTGACTGTGCTGACTGTCCTGGCTTTGCCTCCGCTCGATGCTGAGCCGTCCGGACACACCCGAATCATGACTCTTCCTTCGGCTACGAGACCAACTTCTCCTGGCAGGATCTATATTAGACATTCGAGTCACGCTAGACGGGTTGACAGAGTGGCCAGGGCCTGAGAACATGGTTCCTTCATCGTCATTGTAGACACTGAGCTCGGAAGAGCGTCTCGAGTGGGCCAGAACATTGTTTATATCGATGGGAGAAGCGCCTTCAGTGTAGTCGTGTGCGCCTTGAGGACCCGACGACCCAGCTACAGGCGTCATTGCATGTGCTTCAAAGGAAGGACCAGCTTTCGAAGAATGCGACGTCTTGGATAAAGTAGCGCTATTAACGTCTGTGGATGAAATATCTGAGGGAAGGTTTCTCACGAGCGCTTATTCCATATAACTTCGACCCATTCTGCATGTGCCAGGTATGTGCAAAGCGCTTACAGATAGATACACGCCGCCATCAGCGAGCGGACGGAAACCGCCGGTCTCACACGTCAATCCAAGAGCGAGCGCGTCTACCGAGGAGATGGTAAGCAAACTTGGACCAGCGTAAAGACGGTAGCTCATGTTGTTACATTCAGGGTGGTAAATCGTGTCGTCAAAGGGTTCTACATCTACAAATAGAGAGACTTGGCACAATGGTTAACTAGAATTATAGCACTATCATTAATTCGAATCTAAAGTACCACTGCTCCCTCTGTCAGTGACCGTAGAAACCGTACCTTCCACAGACGGTATTTGAGATGAGGGTTGAGCTGAAGGTTTCTTGGCTTCCACTTCAGCCTGTTTAGTTTGTTCATTTGTTCCCGCATGTCCTGAATGTTCCGCCTGCCACTTCTCGTCAATCTCGCGCAGGAGCCTCAAAAACCGTTTCTGAGGTTTGGAGTATTTCTCCGGGGTAGATTCATCCTTCATCATTTCCTGTACACGGACTTCCTGCAACCGCGTACCCTCAGGCCCATATAATGATATGAGTTTCAATGTTTCCACACAGTTAGAGTAGATTTTGTCCGGGTCCGATAAATCTGAATGCTCGTCGTCTTGATCCAATACTCGCAGAGCCTTTAAGATGTGAGCCTATGGTAGTCGAGAAGACTTGAGACTCGCGAGATATTCAGTTCAACAGTATTCACTCGCCTTCTGTATCCTAATATTACGATTTCTTTTGAAAGGAACTCTCCGGCCTTCGTATCGCTCGAACATGGCCTGTAGAATGCGATATAATTCTACATACGCGGGCACACGAGGAAGTCTGGCTTTGACTTTGAATACACTTTCCCAGAGCCCAGGAGTAGGATGCATCTGCAGCGCAGGATCAATTCTCTCAACGATCTTCGCATCCAGATTTTCGTCGTCGTCAGAAGTTGGGGATTCGTAGTCAAAGTTCCATTCTTGACCAATTCCAGTCAACGGAGTAGTGAAGAGATCTGCATCACTATCCTCAATCTCTTCCTCTTCATCGACTTTCCGTCTCTTCTTGTTCGGATGTGATACTGAGCCAGAGCGAGAACGAGATCCCGATGAAAATCTGACGTTGTCCCCATTTAGTCTATCCCCACCATCGGATGGCGAACGATATCGTTTACGGTCCCTCTTATTATCCCGGGAATCATGAGAATGAGAGTACGAAGATAACTCATCTGGGTCAGGGCTTGGTCGTAGGTCTCGTGGAATACGAGGTGGCGATGGGAGCTCGCCTGGTGAAGGAAGCTATGATCATTACTACCATTAGTGATAATTCTGTAGGATGGCAAGAAGAACAAACCTTCTCGACAACCATTTCCAGTATCCTCTCTGAGGAAACACTGATATTTACTGGTACTGCCTCGATTGTTCCATCTTCTACCACTCGCATGAAAATTTGCCTATATTTCCCCCTCATAGTGTAAGCGCGTGCCGGACCTGTATCATCCGATGAACGAGATGAAAATGGAGTGCAAATTGTACAACATAGGGACTTACCCTCAATCCTAGCAGGAGAAGATTGAAGCTTGCCGACCTATAGAAACTTTCAATATAGCCTAAGGATTAACAGAGACATACATACCACCTCTTGAGCATTTGCCCAGAATCCGTATTCAGGATTTTGGGGATCCGTATCCTTCAGAGGTACGATAACCTCAGTTAGTTGATGATCCTCTTTGCCGCTTCGAACATCAGTTATCAAGACTGTGACCATCCGAGATGCGGGTCGGGATGGCTTTGATTGCTTGATTGAGAGATGGTCTATGAATGCCTACTTAGAGTATGATTGACATGACATCTGAGTCGAGGACGTACCAGGCTTTCCTCTCGGAACAAGATGCGAAGGAATTTCTGGCGAGGATGGTCCAGCACCTGATGTACTCATAGCATCAAGGTCGACTTGGCTTTCGTAGTCCCGACGATAGTAGGTTGTTGATCGGGAAAGATTATCAGCTGAATCAATCCTTCTGCGGCTCGAATTTTCTGCTGGCTTATCCTTCTGCTTGACCTTCGCGGTAGCTGTGGAGGGCGTGGCTTTAGCTTTTTCGGGTAATTTCCCTTTGGAAGAGCCTATTTGTGTATCCTCTGAAGGTTTGGTCGCAGGAGATCGGCCAGTGACAGAAGCTGGGGGTGCGGAAGTTGGAGTGAGAGTCGTAGACACATATTGAGTGTTGGAAAAGTATGGCGTGGTGTTGTTTATGATTGGCGGGGGAGGGACAGAGTACATGGTGTTAATTTGTGAAGCCTGTGTAGACGAAGAGTAGGAATTTGAACCATATCCATTCCCGTTGTAGTTGTTGTTCATCAAGGAATATACGTTAGACATGGCGGGAGGAGGTTGAGTAGAACTTGAAGGCGGAGCTGGTGGGGATTCTGAAGCAGATGCGTTATTTGGTGATGAGGTCCAATCCGTTAATCTGAATCTGCCTGTTTGAGTAGCGTAATCCTTTTTCTTTGTTTTCTTCGTTTTGGTTCCAGAGGCCTTGACTTTCTTTGTAGTTGCAGCAGGAAATACGGTTTGGCCGGGAAGAAATTTAGCATTCCCAGGGTTTGTGGGTCTCGCCTGATATGTGTTAAGTGTGGCAGTAGTTGAAATACCGCCGAACGCTGAAGCAAAACCTAGGGCTTGGCGAAGGACGGGTTTTTCGGGAGGTGGGGGAGTGTCGTCGTCAGGGATAGGTGAGATTTGGAGGTCATCATCCGAAGTAGGTGTAAAAGATCGTTTTTGCTTCTGGATGACAAAAAAGGTCAATGACAGGGCGGACACAGAATCCACCCGCGACTCACCCGAGCGCTATCTGGCGAAGACTCCCTGCTACTCCTGCGAGGATAAGCATGAGTCGAGGTGGATATCGAGCGACCTCCTAGAAAGGCACTAACGAAGAATCGTCGTTTTTAGAAAGCCGTTGAGGGTGTGGATTCCGGGCAATTCTGTCTATGATTTCATTCTCGGAATCAGAGTAATTTGGCATTGGTCTTCGAGTGTTGTGCTCTTTGACATGTTCATTCAGTAAGAGATCCACATGAGAGCTAAAGGTAGCGTTTACTGAATTTCCAACGCGAATAAGGTAGATGGTCAAGAATAGCGCAAGGACGAGTAAAGTTCGGTAGATTAATTCAAACTGTTGCCCTCGTGATAATCACGCGTTTCATGGTTCGGCATGAATCGGCAGTCAACTGCAGATGTCTCTTATGCTCTCTTCAGTCTTATGTAGATGTAGCCTCGTTCTCAACCATGCGTCGATCGTATCATTGGACAAAGCTGAACATATATTACCATCCCGGTACTGATAGCAACAAAACAACAGATAATATACGATACATATTTTTTCCGAGCAGATATTACTGTAAAATGATTGTAATTTACGCATAAATCTTCTTTGCGGTCGTCCAAAATACGGCATCGACGGCCTCTTGTTCAACCCCGAGCTCAGCGAATGACTCCCTCGCAATTTCGTACCAATCACCAGCTTTCGAAGATAGCTTGGAAGATGCGGATGGTGAAGAGCCAAAGATGATGCGTTGGTAACCAAAAGCCTCCATGACCGGACCCACTACCATAGAATGAGGTGTTGCTTGACAAATATAAATTCTTTGACTTACAGTACATCTTGATTCTTCGTTTCCATTCCTTCTTTTGTTTGTTGTCATCAATGGGACTAGCGACCATGATGGAAGGAGTGGGGGGTGTTTCAACGTCCCAGGATGGAGGAAGATACTTGATCGACACTTGCGGGAACAAACTCAAGGCTGCAATCTGGGCCTGGAATTTTCGATAGACAGGATGATTCATCAATTTTACGATGGGAAGTTCAAGGTCATTAGGAGGAGGTAACAGGTTGGCTATAAGGTAAAATGAATTGGATGGTCTAGATTGCTTAGAGATAAAGTTGAGTTTAAACGTACAAAGGATGATGGGAGGAATCGGAGACACATCAGCCATTGATTTGGACAATAGGTCTTCAAAGCTTTCGAACACGTCGTCCGTCAGATCGGCGTGAATATCGATATCAACCGGCCGGCCCTGTTGTAGAGCCCATTTAAGATTTTCGACTGAGTTGGTTGTAACTCCGGTGAAAACAGTCGTCAAAGAAACTGGATGCGACGTTGGTAACGAAGTAGGACGATCAGAGTTGTCCAAGCTGAAGGGCACCATTACTGATACCACTGGAACGTTCAACCTGCATACAGAAATCAGACGATGAACTGAGACGAAGCTCAAAGTACGGGAAACACATACTTCGAAAGAGACTCTTCATCGCCACTGGACATCAAGACGACGATTCCACCGATACGACTGCCCAAGTGTGGGCCGGCTTCAAATTTCCAGCGAGAAAGATAGGAATCATCGTTGAGAGCGACGACGTTGGCATCTATAACAGTTTCAGGGTGGACAGTTGAAGGACTGGGCGCGAGAGGAAATTTCTCTGAAGTTCCGGAATTAGGGGGGGTAAAAGCTGATAGAGGCAGCTTTGGTAGCGATTTTGGTCCCTTACGTCTACCGCCTGGAGGAGAAGGGGGGACGCTCATGTTGATTTCAGGGGGGGAACTTGTGGCAAAGGGAGTTTAAGTACCCGCAACGCTTACATATTTCCATCATTCTTTATTAATCAAACTTAGCGATCAATCAAGCTACAGATTGCAATAGTTCGCAGGTTCCTTTGCGACGATAGACTTGTTGTTATACATACAAAAGGTCATGAAATTTTCTGCAGGCTGCACGTACGTTCGGGACTTTCGTTGACCATCTCGTTGACCATCTCATATGTCAGGCATGTCTAGGGGTATGTCACAAAGTCCATCAAATCGGTATTACATAAGATCATATACTCTGATCCACATCTCTGCTAAAATCGTGTTGAATTGAGAAGATGTCGGCCTTTTCTGCTGCGACTCACCAATTAGCAAAAGGCACGGCTTGCATTGATTGTAGGTTCGTACAACATTCCACATCGATGATTGCAAGCTAGTTGTGACAGCCTATAATCACATCTAATGTGCTCTATTGTAGGAGACGAAAAGTGGTAAGTTTCTTAGTCTTCCAATCAATGTCCCTTCTTGTTCCTTATGACTTTGAAAGAAATGTGGCGGGGAATTTCCTTCCTGTAAACGTTGCGTCAGAGGCGGATACGGACTCGACTGTCAATACGTCGATGAACGAGGCAAGACGGGTGTACAGCTCCTTGAAGCTAGTGTGACAAGACTCGAAACCAGACTCGCAGAATTGCAGATTCTAGCTGCTGAGAAGCAACAGGTACTCGAAATATATGTACCAGGCCGTGGGGGCCTGCGTCGAAATGCTTTTGATCAAGATCCTATGTTTCGTCTGGTGCCACCCGGACATGCAATTCGTCCTGTCACGTCTCTTCCAGATGGATGGTGGGAGCGGGTTAGAATGCCGTTGGAAATCGCAAAAACTCTGTGAGAATCCTCTGTCATTTGTTATCCGGGAAGCTAAATGGGCACCAGTATGGATTATTTTGCGCCTTGCGCTTTCCAATTTGGATTCTTCATGCACGGTCCTCGTCTTTGTCAACTTATGTTTTCACAATCGAATTTCTGTTTGTTGTCGCCCAATCTACTCAATGTGATCTATTTATGGGGGATCCATCTGTCAGGGGACGAGAGGTTACTTGCTCACGAGCCTCTCTTTCTTACACGCGCTGTAACATTCGATCTCTCAGGTCAACAATCTCAACATGTTGTTCACAACATTCAAGCGGAAATCCTCTTTGTTGCTTATTTCCTCCGTCTCGGCAACGTCAACTCCGCCATGCATCGTCTGAATTCCGCGCTCTCTTTATGCATAAGCTACGGGTTGCATAAACAAGCATCCAATCGACCCAATACAGCTCTTCATCTCCCTCCGCCGCGTGATTCTATCGATCAAGGCGAGCGCATTGATGCTTTCTGGACTACTTTCCTATTCTACAAGGCTCTGGATATGAAACATATGATTTCGTTAATTATGGATGAATCTATAGATACACCCTTTCCATTCGAGATGAGCGCCTATGAAGGTGTAAGTATCTCTAGTATCACAGCCGTCTATCTTGGGTTGTTCATTCTATTTCAGGGCATCGTTCCATCCAATCTGGGTGGTGTACGTACGCTGAAGAGTTTCGTGAACGCTCCCGGTGCAGATTTGTCCCATGGTGCCCTGGCTCTAACTGCCAAGGCGGCTGCACTCTTCGAACGCGCAAGGTATTATGGAGAGAATGGACACTTAGGTAAACATAAGAAACAGGTCCAGAGTTCTGCGCTCATCGATTTTGCAGTTCTTTATCCGGATGAGCAAAAATTTGAGGAGGACTTGCTATTTTTTATCGAGTCGGTCCCACCTTTGTCACAATTTGTTGGACCGTACACAAAATACACATGGATCACAGTAGTTACTTTGTTGCAGGTGGCGGTGATCCACCTTCATGGTTCACGAAAGTACAATGCCTCGAACCGGAAGTGTCTGGACGCGGCGCAAATGGCAGCGAATTTGATTGCAAGCTTCAACCATCTGAATAATGTGCAATACATCCACCCAATCATGGCAGTGCGTCTCCATGTCGGATTGCAATGTATTCACTCTCATTCATAAGCATCAGTCGTTGTGGTTTACTATATGCGAAGCCCTGATCGCAGGAATAAGGGAGTCACAGAATATGAACTTGGCGGTTAGCTCCAACGAACATCTAGTTCAGTCCTTGGTAACGGTGGTACACGCGATGGAAACATTTAGTTGTAATTGCTATGAAATGAGTAAGTCTAGAGAATGAACCCTCTCGATTCGTTTGCTCTCGATTTAAATCGCTTTCAACAGAAGCCCATCTTGTACGAATAAATGGAATGCTGCACCGTATTTATATACCTGCTAAATACCTAGTGACACTATAGCAACTCGGGCTTCAATGGCTATCTGTGTAATAAACAGACTCTGTCCATCTGCGAGTTCGCTAAACGTAGCTAGTCAAAAAAAATGTTACCGATGAATAGAGAATGCACGACTCACCTCTCTATCGCCTTCTCCTTCCCTCTCTTCCCTAATGAATCTGTCGAACGCTTCCAGCGCGTTCCTGCGCTCTTCTCTGCGACCTTGTTCTCGACCTTCACGTACGCCTTCCTTTCTACCTTTTCTGTTCCCTTCTTTGAACCCAGCCTCTCTTCCCTCTTCAAAGCCATCAGAGAATCCTTCTTCCCATATATATTGCCGATTTTCATGAAACTGCTTCAACATACCACTTTTCAAACCCTCCTCCCTTCCTTGCTTTTTAGCTTGGTAGCTCCGGAATTTACTCTGAAGTTCAAGATTAGCTACTCTGATCTTCTCTACCTCCCTCTCTGAAGCTGATTTCTCCTGCTGCAGACTTTCGATCTGAATACGAGCGTCGCTCAATTCTTGTTGCACTCGTGTTACCTGCTCTCTATACCTGTGCAGATCTTCCTCTACTTTGATGGAATGAATTTCCGACCGTGACCGGGCCTCTTCAGCTTCTGTCAATCTCTCGAAGGCATCCTTCAGACGTGTTTCTGCGTATTCTGCCCGGGAAATTGCTTCATCAGCCCTGTGCGTCTCGAAACTGAGTCTATCCTCCTGTCCCGAGAAGGATCGGACTTCATCGAGAATTGATGAAATGGATGGACGACGCTGTTGATGGTGGCCATCACGATGTTTATGGTGTTCTGGTCTATGGTAACCTTTGGCTTTATGGGATTGGCGCTTCTCGGGAGTTTTAGGATCCGATGATCTGAACGAAGGTCCGAAAATTATCACTTTCAAATTTGACTGGAGTTGAAAGATATCTTACTTTTGAGGACCGTCAATGTTCGAGTCGTCCCGCAGGCCGCTAGCAGTGTCAGATTGCGGTATTGACATCTAGGGCTCGTAGGATTCCATCCACATATATATAGTCAGGATGTAGTGCGCTCAGAAGGACATCAACCTCGTGCAGAACATATGCTCGCCGCATGTAGTGTCTATGCACCAGTAAGACTGCCTCTCGAACGTTTTAGATAGATCCAGAATCGTGATATGTATTTTGATTCCCAGGCAACAACCAGGAAGTGTTTCTTTGTCTCTGAACATTAATACCTCCATGGTTTTACTCAAATGGAACAGTGGACACTTATAATATTCTCCGTTGGTAGGAAGTGCCTTCAATTTAACGAAATAAAACTTTTCCATCTACTAGCGTTCCAGCCCTTTTCAAATTCCTCTTCAGAAAAACGCTGAACGGCCCAAGCTCTCGCGCGCTGTCGCATCGCAAGGTCTTCATCAGTTGATAATGAGAGGGCACTATGTAACGCCCCTGCAAATGCCTCGACGCTGTCGGCGTGATATCCTGTTGGTACGTTCAGGTTTTCAATTTCTGTTGAAGACTGACACGTACCTGTCGGTTGTCCTTGGAACGGGACAATGATATCTTGTAGAGGTCCGCCAGACTTGTGCGCGACAGGAATCAAACCTGCAGCCTGCACCGTTCCATTAGTGAGAAGCGACGACGAAGAGTGGAGTGGAATTATAATGACCATGAATTCAACGACATTGATTCCAAAATGCTCGTCTACCATCGTACTTAAGCCGATGCTAGCTTTGGATAGCCAATTCAGCATGGTCGGATATGGAGCATTGACCACGAATTCGATATTCTCCTAAAATTCAAAGTACGATAAATTAGACCTCGGCATGATTTAGCGTTGACAAGCCATGCCTCAAGATTAAGATCTTTCGCAAGAGAACGAAGATTTTGTACTCGAGCTTCGTCGCCCGCATTTCGGCTCCCACCAATCAACACGAGCTTCACTGGACGAGTAGGGTTGATGTGCTCCGGACAATCTTTGAGAAGTCGACTAAACGCTCGTAGTTGAGTCGGATGGTCTTTCTCAGGTCTGCAGACAGTGGATTAAGGAGGTGCGCGACCGAGGTAGCTTCACCTCTTACCTGAACTGAGCAAGGCTTAGGATCACTCGATCTCGTCCTGTCAGAGGAAATTGTGAGATTTCTCGGGTGTCGCAAGGAGGATAAACAATCTGCGCTGAAGTTACCGACCCGTATTTGCTGTGGATCAACTTGAGTGGTATTATGCGATGCAAAGTATCCAGAAGGACATCAGAATATTGTAGGATTTCATCGATGTGATTCTGGGTCCATGACGAATTGACCATAATGAAAGCAGCACTCTTAAGAGACAATGCGTAATAATACATAAAAATGCGGTAGTACCTTGATACTTGAATTAATGGAAAAGGCATCCTGCAAAAGTAGAACAATGCTTACAAAAGTTTGCTTTGGCTCAGGAAAGTGGATGACGATATGACATCAGAGTTGGTGTGCCATTTCTTGCGGGATTTGACTCGATTCAACATGCTTGTACTGATTGTGGGATAATGAACATAGGCTCCGACTGGAATTCCTGTGAGTATAGAAACAACGTGGAACGTGAACGCGTAGCCCATGGTATCTACAACCTGGCATAAACAGAGATACTCGAACGTTAGAGAAATAGATCTCGTACCAATATACAGGTCTGGTATGAGTTTCGACATCGCTTCCCAAGCGAGGTACATAGAACCGAGGCTTTGCCCCAATAATGTGAAATATCTCCAGGTCGAGTCCTCAATGGCCCTTCGAGAAGTTAAGAACACGAAATCGAGGGCTACTGGATCCAAGGTAATATCAAACCGCGCCTTGACTTTGTATCAAGAACATGAAGACATACAAGAAATTGACGCGCACCTTCACTTTGGAGATGATCTCATCTTTTGTTGCATCGGTGTCCCCGCTGTAAACAATGGTAACAATGTTTGGCTCAGTTCGCTGTATGGCAGCTATTGCTGTCCAAAGTACACGTTCGCCTCCTCCTCCAGCATTACTGGAGTACAATCAATAGCTCTTCAAGATGGTGCGAGTGAGATTTTTCTGACCAGTACGGATGGAAGAATCCAACTAGAGCTTGAGATTTAGGATTTCGTCCAAGTTTCCGCATGAGATCTATTCGTCGTCGAATATTGGCGGTTTGAAGTTTGGTACAGTAAATTCGAAATAGTACCCAAACTGAAACCGAGCATAACATCCAGATAGCTAAAAGGCCCGTAGAAACAGTTGTAATGAGATCCATTGCGGCAAAAGCGGGAGGATGAAGATATTATGACTCTGAGTGTTCAGACTACGTGTCTTAGTCTAGCGCCGTTCATGTGCCAAATCAGAGGCGCCGGACACTCCGAAATACATACCAACAGGTCCCGAACTCTCTCAAACTCTCTATTGCAGATTCAATTTTTTGTATCCTGTAGTGATACCACGAAGCAAGGAACGTTCTGGAATATACGACACTTCAAGGTGTGAGTCGGGGCCAAGCAGGCAAAGACTCTCAAAGACTACTACTTGGCAATGTAGTGACCCAATCACATCATCGAACAGCGGTGGGTCTTGAGCTATTTCAAGTTCCTTCTGAGTACCGAGGATCTCAATGCGACAGGAGAGCCTCCGATGCTTCGGACTTGTTTACAGATGTTATCTTAATACCATGCATGCACATTGCACTTTGGCTCATGCGTTCGAATTATTATATATTCCGAACGACCTCAGGTAGAGGCCTCATATGTAGTTGTATGATGATTTTCAAGGGGTTTCCGTTGTACCTGTCGTGATGCTTACTCCGCAAATCCTCCTCGTCCTGGCTCTGCTGGTATAATGTAATCCTGCTGCTGATTAACTCAATTACCCCAGCCTGTCACAAAGGTCCGGAGAGCCTTGGATTGGTACCTAGTGGTACCTGTACTTTCTGGGGCCAATTGCCAGGAATCATCGGGAAATCATACGCCAACACAAAGAGTATCACATCTGTTCATGTGACGATATTTTACTATTTCAAACCTCGACATGTACCTCAAAGGTGAGTTCAAACCTTCATCACCTTGTGATATTTACTGATCAGCTTCATGTATTCCTGTAGTCAGTTGACTGGGGTGCAGTCGCGTTGCTTCATCATCGCATGAGCCCTGGATAGGGATGCGAAATTGTAAGCAGATACTTATATGCAGTGAATGCTATGAGTACTTCTTGCTTCGGGGAGAATAGTCCTTGGTCTCAGCATGTATTCTTCGAGTTGGTTGATTGTTGCTCTCAGCACGTTGAGCTCATGCCTGGCGACTCCCTTGGCTATGGGTCGGAGGACAGTGACTTCCCTTTCGACTGCGCAGTTCTCGAGTTTCGCGCCATACACCCAGTTTGCTAGGGCAGCTTATTGCGATGGATTCCAAGATTGGACTTGTGGGGGTACGCTGAACTCTTCTTTTTCGAATAAGTTCCAGCACTCTGAACTCCCCATTCAAACTATAGCCGCATGCGACGCAAATGCTGATTTCGAAGTATCACTCGCCGGTGGTGATGACAGCGATATTCAAAATTGTTCGTCTGCGTTCTCATCTCAGCATGCACTCTGTGCTTGACTGACATTGATGCTTCGATTTCTAGATTTTGTAGGGTGAGTACACTGCGTCGTTGTCATGATCGATCTTTGTTATGCTAAAATTTTTCTGCTGGCAGCTTCTCACCATCGTTGAGCAGTATTATTGTGGCACACGAAGGTACAGACCCAGATTCAAATAATCATATAGTACTGAGTCTTGGAGCAGGAACCGATCCCTTGCAGCTGTGAGTAGTCACACAGATATTGAAATTCTTGAGTTCACCAAGTTGCCCTAGCGAATCCGACTTGACCGACGTGGAGGTTCTACTGGCCAGCCTAGATACATCATTGTTCCCTGGTATTTCATCTAGTGTGCAGGTGCATGACGGATTCAAAAATGAGCATGCAAAGACCGCTAGTGTCATCCTTGCTGAGGTGAGGACGTTGATGGCTTCGAAGAATACTCAGAATGTTATGGCTGTAAGTACTACTTTCCGAGTTCCCCTCTCATTAATCATTCGTTATTATCATAGGTCGGGCATTCCCTTGGAGGTGCTCTTGCTGAGCTTGATGTCTTATTTTTTGCCTTGAATTTACCTTCTGGGAGCAACATTTCGGCCGTAACATATGGTACCCCACGTATGTTCCCTGAGCACGAATCCTCAAATGTTGGATTGCTCATTCATGGATCTTAGGTGTGGGTAATCCTGCCTTTGCCAGCCTGATTGACCAACATGTACATTTGTTTATCTCATATTTTCACTGTGCGGAGACCAATAATTTCACTAGGTGCCGAGTTTCAAGCACATCAACAACGAGAAGGATCTTATTCCAATTGTCCCAGGTAAGCGATGATTACCGTAAGTTATCTTAGTGAATCACACCTTAACTCATTGTACAACCAACAGGCAGGTTCCTTGGCTATGCCCATCCGGCGGGTGAGATACATATTATCTCACCTGGAAATGTGGTGCTTTGCTCTGGTGATGATGATGCAACTGACTCGCAATGCATAATTGACACGGTCCCCAATATTTTTGAGGGAGATATTTTAAATCATGTATGTGCTGTGCCGTCCCAAACAATATGCTCACTCAGTCTATACTTATTAGCTGGGTCCATATGACGGCATCTCCATTGGAACTCTGGCTTGCTGATAAAATTTCATATCTTGCCATTGTACTACTGAGTGATGGTACAGGGGTAGTTACCCATTTGACAAAATTCTTTTGGCTGTAATCTGCACATATGGTGAACTGTGGGGCAATTACATTATTGTTTACAGGTTGTCAGGTTCTTTACTCGATATTCCGAGTCATCTCTCTTTCTATACTCATTTTCTGTGACGGTGGACCATTATGTGTCATGAATGATCCTGATTCCTGGCCTTTACTGGACCACATCCTGGTTCCCTAGTGGGACCCCATCTGTGAATGGAACTGTGTATCAATCATTTATCCTTCTGTTGTTTGTTCCGCGATAAGATAGTAGACGGAGGCAGGATTATCTGAGGATAAGCCAAGATCATGGCGAATCGCAATGAAAGGCTGAGCTCATTCATTCTCGCTTTGCCTTTCATCGTCGCATTTCTTTGTCGCCCACCCACCCATCCTATACATTATCATTGAGCGCAGTGTACTATACCTGGTGCTCCGGTCTTGTTTTCTCGTTCGTGGTAAGATCTATCGCTTGGTAGCTACTGCTGCAGGCTTGTACTAATTCATATAGAAAAGGCTGGTCGACCAGCATCACAGGACCGTAAGATACTATGCGATATGTTCATGATCATTTCCGGTTTCACAAGAGAAGGATTCGAGGGTACGAGGGAAATTGACAGTTGCGGCAATATATATACCGACTTCTGCTTTAGATGATAGGAACGATCACTCATGGAAATAATTAGGTATCACCGAGTAATTCCTCCTCCATTTCTCCTTCATCTTCTTCCTCGTCATGATACGCCGCATAAATATTGTCGCATTCGGGACCGTCAACAACCAAGTCCAGAAGATCTCTTGCCATATCTGTATTGGCAGACTTGAGTGTTAAATCGTGCACTATAAACCGGCCACCAAACGTACCTCGTATTGCTGAAAGCTCGTATTCTCTGTCCGATTCGATCCAATCAGGAATTGGTGCATAACTTAGTCTGCCAAAAGTAATGATGAACATATGTGTGACTCCATTGAATGGCCTTGATGAGGCGTGTTGTAGTTTCAACTTGAGCCCCACTTCTGGATCCACACTAAAAACCAAGTAATGAAGCAGATGAATGGTTTGGTTTAGTGATTTGATCGTCCTGGAAGACTCATCAGACTCCATTAGACTTGATTTGATCTTGAGCTTACGAAGAGAGAGATGGATGTGAAGAAATGAATGATTCGGTTTCTTCCCATATCGCACAGCTCAAATGCGTGAGATATAATACGAGTGAAGGGATGACGGCGTTGGAAGAAGTGAGGGTAGTGAGAGTATCTGGATGAGCTTGAGACAAGACTGCTAGTACAGTTGCTACGTTTTCCTTGAGTGCCACGGACTACGTATGGAAAGGATAATCAGTAGGTTTAGAAGGAGGAAGAAGATTAATCCACCTCTTCATCGGAACGAGATGTATCTACGAGGAAGAAGCACAGGCGGTCAAGCTGAGGGATTTTTGGTATGTTTACCGGATGATTGCCTTCACCGAGTTCTGGGGTGGGGAGTGACAAGAAAGAACGAGCCAATTGTGGATCTTCATAGCGAAAATCAGTCAATTATTCCTCTACAACTGCAAACAGCCATACGAATGAACATGAGAGCTAATAGCCGGGTTGCACGTACTAAAAACCAGCAGGGCTGCAAGTTATCCAGAAGGATAGTTGAAATGTCCAGGTTGCGAACAACGACGTTTAGCCTGTATACAATGAACATCGTTATTAAAAAGGTCGATGTCGACGTACTTATTAACACTATCCTCAGGCGTTCGCCAGCATAGCGACTCTGCCAGTGACAATACTTCAGCGGCCACAGGCAGCGTGGCTTCTGAATGATTCTCAACAGTGAGTTGCTGCGTAATGATGTCACATAACAATACGAGAACGCTCGAGTTGTTGTCGGCTTCAGCGGACTCGTATAGCACCGTTGAACTGAATGATGGCAGTGAGTATATTAAGGTTGATAATAAGTTTAGCAAAGGCACTAATGGCGAGATCTGTCTCCCAAAAAGTCAGATAACCATTCCGAAGGTTATGACTGCGAGGACGTCTCACTAGTTTGGAATTATTTAGAGCACAGGCCATTGAGATTAGGCATCGAGTTACGACAGAGATTTCCCTGTCATAATCGTCCTCTACAGACGGGCTAGCAATAACCTCCAGAATCCGTGACATCTGAGAAGAATAGTCGTCCGACGCAGATACAGTAATCGATTGTTCGGCAAGGATTTGAAAGGTGGATAGAGATTGAGACGGATGTGCATGAGTGAGTACGACACGGGCCAGCTAAATGCAAATGTCAGCCGGATGTGTGCCCAAGAAGCATATGAAAATACCTCAGCTTTCCAATGTAAATGTATCCCATCTATAAATTCTTCATCAGTGTCATCATCATCTTCCTCGTCCATTTCGACGTCGTCATCATCTTGACGAATTGGTGAACTTGTTGGTCCATCTTCCGGAACTAATATTTGAGAAATTTTTGGTGGAACATCGATATCCATCCCCAAATCGTCGTCCAGAACTGTTCGTGCGGGAATGTTGAGATGAACATCGCGAGCACGTAACACATCTGCAAATAATGGTTGGTGTATCTCTGATTTAATGGCCGCCTTTCCCTTTTCTGATTGACGTTTCGGGGTCGAATCCAGGAAGGAATTTTCGAATCCCGGAAGCATCGCGGATTGGCGGGTCTTTTCAGGTGATCTGAATTGCGGAAGGCGAGGAATTGAGGACGGAGCTCTGACGGGTGTCGACTCTGGTGGCGGAATTCGGTTAGATAATCCAGTTGCGCGAGTGCCCCACACGGGTGTTTGTGTAGAACTGGGCATCTCGCGAATGTTTCTTCGCGCATGTACCGACATAGGTGGTCTTTTATAACTGCTTTCTAGTTCGTGTTGCTTTGGGCAGAAAGATGTGAGTGAGAACGCGTATGGTTGTCCAGATACATACTTTGAAAATAAACTGAGTCTTTAATCGTTCCATCTCTTCTTTCAACTCTCGCTGCGTGCTCATCTGTTTGGCATCTGCATCTTCTTTTGCTGCCTTGAGCTTAGAAATTTGGGCTGCATGATCTTCGGCCGTCTGACCAGGTAAATTTGGTGATCAAGTTGTTTTCGGAAAAAGGTAACAGCTTTGGATACCTTTTGGATTCCTCGCCGTAACACGGCCACTTCGCCGAACTTTGAAATGCGCGCCTCTTCGGCTTCTTTGAGTAAAGCACGTATTTTCTCATTTTCCAATCGCATTTCCTCCAGTTGCTTCTGAAACGCGACGATCTGCTCATCAATCTTCAGGGCAGGTTGTGAAACCGTCGCGGGCTGAGACGCTGGAGTTGGCTGGGCTACAGCTAACGTAGGAGGTACATGCTGTTGTGGTAAAGATGGCTGAGGTGGTTCTGGCAAGGGAGTTGCTAAAGCATTTGTGATATGTTCAAGCAAGCGGGCAGATTTTCTGCGACGAGTTGACGAGGGAGGCGAAGGTGGCTTGTTCCGATGCACGGATGGTCGAGTCAGAACGGTAGACCGGATTGGAGGAGCGGGAGGTTTTTGTGGGACAGTGTGACGATTTGACTGCATGCTGTTGTTCCTAGAAATATTTCGAGAACCGGAAGCTACGAGAGCACGATTCGTCATGCGTTTGTCAGTCTCTTGATGATACTGGGGTTGTGGAGTGAGCGAAGGTGGTTTAGATCCATCCGTCTGCTGGAAAGTATAAGTATTTTGGCATAACGAAATTTCGGGAAGTTCATCAAGGTCAAAGGAATTATTGGCCGCTGTAGTGGCAGAGCGCCATCCAGTTTCGGTTTTCACTCGTTTCGCAGGTGGATTTGATGGCGGGAAGACGTGTTTTTTGGACAGCAAAGACTTCTCTATCTGGTCTAAAGCAGCCAAAGTCTGATCATCAAAGTCGTCGTCAAAGTCATATTCGTCCATAGGAAAACGAAGAAAGGAGTTGGTAATTGGGCGAAGATGCTCGGCCCGTGCCCATTCCGAAGTTAGGTAAGTAAAGCTGTCTTTTGCTTAGACTCTATCATATGGAACCAACCGCGAATGGCACTACGAATTCCAGCAGATTCGATGACGAACGTTCTCGACACGAGAGGCGCGCTGCGCTCAAGCAGCAGAACCTAAGTCCTACGACAAAAGGTTAGCATGATAATGCTATCATTAATTGCTCTAATGACTTGTAGAATCCTCGAAACTTGATTCTTCTTTGAAACGACACACGGCACTCATCAAGAGGATGCGTCAATCTATGGCCAGCGACAATCGTGAACAAATCATCAAAGATATCGACGCTTTGTCGCTGGAAAAGTATCTGGATGAGATTGCCGGAGCCTCTCTGGATGGAATATCGAGGTGCAAGACCGAAAGAGACGTATGGAGCGCCGTCGAGGTATGTCCGTCTTACCTACATCATGTCCTGAACTCAAGCAGCTCAGATCCTCTCTGCACTTCATCGGCGGTTTCCCACCGCATTTACTTCGAAGCTGGTCTCTTTACTATCTTCCGCTTTGGCTGTCCCATCTCGAGCTAGTTTGTCGAGTCTCACAGCCGAACAGAGGGAAAAAGAGGACTCTTCACGAGTCGTACGGCAGCGCCCTGTCCTGCGCATATGTTCCGAACTCGCACTGGTCGGAGTTATCCGTGACGATCCGCTGCGCTCGGGAGGAGAATGGATCATGAGGGCAACGAAGGAAATGGCGAGTTTAGCCACTTACGCCGTGAAACTACGAACTTATCGATCCTGTCAGCTATCCAATGACCCTACACTGTCTTCATTGCCGCTGTTGGCCACCTTCCTCAAATCCTATGCTTGTCCTTTCCTCGGTCTGTTACCCGCTGGTCTTTCAAAACAAATTTCTTCCGAAACCGAACCTGGGTCATTATCTGCATCCCAACTCGAAACTGTTCCTCCAGTGCTCGATGAAGGAGATCAATTAGTCGAGAAGGACATACGGGATCGTTTCAAGCGTATGTCTGAAGGTTATTTCGAGAATGTCTGCAAAAAGCTAGTCATCGAGCATACTGTAGGTATCAATCAAAAGGCTTGTGTCTATTGCTAAAGGTGACATAGCGTCTGCAAGAACAAGACCGACGAAACCATGAAGCCTATATACGTTCCGGTGAGATATTTGAAGACAGGCAACAGGCATACGAGAAAATGACCAAGGGGTACGAAAAGCTACTAGCCAATTGCCAACAGTGAGTGCACATAGGTGTTCAAAGCAGTTGTCTCAATGAATGCGTTAGACTCTCTGAGCTCTTGTGTTTGCCTCTGCCTGATCTTCCCAATAATGCACGCAAGACTGATAGTCTCCAAATTGGGGTCAGCAGCTCAAATAATCCTGGTGGCGAAGAGTCAGACGAAATATACACTACCGGAGGAAAATGGGAAGACGATGAAGAGAGGAAATTCTTTGAAGAAGTTCAAGACCTCAGAGACTTTGTTCCAAAAAGCGTGCTCGGACTAGACGATGCGGATAAAGCCACGGACGACGATTCGGAGAAGGCCATCGAGCAGGAAAAGGAGCTGCGAAAGCTGGATGAAGAGTTGCAAAGATTGGGAGGCGAGGATGGTATCTCAGAGAATACTCACTCCATGGACGAAGAGGATGAGTGCGTTATTTTTTCCCCTGTATCCGAAGTCGCCAATATGCTTGAAATAGTGCTTCTACACCTACACCAGGAACGCCCAGAGTCGCTAGTCCACCTGCCTCTCCGCACCTTGCTCCTCAGGGGCCATCTCAGCTGCTCTCAGCGCTCCTCACGCGCCTTCCAGACGCAACGAATCGCACACTCATTGATCAAGCTGCTGTTGAATTCGTATTTTTGAACTCGAAGGCCGCCCGAAAACGGCTTATAAAGGTAGCGAGATTCGGCCTTGAACAAGCGCTCGCTCGCTCATCTCTTTAGTTTCTTGGACAGGTTCCCAAGAATCGCACGGACCTACTACCTCATTATTCGCGACTAGTTGCTACTCTCAACCCTTATATGCCTGACATTGGCACCGAGCTTGTCTCCATTGTAGGTCCATCATCTGAACATATGCTCAGGCGCTATGTAATAATGTAAACGATGTGACGTAGCTCGACGAAGAATTCCGCTACCTTCAACGCAAGAAAAATGTAGTCAAAGAGTTTACCGAAGTACGAATGAAGGTACAGTCGTTGTTTTGTGGGTATTAAAACAATCAATTTGACGTTCAAATTGTAGAATATCATGTATCTTTCAAACCTGACCAAGTTTCGTGTCGTACCAACTCACCTCATTCTGCACATCTTCAAAGTCTGCCTGGATGACTTTTCTGGATCCAATGTTGAAAACTTAGCATTGCTTCTGGAGGGATGTGGACGATTTTTGCTTCGCAGCGAGGACACAAGAGAGAGATTTGGGACGATGGTGAAGGTTTCCTTCCTTCAAAGTGATCATTCTCTGATCTTTGTTCAGTTAGAGCTTATGAGACGTAAGCAAAGCATGCAACACTTCGACCAAAGACAACTTTTATTGCTCGAAAATGCGTACTATCAGGTGTGTTATCTCTAGTATGACTCTTGTATTCCACTCCCCTGAATTGTTTAAGTGCAATCCGCCGGAGCGATCTCCACCTCAACAGAAGCAACGATCGAATATGGAGCTCTTCATTCGACATCTTATATACGACGTCCTCGCCAAAAAGACCATCGACAAAGTCTTTAAGCTCCTACGCAAGCTTGATTGGGACGCTTCCAGCACACGTGTCACACTCTTCAAAATATTCACCAAACCGTGGAAAATTAAATTCGGGAATATCAGTTTGATGGCAATGCTAACCTACGACCTTCAGCGTTACCAACCAGCGTTTTCGGTATCTATCGTTGATCAGGTATTAGAAGATGTTCGTCGGGGCCTGGAGCAAAATGTGTATCGTACGAATCAGAGACGGCTGGCGACAATGAAGTACCTCGGGGAGCTTTATATATACCGCCTACTTAGTTCGGGAATCATATTCGACACATTGTGGTCAATGGTCACTTTTGGACATCGTAAGTCTCATTCCTTACAGCTGGCTATGCTCAAACTTTGTTATCACAGCTGACGGACGGCCAATGCCTCACCAAGCCTGTCTTATTGACATGCCAAATGACTTTTTTCGTGTTCGTCTGGTCTGTGTCCTCTTGGACACTTGTGGCATGTGTTTTGACCGAGGGTCCCAAAAAAAGAAACTTGATAATTTTCTGGTATTCTTCCAGGTATTTGAGGAGGAAAATCTCAGTACCCAAATGCTGACATGTTTCTACCTAGTACTATGTGCACTGTAAGGATCCTTTACCAATGGATGTTGATTTTATGCTTTCGGATTCCTTCGAGGTATGCGGGTCAAACTTTCATGTTATCAAGGGCTCATACATGGATACAGGCTGTAAGACCAAAGTTCAAGATGTCCAAGACCATTGAGGAGGCCGCAGTCGCCGTAGATGAAATGCTTACGGCTGTATTTCAAAACGTGGACTGTAAGTGTTTCCCTATGCACGCGTATAACCACCAGTACCAAAACCCGTCTTAGTGGTCAATGGTGACGATAGCGGCGAAGACAGCGAAGAAGAAGACGAGGAAGACGAAGACGAAGGAAGACGAAGAGAAGATAAGGAGGAGGAGGAAGAAGAGGAATTAGGAGAGGCTGATGAAATGGTGAGTGCTCTATCTATCTCGGCTAGTCATTCAGTCACACAAATTAACCCAAATGAAGCCGGAGGAACGTGCATCATCTCCTGAACAAGCAATCGTTCTTTCAGCCAGTAATAGTCTGCAAGAGAACCTTGGTCCATCAGAAGAAGCTGAAGCCGAGTTTGCCAAAGAGCTAGCGAAAATGGTCACAGACACGTCAGCAGACTCACGAAAGCTTGATAGGAAGACGGCTATGGCTTTATGGGATTCTTCTGTTCTACCTCCAAATCTACGAAAGAAACGTCCAGAAGACGGAGATGAGGACGAAGAAATAGATGCAAACACAATGCACTTCACGGTTGTCACTAAACGAGGGAATAAACAACAGGTAAAACACTTCGCTTCTGGGGCAGCCCTGATTGCTGAGGTTTCCTTCTGCGATCAGACCCGTAAATTGGCAGTGCCTTCCGAATCTGCGTTGGCAGTGCACACTCGCTCTGCCCAGTTGCAAGACAAAGTAGAGCAACAGCAGCTAAAGCGTCTAGTCCTAGACTATGAACAACGAGAAGAGGCAGAGGAAATGAAAGGTAATCTTTTCTCATTCATTCTTACATCGTACTGAAAACAGTATAACAATCAACATTAGCATTGGAAGCACGCAATCGTACGGGAGCGATCAAGATTCGCTATGTTGGATAGCGAAGACGGGCACTTGTGGACTCTCTAGCTCCAGCCTTTCGGAACAACTCTTCGTTGACCGCGTTCACTGTCGACCTTCCTGAGCCTTTTTGCGCATAGGGATGTATTGTGCTTTGGTCCTTCATGGTCCAGGGTCCCTTGCTTCAAGTTCCAGCTTAGTACCGTCTAGCGTCTAGCGGTATGCGCAGACAAGGGTGGCAGTGTCCTTCATCACCTGAATGCCTTTTGCCGGATCTCATAACCGCAAAACTTTCACGCTGGGTCTGTGACAATGTCAGTAGTACTTTCACCCAAGATAGTTAAAAACTTTGTTTCGACACATAATTTTCCACCTCGAATGTCTGATGGGCTATGTAATTAGAACGTACTTAATTGGTAATACGCTCCCGCGAGAACAAGCTGCTTGCTTCCTGCATGTTTTTTCCATTACATCTTCCTTCCTTCTCTCTTTCCTTCCTTCCCATGACTACTGTCGTCTTTGGATGACTTTCTCAACACGACTATGGAAGGAGGGCGTCCGAATCAATCCTTATATGGTGACACTATCCATGATATTCGAATGACCCCAACGCTCAAGGTATTAACGTCGGAGTGTATCAATCAGTATGCGTATTCGAGGCCTGTGACACGAAATTCAGCCCATTCTCCTCCGAGTCATGTCGACGTGTCGATTTATAGGGACACGACGGCGAATAATAAGGAAGTGGTGAGTAGTTAGCATAGATGTAGGTTTTGATACACCCTAATACCGCTCATTACCAAAGCTTGTCAAGGCTGTTCGCCGCAAAACGGCTGGTCACGAAGACAAGTACCGACAACTGAGAAGGAACTTTCAAGCAGGCAACAACCTCATGAATGGGGAACTGAGCATCAGAAAGGAGGTTGCTGTGTTGACAAGTTCTCGACACCCAAATATTGTACGACTCTGGGAAGTTGTCGACGACCCTAGTTATGACCGTGTTTTTCTGGGTTAGTCAGTTTTGATTTAACAGCAATTGGAATGTGTCCTCATCTTTTTCTTTAGTATTGGAATATTTGGCAGGGGGCGAGATCCAGTGGAGAAATGAGACCGAAAATTCACCTATCCTTACAGTGGAACAGTCTAAAAGGATCTTTAGGGATGCCACCCTGGGACTACAGTATCGTATGTGTATTTCGAGTGTCTTCGTTCGTCAGAGGACTTACATTTCCATGATAGTCCATCACTTGGGTATTATCCATCGCGATATAAAACCGGCTAATCTGGTCTGGTCTTATGACCAAAGCATAGTCAAAATCATTGACTATGGAATCTCACATCGCAACGAAGAAAATTCGAAGCGTCCTGCTTCAGCTTCATCCTATAGAGAGAAGACCGTCTCCAAACCAAACCCGACATTATTCACGACTGAAGAATTAACGAAACAACGCGGAACAGGATATTTTATGGCCCCAGAGGTCGCTTGGACTCCACCTGATAGTACTTTGAGTTCTCCCTCCATTGACACACTTTCCTCGATGATGCACGCGGATACTTTCCAGATTCCAGTCAAACGTCCAGCCATAACTAAGGCTATCGATGTCTGGTCCCTTGGTGTGACCTTGTACTGTCTTCTTTTCGGAAAGTTCCCGTTCCAGATTCCGTCTGATGGAAATGACAATTACTATCACACAAAGTATATGCTCTTTCGGGAGATCTGCACGCAAGACTGGACAGTTCCAGACACTATGGGGTCGGATTCTTTACCTACTGGAGGCAGAGCGGCAACGGATTATGATGAAGTGATCGCTTTGCTAGATTCCATGCTGCGAAAGGACCCTAATTCGCGTATTGCCATAGATTGTGTGAAGGTTAGTGGTTCGTAACAGAATCAAGCCGTCGTGAATAACTTTTGCCTTTCAAGTGTCATCCATGGGTCCTCAGCGATATTCCCAACCCACAAGACTGGCTGTTCCTTACGTCTCCATACCCGCCGAAACAAAACCACTGGGCTAAACAAGTCGGGCGTAAGTTACTCACCCTGCTGCCGTCCATGTATAATTCTTTGTGGGGGTCGTGTAAATGATCTGTTCCATCACTTGCTACAACGGTTTGTAGCTTATTAGATTTGCTTGGACATTTTCCTTCCTCCTTTTCGGTTTGATGCGGGTATACTTGTTGCATAAATCACATTCCCTACAAAAAACTAAAGGGACTTTGGGTGATATTATACATGCGACGAACTGCGACAATCGTTCTATCAGTACCATAGAGAATCCAAGTTTGTATTCAATAGTAGTAGTATTCTTTCTCAGTGCGACTGGCTGTATAAGTACATAGATTCGTTTGTTTGTGTGTAACCCATCGGAAAAATACTTGTTCTTGAATGTGTTGGAGCCAATCAAATCATGGTAGAAGGTTGCTCTGATACGGACCGAGGTGTCTCTCATCCTTCATTTCCTCGGTCATATCAAAGGGAATGAACGTGTACACACTCCTTGAGCTTCCCAAATCTTCTCGAGGGTTCAGCTCTATTTCTCAAAGCAATGGACCAAGATCCGGTGCACAACTACGGAAAGTGGCAAGAACAGATACCGACTTGGATTCTGCTTCTGCCTCAAGGTCGACAGGTGTAACGAGTGGATCAAGGAGGATTCAGATTTCTGGAGAAGGTTTCCGACCAAGCGTCCTTCCAGATCCCTTCTATTCGATCCGACATAACATATCAGTCATCTTGACGCCATTCAAGCAACCTTCATTGATCGAATCATATGAAGCAGTTTCTCTGCGAGCTCGGTATATCGTCTGTGTTGATGGAAAGGGCGAGGGGCTGTATAACCTGCTGAAGAAAGAGCTGGAGGTCTGTATGAAGGATAAGGTGCTGGAATCCTTGATGAAAGATGGAGAATGGATTTCGTTCATGGGCAGAATGTGTGATTGGTTTCATGGTGCAGTTGGCCTCCTGCAGTCACTTCTATCTCCTCTGGACCAGGCCTACGTCCCTACAGTCAAAGGAACACGGTCTATCAAGTACGTAGCTCCAGTTCCCAAATCCAACTTTTTCTGATAGAGCACTTTGCTACAGTGCTTTAGCGTATGATATCTTTAATGACAGAATCTTCGGTCATGCTGGAGTTTCTAAGCAACTGAGAGAGAACCTTTCTACATGGATTGCTGCCGATCGGCAGAACTCTTCTGGTGAACGGGCATCCAGATCCTCTGTCGCCCACCTGCTCCGTCATTTCATTGCCCATGATGTTTACTTTGGCTCCTCCCAGTATGAGCAATACCTCCTTACTTCCACCGAAGAATATTACGTAGCTTTGGTCGCCACTCTCAACCATGATATGTATGATGACCCCTCAGCTTTCTTCGAAATCGCGTACGATCTGATAGAGGCGGAGGTTGAGAGGGCAGAGGAGGTCTTCCCTCCCCAAAGTCGGCAATCGATCAAGGAAACAACTATCCGGGCCTTATTCATTCTACCCAAGGTTGCTGGTGCGGACAACTTGAATGACAACTGGTTGGATAGATTAAAGTGGCTAGCTACACCGGAAACTGTCAAGACATATGTCACTAGCAACCGTATCCCCACCATGGGCAAGATGTATCATCTTCTCAGCACGTTAAGCAGCGTTAGCGGTAGTCGAGCACCGCTCAAAGTTCTGAGTAACGCCTGGAAGGTCTATATACACGTATGTGCCGTTTCACTGGTATCTGTGCACGAAAAACTGATGATCTGGCGCTCATCATTCATTCCATAGAACATAGTATCTGATATTGTCAAAGTTACACCGACTGCGTCGGCCACCCCAGATCTGGAAGAAAAGATGGTTCCCAACCTTCTCAAGTTCAGGGAACAGGCTGAGGGAATCATTGACGTTGCCTTCATCTCGAAAGAGACAAACAAACCCGACGGAGATTTTAGCCAAGCACTTTCTGACGGCTTCATTTCTGGGTTCAAGACGCGGCGAGTGAAACCCGCAGAGATGTTGGCCAAGTATTTGGACGGGATGATGAGGAAGGGACAAGCAAAGTTTTTCGAGTCTCTCTCCAAGTCCAGTTCCGCTGACAAAGATGCTATTGCGGGCGCAACTCAGAACGCCCAGGATACCTTATTCCACTCCCATCTCCTTCAAGTTCTTGGCTTATATAGGTTCTCCGAGGACAAGGATGTCTTCCGTACATTCTACCACCGCCAGCTCACAAAAAGGTTGCTGTTAGGCCGCAGTGCGAGTAGTGATGCTGAAGTGGCTATGCTGAGGATGTTAAAAGAACAATATGATTCCGAATTTGACATGGGGGAGACTATGTTCAAAGATTTATCACTTTCAACTGAGTTGATGAATGAGTTCAGGAATCACAGACTCGTCAATGGAATGTCTGATGATAATCTGGATGTCCGGGTTCTACAGAGGAGTGCCTGGCCTTTTGATGTTAGCAAGAAACAGATACTAATACCTGATGAAGTGAGGCTTCCCAATTTTGACTTTGCGAACGAATTGAACCATGTATGTCATAGATGGAACAACAATTATCAAATTTCGCCACATTCTACCACAAGAAGCACGGCAACCGAACGTTGGATTGGGATCATGCACTAGGAACAATGTCATTGAAGACGAGGTTCAGGTCTCCAGGGAAAGATGTGGTCGAAAAAGAGCTTTCAGTAAGCTTGTACCAGGGCATCATCTTATTGATGTTCCAAGAAAAGAACATGATTAGCTTCCTGGAGATCAGGGAGGTTCAGCATTCGATCGGTGAATACTTTTCTCTTTCGTAATCTAGAGTGCATTCATCTTCGACTTGCTTTCGTTGATGCCACAGATGACGACGACTTACGGCGCACCCTTCAATCTCTTGCCTGTGGCAAAAAGAAGTTGCTACTCAAGGAACCTCCGGGTCGAGACGTCAACGATGGTGACATGTTCCTGTTTAATGACAAGTTCGTGCTGAGTGAGGAGGGAAAGAAGGCTGGTTACAAAATTCATGTCAATAGTATACAAGCAAAGGTTTCGGTGAGTTCCCGTCGAATACTGTTCCTTTCCTGTCCTGGAACTGACCGTTTCACAGGTCAAAGAGTCAGCGACCACCAACAGGCATATTCAAGAGGATCGTAAACACTTGCTCGATGCTGCTATTGTCAGAATTATGAAGGCGAAAAAGCAGTTGGAATATGAGCAGTTGAAGTCGCAGACAATTGAGGCCGTCAAGAGGCATTTCGCACCTGAAGTAAGCTCTGCCCATAGGTCTGTAGTCCGGGACTCGTGCTAATCAGAGTTTGCAGGTCGAGGAAATCAAAAGCCGTGTCGAAGCTCTGGTTGAACAGGAGTATTTGGAACGAGCAGAACGGGTACCAGGGCAAAAGCCGATGTTCAAATATGTCGCTTGATTCATAGAGAACAGGAGATTGACGGTAGAACGAGTAAAGATTGTTTTCGAAAATGCTGTTGTACAAATTTGAGTATTCGTATCTGAGAATATAGTGGCGGAGAGGCGTTGCCTGCGAAAAAAACGACAGCATTGACTTTGTTTGTTTTCGGCCAAAGCATTTGATAAAACTCTGAATGAGTGAAAACTTCCATCATGGAAGCTCATTAAATCCATGCGGGGTGAAGAAGGGTGAAGATTTGCTCATTTCTTTCCTTCAGTTCATGGCATTATGTATTCCACCTCTTCAAGAAATTCAACAATATCCAGAAATTTTTTAATTTCATGTACTGAAGGCTTGGTCTTATTTGTTGTATAATTCTATGGAAATGGAAAGATCATTTTTGGACTACCTTCAACTGAGATCTCCAGCTTGATGGTTGACCAGTTGAGCTGACATTGTACTGTGACAGCACCAAACCTTTGCTCACTGTCTTTTGATTCCTTTCATGGGCCTCGTGCCAACTGCCAAGGCATTGACCTTGCCTGGGCCTGCCAATCTGCAAAACATGTGTTTTTGGCTCATCATCCGAGAGCACTCTCCAGCCAGTAACCTTGCTCTCATCTGTAAAACCTGTATTTCCGGCTAAGAGCTCGAAAGCAGCTGACAGCACTGTCCAGCTGGGAAAGCGCTCCCAGCAGTACTGAAAAACTGCTGGGAGTGCTTTCAGTGCTGGACAGCGCTCTCCAGCTAGTACCCTTGCTCTCGCGAACATCCAGGTTTTGCAGATGCTGTCAAACATACAATGCTGACTTGCCTTTGTTTCACAATAGTGTATCAGGATATTGTTGGAAAGATTTGTTATGATATGTGCCTGCATGGTATTGAACTTCAGGGTAAAAAACTTGTGTAGAAAACAGGGCAGAGCAGATTCTTGTACTTGCAATACTACATTTTTTCAGAAAACATTCAAGTGGTTGGATCAAGTAGCCGACACGAAGCAATTGGGGGGGAGGACAAGCCGGGCCGAGAAGGAAACTGTGTTGTGGCATATTTGCGATATGGAACGAAACCTGCGTCAATTATCACAGTCAGAGAAACCTAGCCAAGCAAGGTGATTCACGATGAGCTGGTGATGAGTGTTCAACGCATCCATCTCATTGTTACAGGCGTTTGCATAATTTCGTGAACAATCGAGTTTTTTTTTTTTGCGGTCCGGATATATCCTATCTTATCAGCCACGTGATGTGACATGTTTTCTCACTGTGCACATCCTAGTACAAGTCCCTACATATCCTAGCACATCATGGTCCTCATATATTATCAGGCCTGTAACAGCTCTGCCATATGTCTCCTTGATATCTTTTGAGCCTGTATCCAAATCTCCTTCATACCAGCCTCGAGTTCTTTATTGGAACAGTGTTGCGAAAGGCCCCCAGAATCTCCTGCAGAACCCCGCCCGGCCTGACGCCCTAATTGACGCTACGATTTTGCCATGATTGACGCTATTTCGGACCAGGATCGTCACGTGAAATCAAAATTTTTTTCCAAAATTTCCTTTAAAATTCAAATGTTGATGTTCTTTTTCCAGTGCTCAAAAAATTTTGGCTTTGGTGCTAGTGCGCCGACTCCTGCCGACTCAAATGACGCTATAAACGGACAAGGACTCAGGATTTTGACTGGAAATGACGCTATTTTAGGACCAGGAAATCACCAAAATCGGGTCCAAAATGACGCTATCTCGGGTGAGGTTCTGCAGGAGATTCCGGGGGCCTGTTGCGAACCGCGCATGCCCAAAGTTTAGATAAGCATTTGTAAGTATTTGTAAGCTTCGACTGTAAAATTCATGCGAGTAATTATTTATTGTTGATAAATAAATGAGCCATGCTTTGATTCGCGTCAAGTTCAGCACACTTAGCATTTCACTCAGTAAAAAAAAATTGAAGCCCTAGATACATTTACTTTTGATCATACACATGATCATGAATTACAAGTGAACAAGCAATTTTCTGAGGGCCAAAACCGAGTAAAAAAACACAGTGTGCAAAGTAAAAAAACACAGTGTGCAAAGTAAAAAAACACAGTGTGCAAGTTAGAGCAGGTAAAATGACCCAGCGGAGATTTGAACATAGCTTTCATATAAAATGAAATTGTTGCACTGACTCCGAGCTTATTAAACCACTACACCACACAGGTTATAGTGGGGATTCTCATGGGAACATCTAATTTGTATCTACATCCACTACACATGTAGTTTTTGTATCTGTTGCTTATTATTATGTACACCATTATTATAAGCAGTACGCGTACTTTTTAGGCATGCTTTTGAGCAGTAATGATCTCAACCGCCGGTTACAATAACAATGGATTTATGAAACTGCCGCTAACTGCCGGGGGGCAACGCGCGCTAGCGCGCGCGGATAAGAGGTTAGCGATTACTAATATTAGTAATGCTTATCTAAACTTTGGGCAGGCTCGTTTTTCAACAGTGTTGAGCTTATATAAGGCAAGGTATTCAAAATTTTTATTTTGAAGTGATTTCCCTCATTCTTTTTGCATTTAACACGTCATTGCAGTATTCTCTGAGTCACTCTCTCACTACATCCCATCATCCCAGTAGTGTCTTCAGTATACCACCAATAGATGCATTTTTTGAGGAGGCATGGGGTTGAGAAGCAATCACATCACATTTAGATATTCCGAATTGGGAACGGATATATCCGGACCGCAAAAAGAAAAAAACTCGATTGTTCACGAAATTATGCAAACGCCTGTAACCAGCTGCGACGCAAATTCTACACCCTCGGAGGAACTTCGGACCGGCTATACGCGACCACCTGGAGGTCACAGCACGTGCTTTGATTGAGACGTGTCGTCCCAAACTGGCGTTGAATTCTCTCCATCCACTACTCCGTTCACTACTAGTATATCTCTTTTTTTGAGACACTCCAATCAAAATGTCGATGAAAGCTGTATGTATACACGGTTTAATCTCTTCCTGCTTTGTCAGTCTGATTCCTAAAAAATCAGATTGTAAAAAGTGATTATTTGGTCCGACATTATTATGTTACTGTTCTTGACAACATGCAACCCATAGGCGTCATTTCGGGTGACTCCCTTGTCCTTCGTGGTCGACCGGGCCCCCAAGGGCAGCCGCCCAAAGAAAGGTACTACGTTCGATTCCGAATCGCCAGCCCGCTGTTAATTCCTGTGACCTCGTGTGACCAGAGTTCTCCATCTCGCTGATGTTAGTGCACCTAGGATGGGCTCATCCAGTAGGGAGGATGAGGTGCGTGACTCCTTTAATGCTCACGCGAGTTTTCTAATATACTCCATAGCTTTGGGCATTCGAATCCCGAGAATTTTTACGCTCACTGGCCGTAGGAAAAGAAATATCTTTCACATCCACGCATTCGTTACCTCCGAATGAAGATGTCCCTCGAGATCTAGGCTCTGCAGAAATAGGTGGTCTTGATCTGGCCTCGGAAATCTTGAAAAATGGGTGGGGAAAAATCAAGGAATCAAAACGAGACCCGACCGAGGAAGATCTTCGCAAACGGGAGCTTGAGAACGAAGCCAAAGCTGCTGGTCTTGGAGTGTGGAACCCTCATGGTCCTAAAGTGAGTCGATTATATGAACAAGTCTTACTCTTTGCTGGATTGTTTTCCATGAAAACTAGGCTCGCGCAACACACTATACCATGCCTACAGACTCTCAGGCTTTTTTATCTGAATATAAAGGGAAACCTCTCGATGGTGAGCTGGTATTCTTTGTGACTTATGCATTGCAATGACGATAATTTTATCTTTCAGCCATTGTTGAACAGGTGCGAGATGGATCAACACTCCGAGTCCGTCTTCTTTTGCCCGAAGGGGACCATCAATTAGTAAATATTGCGCTCGCTGGTGTACGGGCTGCTCGTGCTTCTACCAAGCAGGGAGAACCATCAGAGCCATGGGGAGAAGAAGTGGGTCGTATTACCGATATGTCATGTAGTATCACAACTTCATTGATGATAATCGTAGGCCAAATTTTTCACTGAATCCCGTCTCCTCCAGCGGCCGGTCCGCGTACAGCTACTGTCTTTGCCCACATCTACAGCGACACCATTCCAGCCCAACGGTAGTGGAAGTGCTCCTGCAACAGCCTCCCTCTTCATAGGAACTGGTACGAATTCATTGATGGTGACCATTGGGACCGTATGACAGTAACTGATTGTTTCAACAGTTCTTCATCCTGCCGGTAATGTCGCTGAATTTCTGGTCGCGGCGGGCCTTGCTCGAGTAGTGGACTGGCATGCTGGCATGTTAGCCGCAGGTGGGGGTATGGAACGCCTTCGATCCGCGGAAAAAAGTGCCAAAGAAAAACGACTTTGCCTCTATGCCAGCGCCGCTCAGCCCAGTACCTCAAAGAGCAGCACGGTGGCCAATGGACAAACCCGTTCTTTTGAGGCTACTGTCATCCGGATTTGGAGCGGTGACCAGATATCTGTTGTGGAAAAGGGTTCCAGCAAAGAACATCGTCTTCAGCTGAGTTCAACGAGAGGTCCAAAGTGTGTTCTCTTCCTCATTTGCCAATTTTGGGTCTTTCAAACCATGATTTAGATTATCGGATCCCAAACAAGGATTCTACGCACAAGAAGCCCGTGAATTCCTTCGTAAAAAACTGATTGGCAAACCTGTCAAGTGCACCATCGATTTCGTACGACCAAAAGAGGGTGAATATGATGAACGAGAGTGCGCCACCGTTCGATTTGGCAATCAAAATGTGTATGTCTGCATCACAGCACATTACGTCAAGCTGTTGCTTACTTTCCCTCGAGCAACGTAGCTGTACAACTAATAGAGAAAGGTGAAGACATTCGCTATAACATTAACACAGAACTAACGGTTTATCAAGGTCTCGCAAGTGTGGTCCGTCATAAACGCGATGACGAAGACCGCTCTCCTGATTATGACAGTCTCATGGCTGCAGAGGCGGCGTGAGTGGATAGTTCCCTCGTTGCTTCGTGATCATTGATCGCTTAATAGTGCTGCTGCTGAATCTCGAGGTATTCACTCTGGTAAGGATGTGCCACCACTCAAGCAATCGCTCAATATCTCAGAGGTAGGCCTGCTAGTCGTCCTGTTTTCAATCAAACTGATTACCGGTTGATGAGCAGTCGAGTACCCGTGCAACCCCATTTTTAAATGGGTTCAAACGTCTGGGACGTGTGCCCGCTGTTGTGGAATATGTCGCTGCTGGTTCACGGTTTAAGTGAGTACCCGTATTCTAATCATTCCTCGTTATTTAGTCGTTACGAAGGCTCCTGCTTCCCAAAGATAATCAGACACTCACTCTTGTCCTCGGCGGTCAGTATTTTTCGGTCGACAATGATCTTCCCGAGACCTGAGTTATTCCAATCACAGGCATTCGCGCCCCTCGAACCGCTCGCAATCCGTCCGAAAAAAGCGAACCTTTCGGCCCCGAGGCTTTCGAATTCGCAACCAAGAAGTACATGCAGAGAGACGCTGAATTCGAAGTTGAGTCTGTAGACAAATCTGGGGGATTCATCGGATCCCTCTACCTCAATAAAACCGAAAATGCGGCTGTTGTTCTGGTCAAAGAAGGGTTAGCTAGTGTTCACTCATACTCTGCTGATTCATTGTCATGGTCGAAGCAACTCTATGATGCCGAGGTATGATTTTGATGAGAACTCCAGACTGTGAAATTAATTTGATATGTGTATCCAGAGCGAAGCTAAATCAGCAAAGCGGAACGTACGTCCTATCGAGTTCGCAACAATACAAGTTGCTGACATTCCAGAAACAGCTCTGGCAGGACTACGATGAATCTGCAGAAAAAGCTGCGGAGGTCGCACCAGAGGTTGAAGCAGGTCCTATGAAATCGAAGTACATCGACATAATCATAAGTGACGTGAGGACTACAAATTTTGGCTTCTCAGTTCAAATACTCAACACAGAAGGTGCTATTCGACTCGAGTTCATTAGGCGTATCTGCCCTTATCAAACAAAATGTTTTAGGCATCGCTTCTCTGGAAAAATTGATGCGCGACTTTTCGCTACATCACCAAGGCGCAGTAACCGTCCCTGCTGGCTTCACACCAAAGAGCGGAGACTTGGTATCTGCCAAGTTCTCTGATGGCGCGTGGTATCGTGCCAAGATTCGGCGTGCTTCACCTATAAAAAAGGAAGCAGAAGTCACTTTTATTGACTATGGGAACCAGGACAGCGTTGCATTCAAAGACATCAGACCTCTTGCGTCTCAATTTCGCTCACTTCCCGGTCAGGTAAGTTTCAAATAATATGATTCCGGTTTGGTTCTATGTTCAACTCTGAGACAGGCGCGCGAAGCTCGACTTTCCTTCATCAAGCTCGTCGATCCTGAAAGCGAATACTATGCGGAGGCCATTGACCGTTTCCGCCAACTGTGTGAGGGCCGCAAACTAGTCGCAAACATTGACGCACAAGAGGGTCCTCTCCTGCACCTCCGCCTTATTGATCCTCAAAATCCACAGTCAGCTACTGATCCTTACGAGTGTCTCAATGCCGAGCTATTGCGAGATGGTGTAGCTACCATTGATCGCAAGTGCAACTACCTTTCGGCGTACCCGCAACTGCTCAGAAAACTGAAAGACAGCGTTCTAGAAGCCAAGAAGGATAGGGCTGGAATGTTCGAGTTTGGTGATGTGGAGGAGGATGACTGAGTGCAAATACATATCTACATCTACAAACTGTGCATGAAGTTGCAGTAGCCTTAGTCCGAATGTTATTGAACTTGTTCGGCACGTGCTTTAGATTGCGTAAGTGTGTGTCAAAGCGGCATATCGCGAGTCTTCATTTGATCATGATTCATGATCTTCGTCTCTGATTCCTAACATTACTTGTCTTGTACTAATAGCGGCGGAGGACTACTGATAAATACTTCCTTTGACACAGCCTTCCAAATGGCAACAGGTCTATTGACCCTATCAAATAAAACTATTCAGGGGCATTTCAATGGAACGACAAATAGCTACTTACGTTTCCATTGTCAATGGAAAATTTATATCTGCAGGATGATCTTGCCACTCTAAACTTTTTGGTGAGACTATCAACCTGAGATTACGAAGAACAGAACATACCTTCGGGCTCTGTAGGATCATCGATCCCGTAGGCTAGTCTCCACGTTATCCCTTCAATGATGTTTGCCGACCTGTGGTGGCATGCGTAAGCGAAAGAATGCAAGCTCTGTACACAAAATTACACGCACAGATCAGGAGGAGCAAGGGTATGATTTTTTAGATGAACACTCTGTAGTAGTCGTCAAATATCATTTAGTATACGAGAGATGTGTGACCATACTTTGATCTCTGTATCTATTGTGGAGAAGTCCGTTGATTGTCCACCGACAACACCACAGTATTGCTGCGTGGTTCCTTGTTTGCCACCTACCACTACCGTTCGTACACCTTCGAGTTTGGACATCGTGATCTATAGCAGATTGCTAAGACATTGAATAGAGTTCTGCCATCGTTTACTTACGCTGAATAAAGAGCATGAGCTCGCACACCTGAAGATTTACAAAGAATAATCGGCCTGTGGAAGCAGAATCATGGTGGTCGCGACCAACCTTCCATTTGAGATGATGACTACGTCCTTCGCTTTGAAGAATCCTTTCCGTGGGGGTTCAACACCAAACGGCTGGCATTCTTGACCTAGGCGTTGACTAAAAGCGTCCTCGTGTCCGTTGATCATCAATTCCTGCAGAGGTTTGAGCCATTCAATGTCCGCTGAGAACGGTATATTGGAGGCGTTGGTCCACTGAGTGGGATTATAGTAAAGCAGGGCGTCTGGATCCATGACATCTTCAACGATCTTCTGCACGATCAGTTGAGCTAAAGTTCCGGCACGAGTGGCAGTATCGAGCCCCGCCTGTGGTTCAGTTGTGGATTTGGACCCTATGATCTTTGTTATCTAGGTAAGTATGGATTAAAGAACGGAGAATGATGAACTTACAATTCTGTGTAGCCACTTCCGCCTTCATTAGGGACAACCTTCTAGGTTTACGGTGCTAGATACTCACATGTGCGATACAGATATAGCCTAATGAAACCTGATTTGAAATACATTGAGCATGTAGACAACTTTAATCCTACCTCCTCCGTTATTTGTCTAGGAGTGGAAGGTCACTAGGTGCGGTCATAACGAGTCATAGAGTAGTAAGGGACTCACAACATCGACCAGTAATTGAGTAGCTCCGAGAGACTTGAGCTCCACAAGACCATCCAACAAACTATGCTGGAATGCAGAGAAATTCGCAGCCGAAAAGCTACCCAAAGCGAGGACACCGGTGACATTGTCATCAAGCATGTAGAATTGGGCTACACTGTAGCTTTCATTAAGAGCAGGCTTGGAAGGTTGCATGATTTCGGGAAGATCAATGTTGGAAAGAGGCAAAGCATCAACAAGTACATTCATCGGATGTCTTCGCGCTTCTTTGCGTGGAATGGGGGGTTGTTGTTGGAAATAACCAATTGGAAGGGGATCTTCAGAGTGCTCTTGTGTTGTCGAATGACTCACGGCGTACATATCCACACCGTTAGTTTCATTAGTTGCGATGCAGTTGTTTGCACGATATGATGCAGAGTTGGTAAAGTTCTTGGACCCCCGACCGAAACGCGATCTGTAAGGAAGCTGGTATACAGGTTAATCAAAAAGCACACCAATTATACAGTGTAGAGAACTGACCGTAACAATGTCGATGGAAGTGCTATTTACGCGTCGAATGGCAAGCTTCACCACATCCGTAAGGGGATGGACTTGCTGGGCAAAGTTGCCCATTTGATAAAGCCAACCATCGGCGCCGCGATAGTAGCTGGAGAAGAATCTGGAGGTGATATGAACGCACGGCGAAGTAGATATGCCTGTACTGCCTACGAGTTTTGGCGTGTCCCAAAGGATTGATAGCCTCCTGTAATCAAAGCATTTGAGTTGACTGCGACGAAAGGATCTTGGTCATTGATAGCAAGCACTTCGGCACCGTTGAGCTAGTAAGTGGTAGGAATCAAAAGCAGCAACAACTGTACTTTCTGAATACGCACTGTTTCTAGCTGGCCTTGCAGCTTTCCGGGGAGCGCGTTCTGCCAAAACTCAATCTCTTCACCAAATTCAGCGGATGCAACTGCAAAAGCTTCCGGAGCGATATGAACGCTCTGTCGACTATCTGCAGCGGTAAGGAGCACTAGGGGTGTCGGCAAGTACGAGATATACAGTGCTAGTAGTAACGTGTGAGCTGCGGCAACCATCGCACGCGTCGAGACTCACAGTCATAGCAGAGATTAATAACAACACAGTGTCCATCGTTGAGCCGCCTGAACGTATGAAAGATATCGAGATGGAATTCAAATTCGGACTGATATTTTTGCTGTCTTATGCGAGCCAGGTCCTTGTGTAGGTCCTCATGAACGTCCTTAGGTTCTCATATCAGATATATCGCTCGAGAACAAACTAATATCTTGCCTTGTCAAATGGCTTGGGTGCTGAAATCTGGTAGTTTACCGACGTGTGCATAGCGATTGTTTTGTTGAGAACCTCGATAATCTAGGAGGTACCATACTTGAGATGTTCATGGTACTAGCCACAGTCGACATACGTTCTCTTTAATGTCCTGATTCACTGGAAATGAATGCATACAAGACCGAACTTCGAGTGGAGAAACCCATTGTTTACCGGCAATGGCTGCACAGTAGTCCAAGGGAACAGGAGTAATCTTCGCTACAGCAAGGGAAAACAAAGAAAGCACGATAGATATGATCATGGTCGTAGTGGTTCAAGAGAAGCCCATCGCGCCCCACAATTCATTTCCTTGAACATCGACTCCCATGACTGTTCGTCTAGTCACTTTTGACATTCTACATACACTGATTACTCCTCGCATGCCAATTCATGTTCAATATGCCATGGCATTTAAGCCTTATCTGGGCGACGTTGATCCAAATTCCATCAAAGGCTCTTTTAAAATAGGTGATTTGATGCACGACAGACACAGATTCACAGTTCCCTATAACGCAATGTATAGCATTAAAGGCTCTGCAAATCGAGAAGCCTGCATATGAACAGGGAAGTCAGAGCTGGTGGACAGACGTTATTAGGAGGACTGCACTGGGGGTTGGGGTTAATCCTCAAGGTATATTCTTGATTTGAGAACTCGTCTCGATGTTAGTGCATGAATCTGCAGTTTTGGACAGGTCGCTGGGAAACATTGTTCCCAATTTAATGAAGGTGTTCAGCTCGAAAGAAGGGTACATGGAATTCGAAGACGCGCTTCCTACTCGTCAGTTGATACCAGTTGTAAAGAACCTTCCAAAAAGTTGACAGCTAATTCGCGTCCAGTTCACGCTCTCCATAAACGTCAGATTTATACTGCAGTAATCAGTAATTCGGACTCTCGAAGTCGTCAGTCCCTTTCCCGGTGGTCATTTTGGAATTGACAAGAAGCATTCTATGGCCTAGGCTCTGTTCTCACTGATCTCAATCTCCCCAACTACATGATACCGATTGTACTGAGCGAGGAAGAGGGCATCGAGAAGCCAGCGAAAGAAATCTTCTTGCGTACATTGGAGCGCGTGAATTCCATTCGAGGAGAGCGTATTCGGCCAAAACAGTGTGTACATGTTGGTGATGAGCTCGACGCGTGAGTCGCGCTCTTCTAGCTTAATTATCAACTAAAGATATTGTGCAGAGATTACTACGGTGCAGTGGGAGCCGGGATGAGAGCACTTCTCCTTAGGCGCACAGGACCAGAATTGAAACAAGACGAGGATCTAGCTGGTGTGAAGGTCATCCGACGGTTGGATGAAATTTTGCATTATACCGAGCAATCCGCTGTGTCCCGGAGATAGAAGGGGTTTAGACATAGTATTAGACGTTGCTGTTGTGTGAAAGAACAGCATGTGATCCCAGAAAAAAATTTAGAATGAACAATTTACATACATAGGAGGGATTATACATTGTCGAACTCTTGACCTTGTATGGCATTTCGTCCCTCGGACGCAAGGTCTTCTGCTTTGGCTCCAAGCCTAAGAACAGTCCATCGAATTACAAGAGGGTCCTGTCGCATGATCTTGTTCAAAGATTGCAGTGTGCGTGGGGATGTATCAAAATGTAATGTCCAGTAGCTTAAAAAGGAATAATTTTTAGCCTTCCATCAGAGAACGCCCGGAAACGCGAGCAGAACACGTACTCTCCATAAGTATTGTACCCAGCATGACGTTTCATCCTTTGTGGCAGGCCAAAGGTACCCCAAGAGTCGATTTTACGCACAACACCTCCATTATTCATAATGTGTCTGCATGTTTGGTCAACGAGTTGCTTGATATGTTTCTGAATGACATTGAGCCTGTATGAGAAATATAAGAGAAAAGCATGCGTACATATTCGCGAAAATGTGTAGATATGCATAACATTTGATACAAAGGCATGCTGAGGATGGTTTGGGAGGAGGAAGTTCAAGGAGAAGTTCTGGATTCGGAAATACCTAAGGCGCGTATCACCACGTGACAGCTGGCGCTTATAGATTATGGCTGTTTATAGCACTTGAACTTCTACTACCATCTAGCTGGAGATATGATGAACTCCGTTCCTTTTAATGAAATCCAATTCTTCCCATACACGTGTACCTCTTATTCTCATCGCAGTCACATTTCTCTTTACTTCGTTTTCTCCTCTTTTAAAATCGAAGCTACATCACAGATAAATCGACAATATCATCCGCTGTATTAGTATCCAGCAAGGAGTGAAATCTTCATTGTCGATTGCAAGTTTTTTTGCGCGGCTCCGTCCGTGTTGGAACTAGCTTTTTTCTCTCCGGTGGCGGTCGAAGCAGTAAGCAGTGATGCGATTATCTATCGAAGTTCTTAAAGTCCTGATCTAGATATCAGTGACGTGAAACCCCAAACCTCTACAACCTTCCGTGTCTAACACTCAAATGTGAAAACACAATCACTTGCCTTTGTGATATCAATGCTCTCCGCATAAACCTATGAGCTCTTCCTCCTAAGTCTCAACTGGACTCAATTTCCAAGAAACTTTTGGAAGATGACATTGGTCAGTAGTTTCACTGCCTGGCAACAGGTTTCCGAAGCGCGAATCGCGCCCTTGACGTGAATTTAGGGCTTACATCAATATTCTATCCTCGTTTCAGGTGTCTTCTCTGTAAGTTTATTTTCCTTCATAATCTGTTCAGTCCGCGGCAATACCCTTTATTTACTTCTTTCATGCCCCCACCATCTCCCTCTCTGTCCTTCAAGAACGGTGACGGCCTTCAACCAAGACTGCAGACTGTTATCAGACCTCATCCTCCTCGTCTGCAGCATTCTCCGTCGTTGCCCAATATATGGTCACGCCTCTTTTCTGCCATGATGTCGCTGCTGTATCTGACGGAATTTCCTCCACAGGTTCCCCCCACATTCGGGCCCTATACCCCAAAAACTAATCAGGATGTCTTCTGATAATGACCACCTTTTGTTGGACTCGGAGTATCCCAAAAAACACAAAGCGCCACCTCAGGCTAGTGACAAAAAGCAGTCTGAGAAACCGAATGTAGTCCCTTCTTGTGAAAAACCGCTGACGAATCGTCCTCACGTCAAGATTAATGCACAAAACACGGCTAGCAGGAAACATCGTATCGACAACGAGCCTCACAAGCTCCTGACTCCGCCACTTACGCCGTCTTCCAGCATCAGGACCACCACTAGTGTTGACAGTAGTCTGGGTCATGGTGATAACTTTGCTATTGTCCTGTCCACTGAAGTTGCCGGCGGAGATGACGATCTTTGTCCATCGAGATTCTTGCGCGTAAGTAGCCTACATAAATTCTGTCCATTCACTTTTTTGCTTGTCTCTGGGCGATACCCAATTCAACTTTGTCTCGCGAAAAGACTGTCGAACTGACCCACTACACACAGGTCGACAACTTCTCGCCTGATGTACCTCAGAAAGTTTTTCAAAACGCCATATCATCCTTAATAACGACACCACAGCTTGCACGCTATCGCCCTGACACCAAATTTCCTGCTCCTACTACGTTCTTCAACAAGGATGACATAGCTGAAACCAATCACAGGCAATCACTCCTGGAAAATCCTATCAAAGGACTCCTCTTGCGATCTGGATTCGTTTTCCTGGCATTTCACGATCTCCGAGATGCTATTGCAGCCAAGACGTATTTCGAAACTCGTCAGAGTGATGTCTTTGACAGCTGTGTCGATCAAGCTAAAGATGAGATAGGCAGAAAAAGACTGACGGGCACATTTTTGACTATGGACCAGGTTACCATTGTACGTATCGCTCTTTCATTTCCCTATGTTTGCTCATACTCCGGTTCGCTTTTAGGAACTGGGAGAATCGACTTTTCTAGAGTCAATGGACGCTTCGTTTCAACTCACGGTTGAGCCGGATGTACCCCTAGAGGATGTCTCTATAAACTTAACGAAGCGCACCTACAACGAAGACGTAGAGACAAAGAAAAGTGTCAGAATCGCGAGTCGGGAGATCGTCTTATTGCGAACTTTTCTGGAGAGCTTTGGCGATATCAGATCATTCTCGGATACGACACCGGACAATGAGAGTCGGGCCTCCAATTCTGTATGCTTTCCTCGGTTCTACTGGGACTGAAATTGACTATTCCGACTCCTAGGAATGCAAAACGTTCCGCGTCGAATTTTTCGATATCCGCGAAACTACTTTGGCATATGAAGCCCTAGATGGCATGGCGATGTTCGGAATGAGGATCAAAGTTTCTGGCCGCGAAAACCTCGAGAGCATCGAGAATATGAAATCTACCGCTGATCATGAAGATTCTGATGTGATCCAAGCCGAAAAAACGACGATAGTTCCATTCCCAATTTCTAGAGCATCCGACGACTGTATTCAACCTTTCGGACCTCCTGGACAGCTATCGCAAACCCGCCAGCTTTTCTCCATTTCCTTGCCCGTTGATGGTCTATCGAATGATGACACCCCCTTAACTGCGTTTTCCGACCCTTCGGAGAACCGTGGATCTCCTCCAGTCTTCTATACTTCCGAAACTCACGTCGTTAATGGTCAGGTTGGGATCAATGGTAAAACTCCCGATGAAAGAAACACGTTAGACCCCCAACATCAACTCGTACAAAGCTACTATGGATTTGCTTATCCTGCAACCGACCGGGCACCAAATCAGGCGCCTCTCGTACCTTACTTTGCGTCGACCCCAACTCCTCCGCCTCTTGCATTCCATTCCGGTTATCTCTCCCAACCCCTTCCGCCTCGTTTTTTAGGACCTGGACCGATCAATAGTTTTTCTGGAGGTATTCCATTAGAACGTGATCCTTATGCCATGCAACATATGAATATGGCTTGGCCAATCGAGATGAATGGTATTCCTGCCTACCCTTCCGGATTCCCGCTCAATGCGAATGCTCCGCCCCCTCAAGATCCGTATTGGCTACAAAACGCAACGCCTACGGGCTTTTCGGGAGGCACAGCATCATACTTTTCTCCTGGCGTCCCTTGTCTCCCTGGTCGACCCCCTAACGACGAATCGTCTGCACCCTCCTCGTCAGCTCAAGAAGGTTCTCCATGTAGCCACGACTCACCTCCCCCTTCACATAATGGCAAAACTTCTTTGACAAGTTCGAGTAAAAAAGAGACATCGGAGCACAATCAACTCAACCTTGTGAAGATTGAAACCGGCGTTGATACTCGAACAACAATCATGATCAAGGTATGTTCTTTCCGTTTGTGTATTTTCTATTTGAGGAAGCCGACGATGTTTAGAACATTCCCAATAAAATGACCGACAAGGACCTCATGCATTACATTGCAAAAGTATGTCCGAGAAGGATTGATTTTCTCTATTTACGGATGGATTTCAAAAATGGTGAGAATTGTTTGCCCTAGACATTCTTACAAATGAATGATATGTTTGTCAGGATGTAATGTGGGATACGGTGAGCACTCTAGCTACGATGATACTGTCAACTAAGCCATTCGTTGTCATTAGCCTTTGTGAACTTCATAAGGTAAATCCATTCTCCTCAACTGGACGTCAATACCCGCTGATGACGAGTTTGGGATCAGCGTTGAGGACCTAGTACTTTTTGCGAAGTCCAGACTTGGTCAAAAATGGTTAGGCTCGCTCATCAGATTCGGAACATTGAGAACATCGCTAATACATACTTTCATCTATTAGGAATATGTTTTCTAGCGAGAAGGTACTGCAGATGAGCTACGCGAACTATCAGTGGGTCCTTCGAATCTATTGCTATGTATCAACTGAAGTACTATTGTAGGGGCAAGGAAGCTCTCGTCGAGAAGTTCAAGAACTCCTGCATCATGGACGAGCGGGAAGCCTGGCGACCCAAGATCTTCTATTCTGACCCAGGTCCTGAACAAGGTCTGCCAGAGCCTTTCCCTTCTGCTACCCACCAGAGGCGCAAGGAACGTTCATCGCACAACAGAGGGGATCTCTTTGTTCCCGGGAATTGTTCGCTCCCTACACAAAATCTATTGAATGCCCCGTTCGGCCCTCGGAGGTTCGATTCCAGCCCACACCGCCGCGAACGTGAACGCAATCATCGTCGGCAGCGTACCACTACCACAAGAGAGTAATTCAAATATTCCGTGGCTGGATTGACTCAAACTCGAATTCAATGTTCAAATTTATTTCTATGTATTTTCAAGTCGCTTTTGCTAAGAAAAAAACATCATCTCTAATTCCTAGTGCTTTGCTTATCGTAATAGTCTTTTCTCTCTTCGAACTCCCTGCTATTGCTATCCATTTGTTTGCATGTTCTAATGTTGCCACTATGTATATATATACAAAACCGTTCGGGGGATAAGTTTGACCTTTCTTATATTTGTACAGTAGTACGACCTAGTACGACTTATTCCATAAGAACCTGTCCGGGCCGCTCGGGTTTGTTCCCACAATTCCCCACAAAATATTGCGTACATACTCCGAGAAAAGTGCTTGCTGCCCGTTCTCCGCGTTTTTATTCCACTATCTTTTACAATATGAGAAAGCGGTTACGATCGTAAGTTTTCATTGGAAACTCTATCTCTTCCTACCCACATATCCGATGGCTCACGGAAGTTGAATTGTTATCATCTTTGATTGAATACATTCTAAGAATACTCACACCGCTTCTACAGAGTTGAAGAAGGTTGAAGATTGATTGGCTCTTCTCATTCAAAATAACATGACCTATGCTGAGCCTGAGCCTGGTGTAACCTGCTTGCACCACATATACAGTACGACGGCATCCAAATATGGTATGGACTGGTATGGACTGGAATTGACCAAATTCCATGAGGTAAATGCTCCAGTATATAAGCAGATAGGTAAATATCATTAGTCCAGTTCACCCTTCCCCCGGCCATATGAACACCGCTAGTCCCACTTGTTCGTTTTTTCACATCTGTGTAGTTGTCAGGAGTACTCACCGAACAACATGTACTTAGTGAAACCCGCGGCCGTCGCTGCGCTCATAATCGAACATGCTGTTATAAAGCACAACACCCCGTATGAAGTCATTTTTTCCAAAGCTGTAAGTCCTTTCTTCTGTAAGGTTTTCTAGGCTCAATTTCTTCAGTTCTTGGCGGGCGTCATGTTGAGCTTCGGAGGCCTTCTATCGGAAGTCACATCAGGAGGCGCTACTTCGCTGACAACCTCGAACCCCGGCCTCGCGAAGGTACTAGGAGGTTTTGTCTTTCCCGTTGGTTTGGTGATGTAAGCATTCTTGGACAACTACCCTTTCAAAGGACAAACAGCTTACCCTCATCTGAAATCTTCAAGGATCGTGCTCAACGGTTATGAACTACTGACCAGCAATATGATGGTGCGCTGCTTTCCTTCTCGTATTCTTTATGCAGCAGGCTTTCACCCCAAACGGGAACTATACAGTATTTCCCAATGGCCGTGGCCAAAAGAGCGGTACCCTGGTGGAGCTTAGTACGAATATCCTACAGTATATTCTCGCATCATCTGATATTGTCCCCGTTATTTCTACTAGCCTGTGAATTGGATCATTGGTAAGAGGTTCCACAACATCGTAGCTATCTGATGCTATCGTGTATACACAGTGACTTTCGGGAACCTTGTGGGAAGGTCAGTCATCCTAATTCCTTTCGTTTTCATGTAATTTACCGTTTCCAAAATACCTCTGTCAGCCTCTTCTTTGGAGCAATCCTGGTCAAATGTGAGAAAGACGGACTGCGAACGATCAGTACCTTCATTTAATACTACAGACTTAAGACTCCGGCATCGTCTCTACTGCACCATACAACACTTACATCGTCGAATTTGCCATGTGAGCTACTATGCAGTCTTTTGCCTTTTGCTTAGATCTAAATTCGAGCCATCTCATCTCTGTTCTCATTTTCAAGGAAAAAGGCCTCGGAACCCGAATGGCATCAGATATTCTTGAGGGGGATCGGATGTAACTGGCTTGTATGCATCGCAGTTTGGGTCAGTGAACATGGATTTCGTATGTATTGTTAGTACTATTTCTAATGACGGTTACCTAGCAAGCTGCCGGCGCTCGAGACACTATATCCAAGGCGAGTGTTTCATACCATACAAGTTGACCATTGTTTCCGGAGATTCAATGTTGTCTCCACAGATATTCGCAATCTGGCTTCCGATTTGGGTACGCTCAAGTCTTGCTTAACACGATAAGGTCATTTTGAATGCCATGCATGCGCCACTGTTGACAGGTATTCGTGGCTTGTGGTTATGACCATGGTTCGTCCATTCCGTCGACTTATAGTTCTTAGAGATCGATTTTCCTCCAGTTGTTGCAAACATGTTTTCGGTCCCGCTGGGGATCATGTTTGGAGCGGATGTACGTAGTTCTAACTCTCTCAGTCTGCTACATTTTTCAAATATTGTCACCCTCCGGATTATAAGCTGACAGCAGCGGAGTATATTCGAAAGTAAGTTTCCCCCTGTTTAAATTTACAGGGCTTACTACCGATTTTCAGGTCTTTGATCGCAGCTTACCTTGGAAATGTCATCGGTGCACTGTTTGTCGGAATGCCCGCCACATACTTCTACTTAAGAGATTACAATGCAGGGAACATGCGTGCTGCAGAAAACGGGGAGTTGTCAGCTGGTGAACTTGCATCTGGGGTGACGGAAATACAAGTTAATGATAGTGACAATAAATCCAAGCGACAATAATTAGTCGTAGTCGAACGGGCACCAAAGTATTAGCGTAATCAATACCATTTCTTCGAATAGTTCGTAATTCATGATATGGTAAACCTTCACATGAGATCTACATAGAGCCAACAAGCCATTCGGAAATAGCAGCCAAAAGTTCTCTCTGAGCGTCTTTCTGTATCGCGAATGGCAAGGCCAAACAATGATGTGATGCGTCCGGCGCTTCGTGGTATGTCACTTTACCTCTCTTCTCCGAACCTTTGTCATCGTGTCCTAAGTCCCGTACCATTCGGTCCCTCAACAAACGGATCTGGGGCAACAGGTTCTCCGCTGCACCAGCAGAAATGAACGTCCTCGGGAAATCTTCAAAGTCTAAGTCTAACAGAGGATGTCGAGATGAGGGTGAAATGTATTCATTTATTGCAGCTACATCTGTTCCATGAGGTCCTAAGAAGACATGTTGGGAATAGCTCGTCATTGGACATTGAGGTCCGAACATGTAATCGGAAACTAGCCAGGACTTAGTGTTATTAATAGTGGCAGATTCGAGCCGAGCCTTAACGGGTGCTAGTCCAATGTCGGCCCATGGAGACAGAAGGATGAGCGATCCAGGAACATCGGGGAGGTCGACAGCCTCACTATGGCCGTAGTAGTCGATGAGATAGCGAGTGAGGGCTAGCGCTAGGTTCCCTCCTGCAGCAGACCCTTCTATAATGATATTTGAAGGATTAAATCCGATGGTATGAACAAGATGGTAATAGCCAGCCAAAGCGTCAACGAGGGCAGCAGGAAAAGGATTTGATGATCCGGAAGAAAGACGGTAGTCGATGGCGAAAGCACAGTTGATGCTACAGTCCAAATTTAGTAGGCGTTGGATCACTTTTGCATTTACACCGGAAGGATGAGCAGTATCATAGGTATATGCGCCTCCGTGGAGAGAATACAACACTTTTTCTCCAGGTAACGCTCGTTTGGGGATAGTTGCGTTGACACTCTTGCAGTACCAGTATCCTTGAACATGGATGGAAGACACGGAAGCAGTCCGAGACCAGACGGCAAGGTCGCCGACCACTAGTTTAGGTATCGGTGTTACCCAGACACAGTATACACCTTCTCCGAGTGCTCCAAGTTGGCGAGTTGGATAGCCTGATGCGGCCTTAGACATTGTTCTGTAGGACGTGTTCAACTAACTTGTTTGACCTCTATGAAACCTTTGACACGTACTTGGCCCGTACCGACACGAGATTGCGAAGGAGTTGAATCAGAAAAGAGTCTTTCATGGACCAGGAAGGGCGAGGACGCCATGACCTGCAGGAATATTGAACGTTGACATAAGTCAGAGACGACGAGAAATTTGGAGTTTTATTTTACCTTGGAATACTCAGCAATAACCAGAAAGGAACTTTGACAAGGACGGTCCCTACAAACTCGAATGCGGTGTATAAAGCCTTGTAAGGTTGGTGCCGAAGTGAGATTGCCATGAAGGTTAGGAGGAAGCACCGAATAAGTGCTTGACGCATCGAAGCTACGTTCTTACATAGATAGAATAATTTACTACACAGTACACCAAGTAACGTACTGAGTTCGGGAATGAAGGAATCAACCATATAATTTTGGGATAAACAGCCGCAGATTAAGTAGCAGCGATCCAGGAAGCTATCTCTCTGAGAGTGTCACTACGCTCCGGTTCATGATACGGCAAAGCGACCCAATCATGCGTAGCATCAGGAGGGCAATGCCAGTGCACTTTACCATCCTCTGGTCGAACTCCGTCACCTTCGCCCAAGTCACTCACCATCTTCTCCTTCAAAGAGCAAAGCATGTCATAAAAAACCTCGGCACCTCCCGCTGCAATGAATGTCCTCGGGAAACCTTTGAAGTGAGCGTTCATCGCAGGGTTCCGTGACGCAGGCGAAATCATGGGATTGGCGTCTGCAGCGCCAAGACCATGGGGACCCAAGAAAGAGCGAATGGAGCGAACTAAGCCCTCTTCGTCGACGAGGCCAATGTAGTCTGACTTGGCGTTATCGAGCCAGGATGAGTTAGGACTAGCGACTTGAGGACTGAGGTCGGCCCATGCCGAAAGTAGAATAAGAGCGCCAGGTGTAGCAGGGAGGTCTGAGTTTGGGTGCTCGACCAGATATCTGGTCAACGCAAGAGCCAGGTTTCCTCCGGCGCTATCACCTATATACATTCATAGTTAGGCTGATTATATAGGTGCAGATGGTTTTGATTTCAGACCTTCAACGATTATATCCAAAGGGTCAAGTCCGACAGTTCTGACGAGATAGACATATCCTGCCAATGCATCCAATAGAGCTGCAGGGAACGGATTTTGTGCTTCCAACCCATCTCCAGAGGAAAGTCGGTATTCACAAGAAAAGACTCGATGAACAGAGTCAACGTGCTGGAGGAGTCCTCGGGTAATAGCTGCAGTGGGATCTGAAGGATGGGCAGAAAGGGCCGTATAACCTCCTCCGTGAAGAGCGTAAACAACTTTTTCTCCGGGCATAGGAGGAGCTGCGACGTCAATTGTAGATCCTTTCTTGTGTTGCCAGTAGCCTGGAATCTGAATGGAAGAGACATGGGATACATTGGCCCAAAGCTCCAGCTCGTCTTTGATCAGTTCTGGGATAGGAGGAATCCAGACGCCGTTAACATCCAAACCGGAGGTGATAGCTAGATGATTTGGTCTTTGTCTCAAAGGTCCAACTCTGCAGAAAAACCGTCGGTACGAGGTCAGATGGACTTTTACTAGAGATGGACCTTTTCGTGATTGCTACCATATGTCGCGTCAGCTTGAGCTTGACAGATCTTCCTATAGTCCATCGAGCTCTAGGACGCCATGACCTGACAGAAAGTTCGGAACTGTTCGAATGTGTTTAAAACAGAATAACTACTACTTACTTGGGAATTGCGGTAAGAATCCATGCTGGAACTCGGAGAAAAACCGTGCTGAAGAGCTCGTAGGTCAGGTATAGACCTTTGAAAGGCTGGTAGTGGAGTAGCGAGACCATGAGATCTTGTCGTCCATGAGAGGTACTTTATATACACTCGGTTATTGTCGATCCGTCGGCGAATGCAATGAGCAGCTGACAGCCGCTTGAGTTGCTTTCCCACCCAGGCACCAGCGCAGCTTCTATCTTGAAATTTGCCATGTCCCAGTCAAGTGCCGATTTTGAAAAGGTCGTCAAACAAGAAGAAGCCTATCTTCGCCTCGTACATCCTACGCCAGAAGAAACACCAACATGTATCAATCTTTTCGACACGTATCTTTCCTGCAACGGCGCGTCTTGCTTGATTTACCGAAACTCCGATACCTCTCATATCGCCTTTTCACAGCCATTCGATCACAGATAAAATCGTTCTATAGATATGGAGAGAGGACTCATTGCAGCCAAAAGTTGGAAGACTTCAAATTTTGCCTCGGTCTGACGCGGATGGAGCCGGAAGAAAGACGGGATGTTTGGATTCGCAGACGAGCTGAGTGGTGGGCTCAAAGACGCCTGGGGAAGAGCAGTGAAGACGTTTGGGAAATACGAGTGTGAGTTTTCTTTCACTTGAGTTGATAGTATCATTCAGTTGTTGTTTGAAAATAGAGAACCGCCAAAAGACTTTCCTAAAGTTATGATTGAAGAGGATACAAAGGATTCTACTACTGTCGTTTGAGCAATATACATCTCTCTCGATTTTAAACATAGAAATATATGTAGTAATCATAATATACATCTGCTTTATACTTCATAAGTACTCTAGATAATTCATATGTTTGTCCAACTGGAAGTACCGACGCTCTCTTGAGTCGCGTTTTCAAACTCCGATGGCTTACGGTAGCCCAGCTATTTAATATTATTGTTTTGCGACGCGACTTGTACCACAACCTGCAATGGTATGGTCCTCAAAGCTCGCGTCAGCTTCTTCTAATCTTATCTTTTGCAGTCTACTCCTCGACGTGCTACAAAAAGGCAAAGGTCGTCTTCACCCGGGGGCTCATCACCAATCGCGGCTCCTCGTACTCCTCTTCGTCGTCGAGACTCAGAGTCATCATTGCCACCCTCATCTCCAGTCGCCTTCGATGACACTGATGATAGCATGGACGAAAGAGATGCTGTCCCCGACCTTGACGATGGTGAAGACAACGATGACGGTGAGGATCTGTATGGTGACAATATGCAAGAGTGCGTTTGGATTTCGTCGCGTCTTTCTCTTGCGCAATACTAATTCTCGTACTCAGAGACTATGGCACCAATGAGCTTCTCGATCGATACGATGCAAATGGCCTTGACGATGACGAGGACGTCGAAGAACTCTCGGCCGCAGCGCGTCGCTTAGTAGAGAAAAAAATGGACAGACGCGACCGTGCTGCGCGAGGTGGCAAGGGTGCTCGAGCTGCTCAGCGGTCGCGTGCTCCCGCATTTCTGGACGACGACGACGATATGGATGATGATGATGATGAGCTCTTGCGAATGAAGCGAAGAACCAGGAGACAATACGATGAAAGAAGAGACATGGATGATATGGATGGACTAGAGGATGTGAGTTGTCTGTTTTTCCTTTTTTTTGGATTCGGTTTATCGTTGTATGATACGCAGGAAATACCTCTTGAGCAACTCAGTGACATTAAGGCCAAATCCATTGTTGAGTGGATCGCCAACCCACGTGTCAAGCGTTCAATTGTCAAGCATTTTCGCCAATTTCTAATGACTTACGTTGACGAACAAGGCGCGTCTGTATACGGACAAAGAATTCGGAATTTGGGAGAAAGTGCGTTATCTCCCAGATTGCCTCCAAATTGATATTTATCATTTCCTTCAGATAACTCTGAATCACTTGAAGTCTCTTACAGCCACCTAGCTTATTCGAAACCTATCCTAGCTTATTTTCTCACCAATGCGCCCACTGCCATGCTTGCCATATTTGACGAAGTTGCCCTCACAGCTATCCTTGTGTACTACCCTGCTTATGAACGCATCCACTCCGAAGTACACGTCCGAATCTGCGACTTGCCTTTCGCATCGTCATTACGAGACTTGCGGCGTTCTAATCTCAACAACCTAGTCCGTGTCAGTGGCGTCGTCACGCGTCGTAGTAGCGTTTTTCCTCAACTCAAATACGTGAAATTTGACTGCAAAAAATGTGGTGCCGTTCTCGGTCCATTCTATCAAGATGCCACCAAGGAAGTCAAAGTAAGTTATTGCGCAAATTGCGAGAGCAAGGGACCTTTTCCTGTGAATTCGGAACAAGTACGTATTCTTATAATCAGGCAAAGCTAATACCCTGATCACTATTCTTTTAAGACTGTCTATCGAAATTATCAGAGGATGACATTGCAAGAGTCTCCAGGGTCTGTTCCAGCTGGTCGTCTACCTCGTCACCGTGAGGTTATCGTCCTCTGGGATCTGGTAGACAGTGCAAAGCCAGGCGAGGAAGTCGTACGTTGTCCAAGCGTCCTTCCTTCCAATCCACAGATTGACGTCCGTTCCTTAGGAAATCACTGGTGTTTACAGAAATAATTTTGACGCGTCTCTCAACGCCAAGAACGGTTTTCCGGTATTTTCGACCATTATAGAAGCCAATCATGTCAATAAGAAGGAAGACCTTTTCGCTGCCTTCCGTCTCACCGAGGAAGACGAAAAAGAGATGCGCGCCCTCTCTCGGGACGAACGAATTCGAAAGCGTATAATCAAATCCATCGCTCCTTCTATCTACGGCCACGAGGATATCAAGACTGCCATTGCTTTGTCACTTTTTGGTGGTGTCTCCAAAAATATCAACGACAAGCATCACATTCGTGGTGACATCAATGTTCTCCTATTGGGTGATCCTGGTACAGCCAAATCACAATTCCTCAAGTACGTCGAAAAGACTGCCCATCGATCGGTCTTCACTACTGGTCAAGGTGCTTCTGCGGTCGGTTTGACCGCGAGTGTGCGCAAAGACCCGGTCACACGCGAGTGGACCCTCGAGGGAGGCGCACTAGTGCTTGCGGATAAAGGTACATGCCTTATAGACGAGTTTGACAAGATGAACGACGCGGATCGGACATCTATTCACGAAGCGATGGAGCAGCAGTCTATCTCCATCTCAAAAGCAGGTATCGTTACGACACTACAAGCTCGTTGTGCCATCATAGCGGCAGCTAACCCGATTCGGGGAAGGTACAACCCGACAATACCATTTCAACAGAATGTCGAACTCACGGAGCCTATTCTTTCACGTTTCGACGTGTTGTGTGTGGTAAAGGATACGGTTGACCCAGTAACGGACGAGCTGTTGGCGCGGTTCGTAGTCGGGAGTCATTTGAGAAGTCATCCTTCCTTCGACAAGCAGGCGGATGAGATGGATGTTGGAACTACGGTCGACGAGGATGTAAGATTTTTACACATCCCTCATAAATTGAGATACTCATTCCTGGAAAGCTTATTCCTCAGGACATCCTCCGCAAGTACATTATGTATGCGCGCGAAAAGATCAAGCCGAAACTATACCAGCTCGACCAGGACAAAATCTCGAGACTGTTCGCTGACCTCCGACATCAATCCCAAGCTACTGGTTCATATCCAATTACTCTGCGTCATTTAGAAAGCACGATTCGTATGGCAGAGGCCAGCGCGAAAATGTCTTTGCGGGAGTACGTTCGTGCGGATGATGTCGACTTGGCCATTGAAGTCGCCGTAGGCAGCTTTGTGAGCGCACAGAAGATGAGTATCAAGAAAACGTTGCAGAGGGTAACTTCCATTCCTATTCGTGCTGAGGATGATGCTAATGCAGATATGGGTTGACCAGGGTTTCAGAAAGTATCTCACACAATCCAAAGACCACGAAGAATTGCTGGCATTCTTGCTCGGAAATATTGTCAAGGAGAAGGCTAGGTTCTACATGCTCCAGCGACATGAACAACCTGAGTTGATCCAGGTTAAGACCAAAGAATTGGAGGAACGGGTAAGCAACATTCAATCGTGGTAAACTTGTCACGGAGTTGCTGACTACAGGAGCATCTGCTCTTCAGGCCAAGGAACACGAAATTTATGATATCTCATCCTTCCTGCACTCCAAATTGTTTGCTGCAAATGGCTATAAGCTCAAGGATGAGAATATCGAAAAGAAGTTTAGAGTAGACTGATATTGTATGTCATGCATGTTGTATGTTTTGCTTTCGCTGTTGTATTCTAGTCGAGTATGTGTTTGGATTTATTCAATATTCTATCAGTTGCGGCTGAGCTAGGAGTATAAGATAACTACCGATACAGTAAGACAAAGTGAGTCTATGTGGAAGTGCTTCGTGCTGATACAGACGAGTCAGGCTTTTCAACCTGGGATGTACCAGAGCTTGACGCTGCCTCGGGGGAAGAAGCACCAACAGTAACTCCTTCAGTTGCTCCCTCATTTGCTTTACCATCTTCGTCGTCGTCCATGATTTCTAAAATGGGTGGATCATTCAGTAATTTATTCGTAAGCTAATGCATAAGCGTGAAACGTACCATCTGCATAAACTTCAGGATGGGCTCTGAAACAGGTCTGCATCGCCTGAAATTTCTCAACACAATTGATACCTTTAGGTTCCTCCTCCGAGTATATGAAGCAGGAGAAGGCTTCACGGAATTCGGGCCCGCATGGACCATAGGCCATTCCACCAAGACAGGGACAGTCCCAGTTGATCTCACCAGTTTCCGGGTTGTAAGCACCTTGAGAGGCACCGTCTGAAGCCTCTGTCTCAGCTTCACTTTTTGTCGAGGATTCCGTGGAGCCCTCTGAATTTTGTGAAGGAGAAGCGGAAATATGGTGAGTTTCCGATGCGGAGCCGTCGAGAACCGGTGTTTTGATATCTGAGGGCAAGGTCCAAGAGTGATTAAAAGACGTAAAGTCCAAAGGGCACGTACTTTCGGAAACCGTCACGCTATCCAACGCGATACGCTGATCCCGTGTCCATCGCCATGTCGTGTACGAAGCTACCGTTATGGAAGCAGCCAAAGTAAAGCCCAGTCTGTAGGGCTTAGCATGGTGCAATGAGTGGGTCGCCTGGGTGTGAAGGCATCGTCGGAAAGGTGCTCTACGTAGAGAGAACATGGAGGAAGCTGACAGGAATAATTTTTGATTACTGTTCTTACTACTACGTGACCGGTCTTGCCGTATCGGATCAAGCCGGTAAGCCGCCTTGATCACGACTCAATATCAATGGCAAGCCGGACTCATTCCGCAAAGTTTGGACAGAAAGTCAAGTAGGTACATGAATACAACAAGTAAAGAAAAATAAAGAATTAGGAGACCTTGGAAGGCAAGATGAACATCGTAATGAGAAAATGTATTAGTGTGTGCAATCCGAGGATAAGACGTGTCCATTTAACCATCCAGCCAACCTATTACCATACCTCGACTCGTTACCGTTTACAGCCATTGTGATTTGTCCCAGCCAGGATCTTGAAGGAATGCACACAAAACTTTGCTTCCAGTCTACGAGAGATGCAATACAGTAAGTATTCGCAGAAACGAAGCAAAACACACCTGTAGTAACGGATGCCCTGCAACAATACTCAAAAAGCGTTCCAAACCTTCCCTCCGACTCTCTATTACCTCGTCCGAGAATCGATTCGTGAAGACCTTCCCTGGGAGAGGAGGTATATTCACTCTGGTGGATTCTCGTTCAAGAATGTCACCTGTGAAGGGTATTGATAATCAACAGGCTTGGCGTAGCAGGAAGGGTTGAGCAGCATACGGAAAGCTTCGAAATCGGAGTAGCGACGTCGTACAAGAGAGTGACGCAATTTGAAGGCAGGGATATTGGTCTGTCAGATAGTGTCAGGTAGGAAAGAGCGCGCACTATAAGTCTCAGAACATACCTTGCACACAATCTCATAATCCGTGTACATCTTTCGTCCAAAACCTGTACGAAAATGAATGGCCATTGAGCAATCAACGCATCTCAATGGTGCCTGCTACTCCCCGCGCCGATATTTTGTCCCGCAGATGCTAAAGAAATTGTAGAAAGCTCACCATGCGTCTGGGGGTTCCTCACTTCAATCTCCAAAAAACTTTCCGGGACACTATACATTTCTTCAATCTGAAATCATTGAGTGCAATCAGAACCTCCAGTTAGTGAAATGTCAGCCAAGAGAGGAAGCATGAAGAAGTGGTACAAACGAACGAAAGATAACAATTGATATGCGAAGCTACAATTACTCACAGTTTGCTCTCTACCGGCCATTCTCACATCGTCAAAAGTGCTTGCGCGTGCGAATGGGGACACAGCTGTCATTGCTGCTAATTACAATCCGTTGGAAGGAAAAGGTTACGGAAAGCTATACCGTAGGTAAAGCTGTAGCGCCTGGGGTGTGACTAAGCAAGTTGAAGTTATAAATACTGAGTCAGACTGAGTACGAGCAACAATCATCGCGGCACGAAGCTGGTACAAAGCTGGTACGTACGAAGAACACAACAGGATGATGAGATATAAGCAGGATTTTGCAGTAACTAGAACTAGTTCCCAAAGCAAAGAAGGAATGTATATACAGATATACACGTATAGGCATAGGCAAACATAACGTACATTGAGTATGATATTTAGATAGGTGTGCCAAATGTAACTTGCACTCGACGTGTTGGAAACTGCTGAGCCAAGTATTATAATAGTGAGCGACAAGAGCAAGATTGGAATGTTCACCGACATCACTGAAACCATCAAGAACGGGGACATAGGTAAGCGACCATAGATAAGAAGAGAAATATAGGAAAGCTGAATCAGTCGTCGCCGGCGGGACTGGTACCCCTCAAGCTCCTCTTCCTCTTGCCCCCGACAACACCGCTGCTCATCCTAGTCTGTCTCTTTGCAACCGAACGGATAGGTCTCCCCCTTGTACCTTTCGTATCTCTGCTTCTACTGATTTTATAATCACCACTTCCGTCATCATCGTCGCCCTCCGAAGTATAGTCATCTCCACTCCCACTTGCTTCTTCCTCGTCAGCATGATCAGCATAATTACCATCAGACAACGAAGAGTGATAATCTGACGCTGATTCGGGCGAAGCGTCTCTTTGAGTAGTAGCCTTCCCGACGCCATTGGGTCGAGGAGCATTGGAATCCGGAGGAGAGTCATCATGGGGTTTCCCAGATTTACGAGGGACGCGAGTCCCGGTAGAGGATTTCGTAGGAGATTTTGAAGTTGCAGACTTGGATTTTACCTGTAGGTCGCCCGACTTCTCTGAAGGAGACATGTCCAATTCTTTCGCCACATTCCTGCGAGACGGACTATTGTCCTGATCGTTCTCCTTCATGCCGTCATTGCTTTGGTTCAACGAAGGGTCGATGGGTACGTCTGATGATTTTCGGAATGGAGCGGGAGCAGATGATTCGCGACTGTCCCTTCCACGGCCATCGACACCATTGAGCAGGCCTTGTAGACCTGACACGGGGGCACTTGCTCTTTGGGGCGGAGGCGGGCCAGAATGTTGTTGCTGTTGTTGATGAGAATGGTTGTGTGGCTGCGTGTACTCGTATCCATTCAACGCAGGCCCTCCGATAGGTGGAAGGGCAAAGCCATTACTACTTGGGTACCCATTATATTGCAAGGGAACACCAAAAGCACCACCAGCATACATCGTGTGAGAAGAATGGCTAGGATGAGTCGGATAAGAAGATGGATGGGGGGAGCTATTGGGTTGGTTTCCATAGTATGGCTGATGTTGAGGCGGGTGAGGATGGGTAAGATTGGCTAGGCCGACAGGTAAGTGATGGGAATTGGGGGGTGTATCTGAGGTAGGTAACATTAGACCGTTAGCATTGGCCTGAGAGGGAACATGTAAAGCTGAGACTGGGCCAGGAGGGCTGCCAGAAGATGAAGTAGGGACGGGAGCGATACTTTGAACTTTCGAATCAATCGACTCTGGTTTACCATGACCAAGTTTGGCTTTCTTGTTCCTCTTTGTAGTACCATTACTCTCCCTATAAGGGAGGACCGGTCTCGATGATGTATCTTGAGAGTGCAAGGGTGATTGAGACGGCACAGGGGTAAGTGAGTATGATGGTGATGAAGGAGACTGGTTGCCTTCGCCCTCCCCGCCCAACGATGTCCGTTTGTGAGGAAATTGTTCTGGCCGAGGACGAGAATGAGTTCGTTCAAACAGACCGCATTTGTTGCATAGCTATGTATATATAAAGGATTAGATATCTGAAAAACAACAGCTGAGTACACCTACCACTTTTCCTACAGCAAGATTACTTCGCCTCCAAGTACTGGTATCACTGGTGTAGCAATTATAGCACCTTCTTCGAATCCGATCTGTCACCTTGGTCGCAGCATCTTCAGTATAGATGATCTCAGATTCTGGGATCGGAGTAGGGGTGAGTGTGGCAGTAATTGCAGCAAATCCATTCCCAGGAACGGAAGGAGGGGCACCAGGGCCGATGGAGTGGATATTGCTATCGGATTCGGAGGAGGGAGGTATATTCATCGGCTCTGCTCCATTATGGCTGTAATTGCTTCCTACAGTCCCATGCCCACCAGGGCCACTATAAGGAGGAGGGTGAGAACCGTAGGCGGTAATGCCAGCAGGATTGTAAGTGTAACTGGTCTGTACTGGGTATACAGGCATGTGTACGCCATTTGGATTGCCATACGGGTAAGCCGAGTGGGCATAATGATGCGGAAGAGGAGGATAAGGATCATGAGGATGAGGATGGTGACCTTGATGATGATGATGGTGATGAGGATGAGGGTATCCAGGCATGCCCGACTGTGGATAGCCAGGCGAGCCTCCGGCCACAGGTGATTCTGAGCCTCGAGGATCTCTGCCACGGTCTCCGGAAGCAGGTGGTAGTGGTGGAGGCATCATTCGACCCCAACTGCTTTCATAAGGAGAAACAGAATACATATGTGGCGGAGGAGGGGGCGGGGGGTAAGGATAATAGTGCTGTTGCTGGTATGTTGGCTGAGGTCCTGGCGGAGTTTTGGACTTAGTCCGGCTGTCTACTTCGGCATCTTTTTGCTGAGCGCTGGCCTCATTTCCCCTCAAAGACGCAAGAGTCTCCGTTGCGTTCAACGGCGGAGTAACCCCTCTGGCTGGAGAAGGACGTCGAGAGCCAGTTTTGTTGGATTGTCCAGACGGTGGTCTGGATTCACGCTCAGATGAATCTTTTGTGAGGGCCATTATCGCTGGACAAACTATCAACCAAATTCTGAGCAAAAGATTCTTTAATGACTCACCAGGTCCTGTAGCAGCTCAGCCTGCTGAAAAAAAGAACAAGTTAGAAGTGATTCTTTTGTGCCCTTGTCAACGCGTTGTCAACCCTAGTCACCCGGTATCTCCCGAGTGCCAAATAAGCAGCCAGTCCATGGTCCATCCGCCAGCCAGCTCACAGCTTAAAGACCGAATGCGCGACAGAGCAGACATAAAGGAGTAATCAGAGTCTCTTTTCTTTTGATCCTTTGATACGATCAACATCCTCCGCCCATCATCAACTTTTTTTCTCTTTGGCATCATTAATCATTAATATACGCCGCTTTTCAAAGTCTCGAAGAAAAGGAAACAGAGCAGAAATATGAATGGAGCTTGATACTCACCCAGATCGACAACGAGCACTGGTGTAAAACAAGTGGCAACTGGAAAAAACGAACCGTTGGCTTCGTCGCTGGCGTCACATTGATTACCATGAGGGCCCGCACAGGCCCGCCCCTGTCACTGTGCGTGACACATTAGGCGCCGAGACTCTTTTCACACTTCCAGTTCTTCCAGTCCAATAATCTCAACCGGTTGCAAAAATATGGAGAAGCGTTTTCTTACAGGTGATCATAATATACATTTTTACTTATGCTTAAGTTATAGCTCAGGAGATACGTATTACAAGACCAGCTTGCATGGTACTGGGATGACTATAATCGATATCTAGTCTTTATGCTCTCTTCTCTTTAGTCATCATATCGTTCAAGCATCTTGCAACAATTCCTACACCCTCTGCCACTAAACCCTTATCTTCTTCTCGCACTCGTCGCATCACCCGCTGAAATCGGTCCGGGTGCCACCTCAATTGTGCGTTTCGTATCCTTTCCTTTCGGGACTGGTTCTGCGAATGAAGTGCAGACAGAAGAAAAGCCGATATTCCTGTAGGCGTAAGATCTTCGGGTGCTGTTACTGTATGTTGCACAGGCCAGGGAATATCGGAAAATCTGATGGGCTCCGAGGATGCAGAGATCAAAGAGACCCATTGCTTCTCGTACTTCTCCCATACATTGACTATCGACTTTTCTCTCTCAGCCCTAACCCGCTCCCTGTGCTCACGCTCGCGCTCCCTAGCTGCCTGCTGAGCTCTGTATCGGTCTTCTCTGTGTTTTTCCGCTTCACGGTCGCGTTCCTGCTTGTCTCGCATACGCGCTTCAAACTCAAAACGCCGTAATTCATCTTGTAAGGTCGATCCCGCTTTAGCTTTAGCTCTCTGTCTTTCTCTCTCTCGTTCGGCAGCGACTCTCTTCCGCCTCATTTCTTCTTCATGCCTCATCCATCTCTCAGCCTCGATTTCATACTCATTCATTGCCTCCTCCCACATCCTCCTTCGGACACGTTCTTCAATATTCTGTCGTTCCTGTGTGCCGACGTTCGGAGAGCGAATCTTCTGTTCGAAAATCCATTGCTCTGTTGTCCGATTCTTCCGATCGACTTGGACGAATTCTTGTTCAACAACCCAAGCGTAGGTGTTCGCCATGTGCTGCCACGGGCCCGATGTCGCTGTGGGTTTTCGTGGAGGAGGCTGGGAGGCAGAACGATGCTTCGGCAAAACTGGTGGGTCTGTATTAGACACTGGCTGCTCAGAGTCCTGAGTTCTGAAGAGGGGTCGTGCTCTTCGAGAACTCGAATGAAGGGACGCAGGATAGTCAGAACGGAGTTCCTTCATCGCCACCAGGAAAAAAATGATGAAGTGGAAGAAGAAATAGCCCCAGTCAATCTCTATGTAAGTTATTTGGGAACTGTGAATCCCTGAGAGGCGGTGGCTGTTGATGGTCAAGTGTAGACTGAGACCAGCGTCCGGTAATGTATGATATTCACCACGTTGCAGTGGCATGTTAAAACACCTGTAGAACCCATTTCTAAACCGCTCTGAAGCCTCGTTGTGTTTGTGTACTTTCTACGAGTGAATAATCGAGAGACTTGCCTTTATCCGGTTGACGGTTGACGATTGGCACTCATACTCGGTGCAGGTCTATGTATGCGGGTATTTCACGTTCGTGAACACGACGCTCAGTTCAATTGCCATTCAATCATCTGGATCAGAGAAAATCTACTGTGGTATCAAGCTCTATCCGATAATATAAATAGTACAAATGGGGATGTGAAGCACTGAGGATGAGGACACGCGCGTCAGATTTTTGGGAGCACTCGAACTTGATAAACAGAGGTACAACCTGGTACGGTGGAAACCATGAGGCAAAGTGCAAAAGTGTAAAGTTTTTCACCTGCAAAAGCCTACCACTTGCAATAACTTGCAACGGTGCGGGTGTGAACAAAACAATCAAAGATAATCTCGCATTGGGCTTCTTGAAGCTTGAGTCCTGACACATATGCATGCACTCTCGAGTGGGTCGATAGTGGGTCAATTAATCGAGACTCAAGATAGCAGAAACTCTTCGACTATTGTGAGCAGGGTAGGTGACATCTTCGCAGATGTGAGTTGAATTGGTAGTTGAACTAGAGCAATTATTGAAGAGGACAAAGGCACCTTTATACTCTGAAAAGTCGCCTGCGCGGAGGTATTTAATAACACAGCCACGTGCCCGACGGTTTTCACTTCTTGACAATTCCGTCGCTTTAAGTTTGCGCTTGACACAGAACTCTCCTTCTTTTCCCTTCAACACAGGAAAAAAAGTCATATCGTCAATATTCACGTACAAGTCAAGATTCCTGGTGATCAGAGCACTCACACCAAGTAAGTCCAAACACTTTTATTCAAAATCCACAGTTTAACCGAATCTTCTAGAGTTTCTCGTAGCTTCAGCTTGCGTCTATGGATCATGAGCCAGCTTCGGCCTCTGATCAACGCGAGCAGCGAATGCTCGCAGTTGCAAAGTTAAAACGCGCCGCATCGTTACCGAGATTGAAAGATGGCAGACGGCCTCCAATGCACAACGAAGCCGTCAGTGAAGGAGAAAAAGGTCCTTTGGGAGAGGAACAGCAACCAGATGAGGATACACCGCCACCACAACAGAAAGAGCAACAACCTGAAGAACAATCAGAAGCTCGGGCAGGGACAGAGTCGGAGAACGAAGTGGGACCCGACAACCTGGTTGAAGGTGCCCCAGTCCCAACGCCCGCCACACGGAACAAACGTCGGTCAAGATCTAGGTCACGCTCTAGAGGCTCTAGGGACATGAAAGGGAAAGCTCGTGCTCCGACACCTAGTCCTCTTATTACTGGAGACTCTTCCCAAGATGAAGCCTTCACTGCATCACCTACCATCACCCTTCCAGTTGTTCCCCAGCTCATTTCTCCGGTCCCTTCTCAATTTCAGCGCTCCCTGCTACTTCGGTCTCCTACTCCTACATCACAGGATCCGTCCCAATACCAGTATCCCGGTACTTCGCCTCCCACCCCTCTGCCGTCCTTGGAAGCCTTGCAAAAAGGTTTATTTCGCTCAAACAGCGCCGGGAGAATGTTAGCTATGCACAAACTAACTAATGGTACGGAAAGTTACGAACCGTCACTGTCGCCTTCACCAGCTCTTAGCCCGGGGAAATTCAAGCGTACCAATACGGTTTCTGGTGGCGAGCGTAATGCTGCGCGAAAATTGCTGATGGACACTCTGGGGAGCAGGTCCCGGGTGGCCAAGGATACTGACGGTAGTGGAAATGACGAAATCCAGGCACCTTCGCCGTCACCCAATCCCAAGAGAAGACGGCGAAGATCTCGGAGAGGCTCGTCAGGTGCCAACACGGGAATTTCTGACTCTGAATTCGCTTCGACTTCTCCAAATACTCCTATCGTTCCACCAACTCCTTTACCTCCAACTCCCTTGGATCTTTTCAGAGCTCGTTCTGTTACTCCGAACCAGTTACCTAGTCCTCGAGCTCTCAGTCCTGCTCTCTCCAAGGCAGAGTCTCCTCAGCCTCCGCTCATCTTTAACGAATCGCGCCGCAGGAGTGTCGTTGTCGAGGAAGAGGATGAGGAAATTTCTGCTCTTTCGCGCAGGCTTCCATCTTCCCCCACACGGAAGCTTCCTTCACCGCCGGCTTCGTTTCTTAGTCGAATGCCTAATACCCCGGAGTTGACCGACTACCCCACAACGTCTGGTGTTGGTGTTCCGGTGTACCTGAATCACAGGGATGATATATTTCCAAACAGTCCGTTCAGCAGACCCTTAAAGGAAAAAACTTCTCAAGATGACGACGAAGAGGAGATTGTCTATAATACAGACACATCCAAGGATCTATATGCATTCGACGCCATCGAGCGTGAAATCAGCTGGATAGCTTCACCTGGTGTGTCTTTTTTCCCATATCAAGGAGCACCGCACTTAATTGTTATGATCTAGTACCCGAGATACGAAGACCCATATACGATAATGACGATGACGATGAGGACGACGGCGATTACCCGGACGAAGATGAGGCTCCTTACGATGAACGACCTCCTTCGACTCATTCTAGATCTTCCAACGAGGAAGTTTACGAGGATATATCTCCGCGGGTCTCTTCTGATTCACAAAATGTACTCATCGAATCTGACTCAATGCCGGATGTCACGCCTTTGTATGCTCCCCCTTCACCGTCATCTGTTGCCGCTCTCTCGCCCGCTTCTATGCCGCGCGAGAGTGATGGATCCTTGTCGCCGCAATATCACAACCGTCCATCCCCTAGATTACAAGGTGAGCTCTCTCCTATGAGTGCAGAGTTTGGCGATCTGGATGATCGACCTATCGTCAATGACAATTCATCCAAGCGGAGTGGGGATTCAACGTCAACCAGTGCCTGGGAGAAAGTCAAAAGTACCTTTACGCGTTCTAATTCTGTTACTGGGAGAAGATCTCGGAGTAACAGTATCGTGACTCGAGAAAGACGTGACCATACTGATTCAAGCATCAGCCGGGAGAGTGGTGCGAGTATCAACAGCCCAAGAGGTGATCCTAACGGCGGATTTGCTTCTCAGCAATCTCAGGCACCTGTGTTGTCCCCATCAACTTCCGCCCTATCATTAGCGCCTCAGTCAATTTCCCGTGTCTCTCCAGTCCCGCCCCCTACATCTGATACCTATGCGCGGTACCAGAACGCCAAACTTTTCCCATTTCCAGGCATTCACAAGCTGGAGGAGGAACGGAATCGCGTGAAAGGTTTGACTCCATCCGCGTCGACACCAGATATCAATGCGCAATTTTACGCTTATGAAGATCCGACATCTCCGTCGTATCCTGGCCCTGCTGGATCTAGTAACCAGTTTGACCAGAGCAAGGACCGTACATTGATGCAACAGACGTCCGAATCGAACATCACAAAGTACTTGCTGTCACCTCCGTTATCATCTGATGCCTCCTCTTCCTCTACTTTTCCCGAGTACTTTGATATCACTCCCGCCTCTTCGACGCCGACCAACACCAATTCGATCAAACTTCCTATGACTCTTCCAGCAGTGAAGCAGTGGATGAGTAAGAACAAGAAGATTTTTTCTTCCCCTTCGCAAGTATCCCCTGCTTCGTTACCTACTTCTCCCAATGGCGAATATCGAAATGGTCAACAAGGTTTCAAGAAGCCTTCACTTTCGGATCTTTTACGGATACGAAAGGATACAGAGCTGGTATCAGATTGGGAAGATCTAAATAGTACTTCTACTGAGACTGGCACACTGGCCGACCGACCTCCTGTGTCAAGTGAGCGTAGTCTATCCGGAGAGCAGGTACCCGCTGCTACTCCACCCAGGGCATCTCCTGTTGGTATTAGCGAACACGACGTCGAGAAGACACCTAAAGCCCAGCGAACTATCACCTCCCCTACGTCCAATGTCGAACGCCTGAACCTATCTTCCTCTGCGCAATCCTCTGCGCTCCCATCTCCTCCTGATCCTCTCTCGTCCACCACTCCTGATCCCTCATCGTCCCTTAGCGATTATCCTGCACCGTCCACGTCCACGTCTTCGTCGAGTCTTTCTTCCAACTATTCCGTTGCTGCCCCACCCGGAGCTCAAGGTTCCATAGTCCTCGAACGGTTAGAGGAAAATCTCGCTAGGGGACCCCGCAGCCCCATGTGGGCCTCTGTTCTAGAAAGCCCTCCCCGTAAATTGATCCTTTCATCTCCGGTGTTACAAGTTGTCAACGCGAACACTGTTAAGGATCGTTTCCTTTTTCTCTTCAGTGATATCCTTGTTATAGCAAAGCCAGTTGCAGAGGGCGAAAATGAGGGTATGGACCTTCCCACTCCGGAAAGAAAGTTCACCGTGAAGAGCGTTGTATCATTGCAGAACCTGCGCTTCAACGCTGATCGTGCCGATCCAGTGAACAGGAATTCTACCTTTGGTTTGCCAAATCGCAACCCTCTTCTTCGGTCTTTCATTCACCAATTCAGCAAAGACCCGGATCATGCGATCTCCACGTTCTTCGCGAAGTCTGGTCTATCAGATGATCCAGTCTTTCTAGGTCAGTTGCTTTTTCGTACGACAGAGCTGGATCGGGCGACCCTTGGGAGATATCTTTCCCAGAGGACATCCAAAGTAGTTTTGAAGAGTTACGTCGACAGTTTCGGGTTTGTCTCATCCCAAGTAAACATGGCGCTCCGTGCATTTTTGATGTCATTGCATGTCCCCAGCCAGCCAGTCAATCATCACAGTGCTCTCGAGTACTTGTTGGATGCATTCGCCAGTCGATGGTACGAGGCCAATGCAAGGTTCGTTGATTATGACAAGGATCTTGCTATTCGCCTGGTACGTGCTATCATCCAGCTGAACGACCTTCTACACGGAGGCATCTCTGATACAGCTGGCCTTGGTGGATTTCCTCGACAGAATATATCCTCCAATGACTTTGTCAATGCATTTAGGAGGTATGATCCCCGCTCTCTGGTCGCTGATTCGCTGCTTGAGAATATCTATAAATCTATCTGGGAAGAACGACTTTCACAAGCAAAAGCTCCCGGTGACAATGCTGATATACTGATCACCATCAAACGGCCTCTTCCAACCCGCATCACCTACAAAGTTCAGTCCGACCCCATCATTATCCGGATACCGCAAACCGATCCTCAATTGTCAATCCACCTATTTGGACAAGGCCTTACCTTCGAGCCATCTGTTCTAACGTTTAGCCGGTCCTCAGAGGCTTCTTTTCGTGTAACGGGTAATTCTTTAGGATCCAAAACAGTCATAATTTGTCGTTCCGGACCCAACGCATTGAAGTACTCTGGTCTTCCTCTAGGTCATAATGTCAATATTGAGCGTGCATTCATGCGCAATACTTTCCAGGTTGCCTTCCTCGATCACTGCGGTGCAAAGCGGAGGTACATGTTCAGTGTTGATGATCCTTTAATTCGGCACCAATGGACCGTCTCATTGAAGAAGCATGTTGGCGAAACGACAACATCCTCTGTCACTTCCATGTCTTCTTCATCCTCGCCTTCATCCCGCTTCTACCGCGCTGCTGAACTTGTTGCATTCAAAGTTCTGCAGGAAGCTTTGATTGGAAAGAATGCTCTTCGAGGCACCAACTCTTCTGAGTTCGATGACAGCGTATTGCAGTCCCCCTCTCCTTCCGGCGTTCGTGGTCTTCGTCTGGGCCCCTCCCACGTTCGATCCAAATCACGCAGCCAAGTATATCTCCATACCAAAGCTGGGAAGAACGAGCTCGATATTAGCAATGCCAATGGGGACCTCAACAGAGGATTTTTTGATGGTCGTGAGTCTCCCTTGCCAAACAATGCGCAGCCCGTCACGCCTGTTTGGACTGGTCGTGACTTGGAGATTCACTGTCTTCAGAACAGCTCTATAACTCTAGTACTATCGTATCTGCAAGTGGGTGCACCAAAGCATGTATCAGGCTCTTTCTCATAGCCTCACAGTTGCACCCTTCGCTGTGTTGGGTGTCCTCTTTCATGTAAGCTTCTTTTCAATTTCATCGTTCTTCACACTCTTGACTACTCAGCAGGGTTTCCTAAAGCTGTACTTCTTTATTTTACACTATGTCTTGCTTTCAATGCAATTTCAGTCACTCGTATCGTACGTTGTATGCTTGGACTCTCACATTGTTTTCCTTCCCTCCTTTTTGCGATGCTCAACAATCCCTAACTATAATATCTATTCCACCTCGCTTGGTTGTTCGCCTAACTATGGTCCACGGAACTTCGCTCTTTGACCGATTATCTATCGCAGTACTCAATATCAATGTATCTAATCAGCTCATCCAAACGTTCTGTAAATTGACACTGAAATCTGAACTCGTTCCTTTATTTTTTATTTGTGACGTACATACTGTAATGTTTTTCGAGTTGCTGGAATGTATGACCGTGAGAAAATTCTTTCACGTATATCTATATATACACTCGATTTTCTTTCAACCTCTACGCAGGAATGCCACGCTGGTTTTCGCAGAACTCTACCGTCAACACAGTGCCATCGAGTTTTTGACTCCTTGATTCTTCGAGATAGTTATCCACAACTAGGAAATGTGCCGGATGACATTCTCCATGTCGATTCAAGCTGGGACAAGTGTTTGTTGTCATTGAGGATTGTCTGGTGAGTATAATCCAGTTTTCCTTCATTGGGTTCTTTTTTTGGCGTTCCCACCGCCAATGGCTATGATTTTTCAAACAAAATATACTGATTTAATGAGACCGATCCTTTGGGAGTGTGGACACCCCTTGTTGCTGAGCCTCTCTATCTCTTTATCCATGCAAACTTCCAAACTTGGACTAACAACTTTTTTTTTGTTAGAGATATACGGGATGCTTAATGCTCTGATCTACTTTATTTATATTTCATTGTGGACTATAGAATACAATGCTACCAGAATCCGGATACTTCGAGACCAATAATAATAGAGGAATCATAAGGAGCGAGGATCAGTCCTTCACAGGCCTGAATTTAACATGAACTTCTTTCACTTCTTTTCGTGACTCTTTAAGTGTCTGAAGAATTTTTTCCTCCAGGAAGACAAGCTCGTCAACCGTCAGATTTCGTGGGACTTCGGCGGTCAAGTCGACAAATATCAACGACCCCGCGCGTCGTGCACGGAGCTGGCTTACTGCAAGAACAGTGGGTTTGGAAATCAACAACGATGCGGAATCGGCGGAAGATGGTGAAGGTGAGGCCACAAGTGGTTTCAGCGTGCTCTTGAGAGATTGTCTCGTTTTGGCAGACACACCAGCGTCCGTGAGATCTCCCCATGCGCCCACTAGTAGACCAATTCCTTGTTGCAATATCACAAAGGACACCAACAAACCTGAAGTGAAAAGAAAAAGATGACAAGGACGAAATACTTGAACTAGGGATGTGACGTACCACCAATAGGATCTAATGGGAGCTTGGGAAAAATCCAAGAACCAAGGATAGCGAAAAGAGCGACAAAGCTCGAATACGCGTCGCTACGATGATGAATAGCATTCGCGAGCAAGACGGGACTGTTCTCTTCGTCAGCTACGGCCTTCGTGACTCGGTACAACCATTCTTTGACCAGCACGCTAATGGCAGCGAACCAAGCAGCGTTAGGGTCGACGGCTTCGACGTGTGAATGATGAGAGAGGACATGCGGCACGTCTGGAACTGCAGATGTTACGTTCGTGAGGATCGATTGTATAGGACCGGCAGGAAGAGTAGCGGCAGTTTCACTGAGAGCAGTTAAAAGGATGTGGTAGGAATGAAAGCCGATGCCTAGAGCTCCCCCAATTAAAAGTAACGAGACAGTCGTTGTTCCCAGTGTTTCGAACTTTGCGAAACCGTACGGGTACCATTCAGAAGGTGGTTTTCGAGAGAGTTTCCAACAGAATAGCGTTACGAAATCGCCCAAGAGATCTAAAGTACCGTGAGTCGTAGCAAAGATGAACGATGATGAGCACAAACCACTCAATGAATGCCCTGCATCTGCTAATAGAGAAGCAGAGTGCATGTACCAGCCTGCGGTGCCTTTGACTCCAGTCTACAAGTTGATACTATCAGACTCCGTTGGTTGGAAAGCCCAGTCCACTACTCACCAAAGCGATGTTGGAGAGGAGACCCAAGATTGTGATAGACGACCCCTTGTCGCCTGTACTTGATCCTCTAAGTCCCGTACTTTATGGTGAATGACAACAAACTCACCTGAGCCCTCCCAGGCTGCCATGATCTTCTCCGCACCGTAATTGTACTCTCCCGCATGAGAATGACCGCTGAAGAATGATTGCGAATGTGAATGTGAATGTTCGTGGTTATGGTCATGATCATGATCCCTGTGCTCTGCTGAGTCCTTCTTGGTCTCTGCTTCCCCGTTCTCGTGTGTGGAATGCTGTCGTCTCCGCGACATGGTTGGGTGCTTGTGGCAGTAGTGTATAGAACTCAGAGTCACCGATGTAAAGGAAAGAGGATGGAAGGAATGTAATTGGCTCCGCAGTGACACGTTAGTCTTTCTCAGGCCGAGGCACACATTTGACAGTGGGCGAGATACAGGAAGGCGACCAAGTGAGAGTCGAGGAGAAACAAACATCGTCTCCACAAGTAGTAATCCAAGTGCCGGAGGGTCCCATATAAGTTGATTCCGCGTTTTGGAGGACAAAGAGAAAGTCTAGACTAATGGCTCTCAATCGCACGTCTTAATACATCGTGGCATTCTGCATCCTCGCTTATATAGGTAACAATAGGTACCCGCCGTTATTCTTACACGGAATTCCGAATTAGACGCTCCGAAAAGTAATTTCTTTCAATACAAGCCCTCCAATAATTTGACAACTTTAGGAAACACTGGGTGTGTTTCGGTACCCAGGGTATTTCGAGCAATTGTTGGTATATCATCCCGAGGAACGTTGTAATCGGTGAGGGTCGTTGATAGGCCCAGATCAGCCACGAGCCTGGAGTCGAGGTCGATGATATCGTGTAACTGAGGCCATAAGAAATTCTCTTACTGTTTGATAGACGCCGACAACGCTAGCACATCACCTTCGACTGTACCAGTACTCGGTTTGCGCAAATAGAAAAGTGCTTTGGCGAGGTACTCCTTGTCTTGTTCCGTGCCTATTTCCGCCATGAGCTCCACGACCGGGGCAAGGGTGAGGCACTGGAACCCAAAGGTTCAGTAATTTGTGTCTTCAATCCTATCCCCTCCTTTTCTTACCGAGGTGATCCCATGAGGAATCGAGTACGCGGCACCAAGTTTGTGTCCGAGCGAATGAGATAATCCCAGCGCACTGTACTTTTCAAGCTTCAACGGCCAGAGACTCATCCAGCTTGCTATCTGAAGTTTTTGGCGAATTTCCACAGACGTTGAATCGGCCTTGGATTCGGGAAGATACTTGAACAAGTCTGCAAGAGCAGAGAGTCCCATTACCTTCAGCGGAGGAGGAATTAGTGGTCGATACAGATTTTCTTCATTCCGATATCAGTCAAAATTGGCGCAAGGATGGTGGTGTTTACAAGACTTGCCTACGCAGTGATCTAGGGCCCGAATTCCGGTAGAGAGCCTACAGATCATCAGCCGGTGTTGAAGGGGAGTAGATGAAATGTGATACCATAGATTTTCGGGCGTGGCCAATGTGAGCTCCGCGTCAAGGATAATAGCTGCAGGCGCCAGTTTCTGAGAGCTAACAGCCACCTTCTTTCCACTATCGTCTGTGTACCCAGCCCCGATCTGTCGAAATAAATTAAAGATGCATCTCGAGCAGGCCTCGGACTCGACCTTACAGAGTATTCAGCCGCACTCAGTGTTGTAGGGATAGCGATTTGGGGCATCGTCTCTCCACCTCGCTCTTGTTGCAGATAATAAAGAATAGCCTTGGCAGCGTCGACTGGAGATCCTCCTCCCACCGAGACAATGACATCGCAGCCCGCGTCGGTAAAAACCTTGCTTGCTTCTCTAATTCCAGCAATGGGCGAATGCTGAGCGATCTGGTGGAAGGTTGCGCCATACCCGTCGATGGCTTTGAGACTGCCTTCAACTTTCTTCACTACATCTGTCTGTAGCCAAATTCTGATTCGAGATCGGGATGGGTTATGTTTTGATCGGATCTACTTGCCTTCTCGTATAGACTCTTTCCAGTGAGGACCAGAGCTTTGGATACTCCCAAAAGTTTGAAGAACTTGGGCAAAGCTGTTGAAACAGATCCCGGCCCATATTGTATTCCTCGTAGGGTGTCAGTCCATCCGTAGAAGCCCTAGAATCAACCAAAGTATATTCTGAGATAACGATGGCGATCCGTAGCACTAACCTGGAGCTCGGTGGATGGGTATTCGACTGAATAATCGACAATGGACATCTTGAGAATGAACGGTAGTGAGGGGGAAAGAGTAATGTTTCACTACTGAGAAAAATCGTCAATAAAAGGTTTATCTTCACATTGGCGGGGATATCATCATATACTAATAGGAAGTGTGGGAGAATTAACCCCCTAGCCTTTCCGATGATCTTCATCGTCAAACCACCACCTTCCCTTGTGTCATCCTTTATTCGTATTGAATCTCGCAGATGGAACAGTACAAAGCCTTTCGATCTCCATAAGTCGTTTCAGATGACTACTTCCCCATTACCCGCATGGAAGGTTGGAAACGGAGCGTTTACTGGACTCTCACCAGAACACGAAAATTCACCTAAAAATACGTGGAATTTGGATGATATGAGTACCAAGTGAGTAATTGAATCAAGCTTGCTCGGCTATATCTATTTAAACGCGTGCAGAGACTCGTATAAACTATTAACATCTGCGATCATTCCTCGCCCCGTCGCTTTCATCTCAACGATTGCAGAAGATGGAACTCCGAATCTTGCGCCGTTTAGGCACGTATATTCTCCTCGAACTGCAATTAGACTCTAGAATTGCCACTCCGTGATATAGCTACTTCTCCATGGTTAATAACCTGGCGTTCTTCTGCACAAATACTTTTTGACGCGAATATTACTCGTAGATTTCACATAACCCTCCGCTTCTCGGTGTATCCTTCAGCCTGTCCCCGAGACGGCCCAAAGACACGCGGGAGAATATCTTAGCTACCAAAGAGTTTACGGTGAACATCATCAGCGAGCATTTCATCGAGGCTGCCAATGCGACTGCCGTCGAAGCTCCTGCGGACATCGACGAGTGGACTGTATCCGGATTGACAATGGAGCCAAGCGTTAGTCGCACACAGATATGGCAACCCATTCCTGTGCTGACTCTAGTCCCAAGACCCAAGTCAAGCCTGCTTGCGTGAAGGAAAGTCTATTTAGTATGGAGTGTCAGGTAGGTGTACCTACATAGTAATGACTTGCATCTCACTGAATACTAACACAGCTGCACTTCTCGCACGACATTTCTGATCTGAAGACATCCGATATCACAAACACCCTTGTGCTCGGCCTTATTAAGCAAGTGCACGTAACGGAATCTGTGCTCGCTGAGAATGGATTGACGTTGGATCCAGCTAAATTGCGACCGGTGGCTAGGCTTGGAGGCAATACTTATGCAAGGTTGACAGACGCGTTTGACGTTCCTCGTCCTGCTTGGAAGACGGTTCGTGACACGGTCCATGAACTGACTGAACGAAAATCCAAAAAGCTCTTTTAATCGTTATATCCACCGGTATGAAAGTCGCCTGGTGGGTGAGTGCGACGCGACTTCACATCATGCCCGAACACCATACATACACTCTGCATAACACTATCTGTATTCTATACAAGATCTTGCCTACATCAGTATACTACTGTCATATATATTTGATTCTTTTGACGCAACCATGACAATGATCTGGAGCGTCGTTTTCTCTCTTTTGGCAGTGGTCATTCCTGTCATACATTTCTACCTTGCCCCACTCATCAGCTCAGCCGGTTTCTCCTATACTGTCCAAAATTTTGGTCTAGAAGCCGAAAAGTGTTCAAAGGTCGAAGAGCTACAGGCTTGTGAGAGTACGTGGCGTTGAATCCTTTGTCCCACATCTACATTCTAACCATTCCACAGAAATTGTTTTACACCAGGAAACAGGTTTACTCTACCTTGCATGTTCGACTCTTGCCAATCGCGCCAAATGGCTTCCCGCTGTCGACCGTTTTGAGCCTGCAGTTGACGAAGATTACGTCGCGACTTATGACCCGAGTACATCCAAAATAACGCGTTTAACTTTGGAGAACTTTGACTCAGAGAAAAATGGTCTTGCTGTCCTTGGTATGGATGTCGTTCCTTCCGAGAAAGATCCCAATGAGCTCTTTGTCTACCTTATCAACCACCGACCGCGTAAAGATGGCCAGGATTCCTCGATCGTGGGCGCTGACAGCGTGGTTGAGATTTTCAAGACCGTTGCGGGCGGGAACGTTTTGGTTCATCTGAAGACTGTGCGGGATTCTTCTATCATCGCACCCAACGATGTCGCTGGTTTCTCTGACGGGAAACGATTCTATTTCACCAACTGGTTCAACCGCAAAACTGGATTTGTATGTAGACATGATCATGGATCTCTCCTCCCAAATTCACCTATATCCATATTTTGCAGGCCCTTCAAGCACGAACTCTATTAACCTCCTTCTCCTCGGTTGGTTACTGTAATTCTGACCATGGGTGCAAAATTGCTGTCGATAACCTGTACACCGCAAATGGAATCACGAAAGCTACAAATGGCACAGTTTACGTTGCCAGTACTAGTGGACTAGAGCTGAAAATGTTCGAAAAGCAGGACGACGATTCATTGGTTTTCTTGGAGGGCGTTCACTGCGGTGCGTACATTAATGAGCGTTCCATGTTCACCGACTCATCTCAAAGGCTTTCCAGATACCCCGATTGATAATCTCTCTATTGACAAAGAAGGAACTGTGTTTGCCGCCGGTGAGTACCCGAAAGTCCCTTCGGTCGTACAAATTGTAAAACTATTTTCAGGAATGCCCAAATCATTGGATCTCTGGGAACACACTAAGAATTCATCACATCTCGCACCAGTGTGCGCTTGGACCTTCTCAAAAAATACAGGCCAAGGCTCGTTCTATGGCGAGAAATATAAAGTGCAAAAGGTGAGTTTCGAACCGCAAATACGGCGTGGCTCGTTGCCAAACTGTAATTAGATATTTGAAGATGATGGTTCTCTCGCATCAGGAGCTACTACTGTAGTTCATGATGCGGAGCGTGGTCGCTTGTTTATGCACGGTGAGTCCTAGCTTCAGCTGTAGCTTTTGTGACTCGGAATGTGTACTAATGATTCAACGAAGGGGTGTTTTCGCATCATTTGACTGTCTGTGAAGTCAAATGATCCAAGTAGAAAAACTGAATTATGAGCGTTGCATAAATTATAACAATTTCGCCTTTTCAGAATGTTATCTCTTAGGTATGCGAAGCCCCCTGGTGAATGCGGGGAATACCAAGAACCGCAAGAATGCTCATATTCTCGATACGTACGCTCTCGGCCATGTTCGGTCATTCGTTTGTGGCAGGCCCTGTATCCGGAAACTTCAAATCGTATAAATATCACATTGAGATACTTTCATTTGATCAACAACTTCAATGCCAAGTTCCGTAACCACAGTCTTATGTGCCGTATTTGCTTCGCTCGCTGTCCTATATCAGATATATGTAAGTCTCTTAGTGAAGGTCGTTGGTTTATTTCGCACTGTGCAGACCTTTGGGCTTGATGCTGCCGCTTGCAAAGATATCCCAGAGTTACAGGCTTGCGAGAGTGTGTATCTGTTTTCCAAATTCTGTAAACGTATCAATAGCTGAAGTACGATGCAGAGATCGTGTTACACCAGCCTTCTGGTCTTTTGTATCTAGCTTGCTCAACTCCGGAAAGCAGACTTGCGTGGACGCCAGCAATGGACCAACTCAATGTCCAGGGCAGGTCCAACGACGACTATGTAGCCACCTATGATCCGACCACTTCAAAAGTCACTAGACTTCAGCTGGAGAACTTCGATAGCGATCAACCAATATCTGTGCATGGAATGGATGTTGTCCAGTCTACTTCCAATGGGAATGAACTCTTTGTATTTGTGATAAACCACCGCGCCCCTCCAACTGGCCAAGATTCAAGGAAAGTGGGTGCCGATTCTGTCATTGAAGTGTTCAAGACCACGGTATCAGGAGATCGACTAGTTCACATCAACACTGTCAGGGATCCCCGTGTTATAGTGTCACCGAATGATGTTGTTGGAGAAGCTGATGGTAAAGGATTCTTCTTCACCAACGATCAAGGTTCAAAAATTTCGAATTCATATGTTTGTCGACAGTGCTCTTTAGCTCTCTTTCTCTTCACACGATAATAATTGAATCTCACCTCTTTCAGGCCTCAACAATTCAGAACCTATTTTCTGCAACAACTTCCGTTGGATATTGCCATCTAGATCATGGTTGTAAATTTGTGGCTTTAGGACTATATTCTAGTAACGGGATCGTCAAAGCTTCTACCAATAACACGATATACGTATCGAGTAATTTAGGCGGGAAGATCAATGTCTTTGAGAGACAGTCAGATAATGCACTGCTGTTGAAGGATGTTGTACCCATCGGTATTCACGCGTCCTAATATCAGAATTCATCACAAACTCATTAGAATGAGAAAGGCCAGGCTTTGGACAACATTTCTCTGGATAACCGAGATCAATTATGGGTTGCAGGTCTGTGGATTCAATGTGTTTGACAACTCCACTGGCGTATGAACTGATCTAAGTTATCTTCAGCCTTCCCTAAAATTCGAGATAACATCGAGAATTTAAGTAAAGATCCACACCATGTTGCATCCGTTGCAGCCTTCAAAATTTCAGCCAACACTGGGGGTTCTTCACATGGCGAAAAATACAATGTCGAGAAGGTGCGTACGATCAAGTTGACGAAATATACCGAGAGCGTCCTCTCTTACTGAGCTGTCATACTTGCTTCGACATCCAGATACTGGAAGATGATGGAACAATCGTATCAGGGTCTACTTCTATTGTCCATGATTCCGATAGAGGCCTTATCTTTATGCATGGTGAGTGCATGAGCCTCTATGGGAAACATGTCCTGATCAAATAACCGCAGGAATTGCCGCCCCACATCTGACTGTGTGTCGCATGTTAGCCTTAAATCAGTCGCAAGATTGAGGGTCACTACTGGCGGTTCTGCAAGCCACTCTACTTATATTACCATGATAGGGAAATACGGTAACCATACACTAGTCTGAAAACGATTGATAGTCGGGAAACTCTATTGTTCGCTCTACCTTGACGACGCCGTCGAGTATTCTTGCCTCATATGGAAATTATATACAAACTAAAATTACCTAAAAAGGAAATAAAAGCGATTGGCCGTGATGCGAAGTGGTTACGTTAGCGATAAACCACTTCTTGAACCCTGACCATGGATTGGTTCCCGACATTGTCTGATATAAATGGTGGCCCATCGGATTATGTTCCCCCAACAAATCGACTCCTTCATCGAATTCTCTCAGCACTAGCTATTTCGAAGACATTCATCTTCCATCTTACAATCTCCTTCAAAACCGTGTACTAGGATGTCTTCCATTAACGCAACCGCTGGTCCTTCTACCATCCCTGCCACACTGCCCGCGGCAGTAACTCATGATTCCTACGAGTGTTCAAGTCCTCTCAGCTCACTTGATGCCTTTTTCGGTTATACATTCTCCCAAACAGCGACCAGAGACAGTCAACACGACCGTCCTCTGAGTTCGTCATCATTCACATCCGAATTAGAGCTATTGCCACCTGCATATGTCGAGCCACCTGCATACGAGACTCGCCAGACAGAGCCAGCAACGTTGGCCATGTTTCTGTTCAAGTTTGGGTTCCGTGAGTACTAGTGCTTATCTTCATCTAATAGCGTTGAATCTGACCATTTCCTTCACAGTGTTCCCGCCCTTCTGGATAATGGGCGCCCTCATTCTTTTGACTCCGTTGCGAGCACCAGAGCCTTCATCCTCATCCTCGCTTCCAGCGGCATGGTTACCAGAAAAAACCTCCGCAGAGAAACAGCAGATCGTCTCCAGAATGCGCACTGTTGAAGTTAAATGGGCCCGAAGATGCCTTATCGCACTCTGCATCCTCATTGTCTCCGTTGTTGCTATCGTTGCGACTACGTGGGGCATTCTCAAAATCACTCGAGGATCGCAATCATAAATTGATTACCTTCCTTATTCCCTAAATTACACCACCTTCTATCACCCAAGTCGATGAAACTCAACTCCCACAAATATATGATTTATGATATTTTCACGAGCCTCTTTCACCAACGATATGTACTCCAATCGGGCAATTGGACTCCTTCCTTCTTCTGTTGCTATCCTGCTGTCTTGCTCTCCTTGTCCTCTTATGTAGCCTGTAGTCACACACTGTATTTTTAGTATATTACGATTCAACACAACGCTCTTGACATTTATAAAAAGCTATGAAAAGCCGCTCGAAGAAAATTTGAATTGATGCATACATAAATAACTTGACCTGGAAGAAGATGAGAGTTGCTTCGAGATCAAGAAGCTCCAACGATTACATACTTATCCTGTTACTTATTAGGCTCAGATTAACACTCCCGCACTAGTTCCAACCATGTCTGCGCCTACAATCCTAGAAAAAATCTATACCCAGCGACAAAAGGACGTCGAAGTCGCGAAAGCAACGCCTGGGACCAAACCGGAAGACATCCAAACCTATCTGGACATGGGCCTTGCTCCAACACAGATTTCCTTAGTTCCTCGACTCAAGTCAAATCCATCTATCGATACCGCCGAGCCATCGATCTCTCTTATGGCCGAAATAAAGCGTGCTAGTCCATCCAAGGGCGAGATTGCGATGAGCACGAATCCAGCGAAGCAAGCACTTATCTACGCCTTAGCTGGCGCATCGGTCATTTCTGTATTGACAGAGCCAACATGGTTCAAAGGCTCCCTCCTCGATATGCGTCTGGTCCGGCAGGCGGTCGATAAACTACCTAATCGACCCGCTATCCTTCGCAAAGAGTTTATTTTTGATGAATATCAGATTGCTGAAGCACGTCTGCACGGCGCAGACACTGTGCTTCTCATCGTAGCCATGCTTACCGAAGAGCTGTTGACAAGTCTCTATGCGTACTCGGTGTCTCTTGGCATGGAACCTTTGGTCGAGGTAAACAACGCTGCAGAGATGGCAAGGGCACTCGGGCTAGGAGCAAAAGTCATCGGAGTGAATAATAGGAACTTGCATAATTTTGACGTTGACATGGGCACGACGAGTAGATTGGTGGATATGGTGAGGGAGAAGAACGTGTTGTTGTGTGCTCTGAGTGGTATTTCGGGGCCTCAAGATGTGAAAGTATACAAGGGCCAAGGGGTGAATGCTGTATTGGTCGGTGAAGCACTGATGAGAGCGGCGGATACAACTGTGTTCATCCGTGACTTGTTGAACTGGCCGCACAATGGTTGAAAGGGAGGATTTATTATACGAATATCGATAGTCTAAGTGTTGTACATTGGTAATCATACCAATTCTTCCACCTGAACCACGATAATCACTTCTCAATCATGAATGTCGACTCCGATTCAGACATATCCATATCCGACTACGAAGAAAACGAAGCCGGTGTGTCACGCAGCAGAACAAAAGGAAAAAAGAAGGCTACAGACAAACGAAAGAAAGACAAAGCGAAACGCAAGCCGAAGGACGTGGTGCGTTTCTGGATTCTCTCTCAAAGTCACCAGATTTCATAGATTCCATTTAGCAAGCTTACACCTGGGAGGCAAACTTTGCTCGTTCATGGGAGACTGTACAGGAAGACGAAGGTGGAAGCCTGCAAGGTGCTGTGAATGATTGGATGGCTAGAGGGAGGCGGAAGCGGTGAGTAATCGCTATGGTGTGCCACACAGAGGTCTTACTTACAAGGTCCCCACAAAAGTCTACTTCAACCTCAGAATGCCATCAGACGCACAATCATCCGGCATATGGTCCTTTTAATCGACCTATCCTCCTCCATGATGGATCGGGACATGCGGCCGACGCGTTTCGCAGTGACTTTACAGTATGCACGCGAATTCGTTCTGGAATGGTTCGACCAGAATCCTCTTGGACAGATGGCTGTCGTCGGAATGAGAGCAGGCGTTGGAGAACGGATTTGTGACATGTCGGGTGAGTTGAGGGTGTGATATGTAAACCGTGATGTAGCGAGCTGACCTCGCCATCGTGATATTACAGGTAATCCACAAGATGTCCTCAAATCCATATCGGACAGACACAAACTCGAGCCAATTGGTGAACCGAGTCTCCAGAATTCTATTGAAATGGCTAGGAATAGTATGAAGTTCGCTACGCGTTTCCTCACTCCCACTTGCTTTGTATGATTCTGACGTTCCGTCCCTCCTTAAAGTCACCTCCCAACCCACTCTTCCCGCGAAATTCTCATCATCTTCGGCTCTTTGACCACTTGCGATCCAGGTAACATTCATGACACTCTAGATGAATGTGTCAAAAACAGAATTCGAATATCGATCGTGGCTCTTGCTGCTGAGATGAAAATCTGTCGAGACTTATGTGATAAGACCGGCGGTAGGTGTTTCTATTTTATTTTTTCTTCTTGACATCTTTTGATTTGACTGTCGTGTTGATTAGGCCAATTTGGTGTCGCTTTGAACGAAGGTCATTTCAAAGACCTACTTTTTGAGCTCGTTCCTCCGCCTGCACAACGAGCTTTGCCCCGTTCCTCCGCCGCAGTATCATCATCGACAAACCCTGCCGCTGATCTAATAATGATGGGTTTCCCAACGCGACTACCAGATACTTCACCACCAAGTTTCTGTGTCTGCCATTCCGAGCTCAGGAGCAAAGGTTTTTTATGCCCACGTTGTCTTGCTAAAATTTGCGACGTACCAACGGATTGTGATATTTGTGGACTCATGATTGTCAGTTCGCCGCATCTCGCGAGGAGTTATCATCATCTGTTTCCGGTGAAGCCTTATTCTGCTGTGTATGTTGTTCTCTGCTCAAATAAACGACTATATCTTATGTCTCGACCCGTATATCTACTTTTTGTAGAGCATCCTTCGACAACGTTGCGGATCCATCGACAAGTCCTTCCTGCCATGCATGCTCTAAAATCTTCCCGACGACGGCATTGCATAACATAGTTGATGGTATGAGTGCAATAGGTAGATATCGGTGTCCGGATTGTGAAACAGACTTCTGCTCGGATTGTGATGTTTTTGTGCACGACGTGATACATTGTTGTCCAGGTTGTGGCGAATAGTTGAGTTTTTACATCTTTACCTTCAATGATGAGAACACAGGACCATCTTTGGGCAATGAGTGCACCAGCACCGAAAGGCTGATAAATTTTCCTCACCAGTACCAATTCGCAAATGAAAACACCAGTGCATGGCTGCGATGAGGAGCACAATGTCTTCGTAGGATAGCCGATCGGCCAGGGGCTTTGAGGACTGTCTGTTGGACCCGATTCCTGAGACGAGAGAACCTTCAAATTTATGAAGATGATTATGCACTCAAGTGGTAAGTATGCAGTCTGATTACTCCTGCTAAGAGTTGGAAAGATGTGATCATTTCTTTGATGTGATTGACTCCAAGTTTACGGATATCGATAGTGAATATGTAATTATGGTGCTTCTTTTTCTCCAGCTTTCAATGTCGATAAACAGTGTTCCCCAGTTCGAGCTCAATAATGGGAAGAAGGTGCCAGCAATTGGGATTGGGTAAATTGAAGTGCATCGGATAAACGTAGTTGGTTGCTTACCATGACCATCCCCGTTTTCAAAGATGTTGGATGGGCACTGTCGGCGACAGCCACCAAGTAACAGAAATGGTTTTAAAGGCTTTACGATTGGGATATAGACATATAGATACAGTGAGCCCTTTCGACCTCAAACAGTCTATGTTGTTGCTGATTACTAAACCAGGCCTCCAACTACGGTAAAAAGAACAAAGTTTTCTGTACCACAACACTCACACTCAATCTGTACTCCAGGAAACGAGCGGTCTGTCGGTCAAGCAATTCGCGAATCCAATGTTCCTCGTTCTGAACTCTTCTTGGTGACCAAGCTTTCGTTCGTGGTTTTCATTCCTCGCTTGATATTTGCTCCAACCTCACCTCAAACAGGAGCGAAGATCACGGTCGCCCGGAAGAAGCTCTCCAACGTAGCTTGGACCGGCTTTGTGTGGATTATGTCGATCTATACCTAATGCATTGGCCACAGGCTTTCGACGCTGCTCTCGATCGATATTGCTCCCCAGAGGAGAGCCCTACATTTATTGAGACATGGAAAATGATGGAGGGCTTGGTGGAAACTGGTGCACCTAGCATTTACTGTTATCTGGAAATCATTCTCATTCAAACATTTAGGAAAGACGCGCTCGATAGGTGTATCAAACTTTGGCATCAAGAATCTGGAAATTCTCCTCAAAAACGCTCGTACAGTCCCCGTTACGAACCAAGTTGAACTACATCCTTGTCTTCCCCAACACGAGCTACTCAGTTATTGCTCCTCCCGTAATATCCTACTTACCGCGTATTCACCTGTTGGGAAGCACAAATTTGCCACTAACCCTACTGTGTTGGAGATAGCCCAACGAAAAGATGCGTCCGTTGCACAGGTGTTGCTTAGTTGGGGCGTGAAACGAGGAACGGCGATCATTCCAAAATCGACACACGAAACACATATGAACGAGAATCTGACGGTATGAATGTTCTGACTGCCGAACAACACTTTGTTTCAATCCAATTTCCACAGCTGATTGCCCTCGATAACAATGACATGCGTATCCTCGATAATGTACATCGCCAGCCGGGAATGCATCACAGTGTTTGCGGGTTTCATTCTTCTGACCTGGGCGGTTCTTGTTTCGGCTGGACGTATGACCAACTAGGATGGGATATGGTGAAAGGTGGTATCATGTGTTCATGACTGAACCATTACTACAAGTTACCGCAACCAGAATGCCAGACCCACCCGGACCCGAACGAAAAGCGTCTTAATTTTTCCTTCGTCACCTTGTACGAAATTATCTGTGTGGAACCGTTATGGCTTGATTATTTTTGGCTTTTCGCTGAGAGACTTTGTTCAAAAAAGGCGACAACGAGGTCCGATGACCGTAGTGGGTGAGAGTGGGTAAGCCTTGAGTTGGACACTCCTTGATGCTCGGTTACTTCTTCGAAATCTCAATTACTGTTGCGCTGTTTGCATGAGGCAAGGTCAAGGATTATCTCAGCGTATGGCATTCGATAAGCCCCACGGGGCTTGAAGGGCTCCAAGATGTGTGTATCCCAGAAGCGATTAGGCAATTAAGTTAAAAGCGGACGTCAAAGGTCGATCGAAATTTTATAAGTACTTCGATTGATTTACCGTCTTCTCAGCTGCCTCCTCATCATCTCCATCTCGTACTTATATTTCTACTACCGACCTATCTGCTATTTCTTCAGGTCTTCTCTGTCATCAGCACCTGGTGCAACCCGGACCTTATTACCGCCGAGCGCTGCTCACAAAATCACGCTCGGGAGCAACAAGATCTTTTGATTCATAGCCAGGAGCTACATCGCCAATAGAACTCTTCTTGTTCGGACTCCTTACCCAGTTTCCATTCGACGTCCTATATGAACGAATTTGGGCCATCTTCGAATCATTTTGCTGTTTCCCTTCAAGACCTTGCGTAGAGTCCGAACGGTAATGGCGTTTGGTGCAGATGAGGTAGCCTTCTCCTTTGACTTATTGAATCAATAACCGACTGTTCATCTCGCCTAGTCAAAACTCGTGTCAATCTTCATACAAACTCTGTTGTACGGTATGTCTCCAGGTTTACAAGTATCCCTTTTTCGAACGACCTTAAGTCAATTTTCGTGGCGAAGGCGCATATACTGTCATATTCGCCCTGACAGTCTGGATTCTCGTATGGCGTCGTCCTGCTGGCCAAAGTATCAATAAGCTTCTGCTATGGACCTCTATCGTCATGTTCGTCCTCGCCACAATGGTACGCCTAAAATCCGCGGAAGCACATTTGGCTAATCTTGCATCACGCCACACTTGAAATCGTCCCGATAGCACATCAGCGTCAACTACGCGCGCGTCTTCATGGCTTTCATCACGTATAGGAATGCAGAGGGCGGACCTGCCGCGTTCTTCAATATCTTGTCCAACTTTACGCAGGTATTCGGGAGCGCGATTTATGTGACGCAGACGTTGGTGGGAGATAGCGTTGTGGTGCGTCAAACGTTAATCTTCGACTGGTTCTGAAGAGAAGAAATACGTGGGTGTTACATAGCTTGTGAGATGCTACATTGTTTGGGGAAGACGATGGTATATCGTCGCTTGCCCGGCTCTACTCCTGTTAGGAAGCACAGGTACGTGTTGAAGTCGAAGTTTCACACTTTTTTTTCTTCAAGTTGATCATGCTCATTTTCAGCAAGCGGTATTGGAATTTTGTACTCATTCGCGCACATCGAAGACGCCGAAGTGTTCGCTCTCCAGCTTCAGGACTGGATAGTGTCTTTCTTTTCGCTCACGCTCTCCACCAATTTTATTTGTACCGGTATGTCTATTACCAAATTCAAATCCACCTCCTTATTCCTCAACGGCGCCTGTGCCAATCACCTTACCTACCTACCCACCTTCGCGCTACTCATGAAAATTTTTCTAAACAGCTCTTGTTGCATACCGTATCTGGTATGTAAACCGCGCGGTGATGAATTTCACTCACCATAGCTGGAATCCGGTGATGCTGCTTGTCATTGAATCTGGAGCGATCTACTCCGCGACGCTGCTCTCCCTGCTCATCCTGTATAAAACCGAATCTTGGTTTCAATATGTCCTCCTTGATGCGGTCAGTCCAGATTCACATTTATTTTGCTTTTTCTTCTGAATATTTTTCTGCTCATAAAGATATCACCCATTGTTGTGAGTCAGCTCGACCTTGCTCTTGTTCCGCCATAATTCACAAATGAATTTTACTCTCGAACTGTGTCTTATCTTGGCAGGGCTTGGTGTTTTCCATGATCATCGTCCGCATCGGTCTCGGTCTAATGGCGCCAACCGGGGAGACTCGCGACTCCTCGAGTACATTTCCTAGCTCGACGCGTCGTTCGCGACACTCAGCAGGTTACAATATGCACCATCTAGGACCGTTCATCGCAGCACAGCGAGATGGAGACAATGTGGCTACCACGGGAACACAATTGTCTATACCTTCCGAAACAGCAGGTAGACAGAAAGATTTAATAACTGCTACCGTGTCGAATACAAGTGAGAACTCCGTCTGACGACTTAGGGGGATGGTTTTTTCTCTTCCTCATTTACTATTCTAATCGATATTGATTTGTTAATCATCTACATATATGAGTCTTTATGCTGATCAAGTTTCTTTCTCCTACGGGTAGATCCAATCAGTACCTACCTGTAAGTCGATGTTATGTTCAATGAAAATTTGTTACGATGAACAGTTCGAGACTCCCGATTCTCCACCATTAACTTGAAGTTGAACATATGGAGAACTCTATCTGTCTTAATGTAAAGTGACGAGGTGAAGTGGGCTCATGACCGAAACATCCTGTACTCGCTCGCATAACATAGCGTCAATCCCAGCTTCCGGTATCGTTGGGATCATCGGATCGTAAATACCGTGAATGCGGATAACCCTATTTGAACTTGGACAACAATCTGAAGAGATTATAAACGCCAAGCTCTACCGCATGGTTCCAGATGTTTCCTTGGAAATCGACCAAGGTTGCTGATCAAAATTTTGTGAAAAAAAAAAAAAAAGACAAAACAAGTCAGTATACGTCGTCTTGAGTTCCAATTGAGAGACGACAGGAAATCTAAATTAACGCAGTACTGCGACTGGTACACTCTACAGCAATAGTGCATACTATGTATAGCTGCAACTGCGCGATCAGTGTCGTCGGTCACAAATCAAAAGTGGAGCGGAACGGAAAGAAAATTTGGAATTCTGTATTATGACGTACTAACCCTTATGGTTCAAAACATGTCAGAAAATTTTTTTGTCGCGGGCGTAGATCTATGTCACATCAGGTCACGACCAGTCAGCCCTGATAAACCTCTTCCTAAATATTTACTAGAGCTCTCCCTAGCTCTCCTCAACCCTCCGCAAGTTCCAGCATCTCTCAGTTTGGATGTTAGGCTAGACACTAGTCACACTATTTTCAACCAAAAATAATTTCCGTTGCAGATCCAAGGGGTGACCAAAAACCCCTGATCGATGATCCGTCATCCGATCGCCTTTAATCAAGCCGATACAGCCGGATACATATTACCATTATTAATTTCTCAACTTCGAATCAGCTCTTTCACATCCCATACACCGCTGCTAAATACCTTTTCGCTGCATTTCACTTCATACTCTGCATGCAACGCCCAGGATCCTATGGCCTCACAGAAAACTCCATGAACTCTCATTCCGGACTCAAAACCTTACATCCTTCGTTACAATCGTCAAAACATGGAGACGACCTATACAAGCGTTCATTTGGGACAAAGATCTCCAATAGAACAAGGGCGTGCGATTTTTGTCGCTCCAGAAAGACGAGATGCGATGGTCCCAGAAAGGTCGACAATATCTGTACTAATTGTCTGCAAAACAAGAAAGCGTGTACTTATGTGTACGTGTCTTGGAGCATCCCTTCATCTAATATTTATCGGTTTTGTCCAGCGAAGCATCTACCCCCAGAGGGCCACCGAAATCGTACGTATATGCGCGGTTTAGCTTTCGGCTTTTGATGGATTTGTTGCAGATATATAATAGGGTTGGAGGACAAATTAGAGAAGATGGAAATTCTGTTGCAGAGGGTAATTCATTCGGAAATCCCTTTGGAAGAGGTATGCGGACTTATCCTGCTTTGTATAGTTGCGACCCGGTCAAGACTTCTCTGCTGAGTTAGGACCGCCAGTAGTAAGGGATTCTTGGAAAGACCCTAAGCCTTCTTCTGAAATTTCCCCTTCGGCATCCCGTTTACGTGTGTCCTCGCCTTCAAAACTCGCACCTCATCTCGACTCGAACATATCCATCCCGCTGTCTTCTCATTTGAAAATCCATACCAATCCTTCCACCAGCTCAAAAATGCTTCCATATCATCGGACGCGTCAAGGATCCGCCACCAACAGCACAGACTCTTCGTCAAGTCAATACGACTCTTCAGATGCGGATGAACTGGTAGACAACTTTGAAAAGGGCATGCAACGCCTTACTCTACACTCAGGCCACTCCCAACTACAAGGCGCCGGACCTTATGACCGCTTTCATGGTCAGAGTAGCTATATCAAGCTGGTGGATGCTACTAGGAAGTTGAGACAAGCCCATATAATGGCTCAGAAAGAGGAGCTCGGTCATAGCAGTGGCTCAAACACGTCGACCACATCCCCTAGTCCAGAAATATCAAACGCTTTACGAAGGCTAGAATTTTGGCGTGCGCCTAAGGCAAGCGGCTGGATAAGCGTTAAAATTTCATCACTCATCGATTCCATCTAGTGGGAATTAGTTTACGAAGGACTCCACGTAGATTCGCCAAAACTACTCGATTCTGTCCTTGAACAATTCCCTGAACCAGACCTAGCCGAGGAGCTTATCGAACACTACTTCCTACACGTGAATTCTTTACTCAGCCTTCTCAATAGGCAAATTTTTCTTCGGCAATGGAGAGAGCGCTTACACAATAAAGACATCTGGTTCAGTGCCTTGTCGATGTGCATCCTTGCTTTGGGAAGTCGGTGGAGTAACGATCCCCGAGTAATTCCCCGTGACCACACCAAAAGTAGGTTGGATTGGACAAAGGCAGGATGGGATTATTTCAATGTCGTTATCTGTCAGTGCGTTGAGTACCATGATATCCCTAATTATTTACTGACCCAGAGTAGCCATTCATCGCGCTCGCAGAAGCCTCCTTTGTACCGCCACGCTTTTTGAAGTCCAGACTTTTTCGGTCGGTTCTTTCTTTGATACCAGGCATTGTGCTGACGATTCTGCAGCTTGTGGCCTGGTATCTACGAGGCACTCCAGACTATGCTGTCGGTGGGACAATGGTCACCGTCGGTATTCGCAAAGCTCAGGATGTAGGCGCACATCGAAAGGCAGTATATGAGCGATTTCCGACTGTTGATGAAGAACTATGGAAGCGTGCTTTCTGGCTTCTAGTGATCCTAGATCGCACCGGAAGCGCAAGTCTGGGTAGACCCTGTAGTCTTGGCGAAGAAGAGTGAGCTTTACAGCACCTATATCAACCACACAACTTTTGAACTTTGGCAGCTATGATCTAGATTTACCTTTGGAAGTTGATGACGAATTCTGGGCCACAGAGGATCCCACTTTAGCATTTCAGCAGCCTAGTGGGCTGCCTTCACGAGTTACTGCATTCAATGCGTGGATTGGAATTACACAAATCGTAGGATTTGCCCTCAGGACACTGGTGTGTGTATCTTTATACGCTCACTTTATCAATGTTCTGATGTAAAACAGTATGCACTCGATCCTAAGAAATTTTTTCTTGGTCGCAGAACCTTGCCAGAGCCAGAAATTCTCGTAAAACAGCTCAACATAGCATTGGATGAATGGTTCAATTCCCTCCCAGAATTTCGTTAGTTGTTTATCCTCAAACGTAATTTCCTGTTGCTCACGATGTCTTATAGTTCAATGGCCAGTCACAACCGACGATCTGATATTCTCGAATCAATCTGCGAGCCTCCACCTCTCCTATCACTTTGCCTACATTCTAATCTATCGGACATTCATACCGTTCTCACAAATATTGCCACCAGGTATCCGCGGCGTTCGGATACCCCGCTCTTCTCAAAAACCGTCAGCGCTTTCGACGCCCGCCTTGCCAATATGCGTCAATGCGGCCAAATCATGCGCCCGAATTATTCAGGAACAGATGCTGCGAGGGTTCTCCAATGTTGCGTTCTTGATCACAATGTGCAACGTTTGCACTGCGGTCCTTATCGTTCACCTCTGGGACCTCAAGGCGAAGGAAATTTCAGAACGTTCCATTCGTATATCCACCACGGAGGACGTGAAACCACAGTATGCGCTTGCTATACAGAGTGCCAAGGATGATATTGAAATCTTCTTGAATGCTCTTGAATGGGCCAAACCTCACTATTCCAGTGTCGCCCAAATATTGTAAGGAACTCGTCCTCCCAGTAATAGTCTTAGCTAACGAATAAAATTTCCTTTAGAGATGACCTCCGAGCGTCTTTTCCTCATTACGATTCCCCCGCAGCCGACCAATACATTTCTGGACGTCAAGAACCATCCAGCTACTTACCCAGTTCCGAAGGGTCCCGCATACTGTGGTCTTGGGATTCTCCAGAGGTACCCTCTAATGCCCCGAGTTTATCGACGTTGTCAAAACCTGATTGGAACAACATGCCTCCTGGCTATTCTCCTTTGCGGACCAACTCTTATTCAATCCCCACCGCCTCGTTCGAACGAAATTCTAATCCACTGATTCGACGTGATTCAGATCCATACCTTAGGCAAAGAGCGTTTGGGCCTACATATTCAAATTCATCTTCCTCAGCACAAATACCTTCAAACCAGCATACAATTTCGGATTATTCGGCCCCGAATCGAGAATCTCTTCCGTTCGTAAAAGCAATAAAGAGATCTCCATTCGCAGTTTCTCAACCTGCTCATCCCAGATATTCGTCTACTAGTTCATCTCGACATGATTATAGCCCCTACGATTCATACCGGGCTAATGACGAACTCAACACCTCTCAACAGCTTCCTACCTCCGACGCACGATCACTGCCTCCAGAATATGACAAACGCGGTTCTACTAGGTAGGTAATTTTTTTGACGATCTATTCTCGACAACTAATATTCCTCACTACTCACAGAGATACGGGAGATACAGCATGGAATGGCTATCGTCCGGTTTTTCCTTAATCACCGCCCTGTACAGAGCTACAGCCCATTTAAAACCCATTACCTCGGTCGTTCAGTGTCTTTAGCCCATATGTTCGATCGGCTTTCTAACTTATCAGACTTTTTCGTATTCCTTCATCCATGTTGTATCTGTAATTCCATACGTTTAACACCACTGTATCATTCGTTCCACTTACAACGAGTACCTTAGTCTTCAATATTACTTTCACCGGCAAGCGTAGCAACTGCCTCTATTGATGATCAATGTCGTACCCCATCCCGATCCCAGCATTCAAACAAATCCTGTATCGACCAAAACGGTAGAATAAATCGTGGGCTCTCAAGAAGGGTTCTGCGGAACTACTGTAAAACTCAGCATTTTTTTCTTGGGCCATTATGTACATAGATTTTACTGGTCCTGGATTTCCACTGACTACCTGGAGATACGTCGGCGCCTCGGGTTCGGTTGTGGTCGTCGTCAGGAATAATGAATAGAAGTATTAACTTCGAGTTCTAACATCATTGATAACTTATCGGGAGGAGAATCATGAAGTTGCAGGTGGTCAGAAGAACCTCATGGAACAGTGATTTCCAGGCTGCGAAAAGCACCCTTCTATGGGCTGCGGAAAAATTTTGACAAACCTGGTACCTGCCTCCAGGAATAGCCAGCAACTGTTTGTTTCAAAAGCCGTTCTACATTTGCTTGGCAGTGATGAGTTATTACTACTCGAGGAAGAATCGGTGTACGTGTGAGTGATGAGGGTAAAAATACAATCCGTAGCATATAGTAACGAATGCATTAAACGACTGCAAAAAGAACAAATTAGAAGTAGACGACGAAAAAAAATTAAAACTCACGAAGAACCGCGTTTATGCAACCATCATTCTCGGGGTTATTCGTGATCTGAGCGTACTTTCCAAACACAACTTTGCCTCCAGTTGTGACCATGCCAAGCTCAGAAACGTTCACTTCTATCACTGTTCCTTTGGTCATAACTCCGAGTTGCGTATACATGGGTGACTGCGGATTTTTCTTGACACCAAGGATTTGCAACTGGAATGTTGCTTTTAGGTCGGCTAGGTTACCGGTGTCAGCGAAAGTACCGAGGGACGGAGAAAGATATCAACTCACGATGAGTAACGTTAGCTTTTTTATATCGGAGAGCCATTGGTCGGACAAATCTCTCCATCTTCACCGGCTTTCTGGTGAATCCTTCCCCAACGAATGTCGCCTTCGTGACCATCCGCTTCCATGACTTGCTTTTACTCTTCCCTGTCTTCATCACTTTGAACATCTCATCCTCAGCGATTCCTCGGACTTTGGGTAAAGGTACAGCGTATTTAGCAGCCTTGTCTTTCCGCTTCTGCTTGATCGCGCTCGACAGAGCTTTAGCATCTTTTTGGCCTTCACGATCGAGAAGATATGTGGGTAGAGCACCATCCGGAACAGTTGAAGAATCTGCCTGCTTGACATTACGTTCGTCATGCGCCTTGAGAGTCTTCTTGAGTTGAACTTTCTCGGCATGTCGTTTAGCATGAAGGAGTTTGGCTTTGATACCGAAGGCCTTTTGAGCAGTCGCAGACGACTTGTGGGCCGCGCGAGCTTCACGCTTCCGTCTGGGTACGTATGTCGATAAGAGTCAAGCAAGTGATAGGAAAAGATGAATACACACTTGAGTTCGAAATAATCTAACCGCCGTCCATGTCGTTTGATGTGCTCCTCGATATACTCGTTCTGCAAGCAAGTCAGCGATTTTGAAGATTGCCGTTAGCATGAAACATTACCTGGGGCTAGAATATAAAGAACTATCAGTGAATGTCCTTCCAAAGCAAGTAAAACTTACCATAATGAGGGAGGAAAAACTTCGAGTAGAATGTACTGAAAAGGGATAATAATAATAATATTAAAAAGAGAGTGGACCCACGTGCCACAACTGCTGCACAAATTCTCTACTACTAGTACAATGTGGCAAGACATTGACAACTCATACAGCTCTTCTTCAACGCAAAACGCGTATTACCCTCAGCAGAATCAGGCTGCTCCTCTTCAGTTCTACTCTCCTGGCGCAGCCGATCCCGCCTTTTATCCTGGCTCGCGACCGAGTCTGGACGGGAATATGGCCCCCGTAGCCCAAGGCAATATAGCACAAGGTGGACCTACCTACGGAGGTAATATTCAGCCTGCAGGAGGATGGTGGACAGCGTTTGGTACAGGTGGATTTGAGGGGGAACCTCCGCTGCTAGAAGGTATGTTCTCATGTCGCATTGCAGTTATAATTTACTGAGGATGCCACGTTTCAGAACTCGGAATCAACTTTTCACATATACGCGCCAAAACATTAACTGTCCTGAATCCTTTCAGTCAGGTTGACGAACGTATCATGGACGACGCTGATTTGGCCGGACCCATTATCTTCGTATTCTGCTTCGGAATATTTCTTCTGTTTGTAAGTGAGCGCAGCTTGGAAAGACGTACGCTAAATACTCGATCTGCGTTTAGTCTGGAAAACAAAATTTTGGGTATATCTACGGAGTTGGTCTCTTAGGTTCCATCTCAATCTATACCCTCCTCAATCTTATGGCTGAAAAGGCTATTGATGCCTACCGTGTTACATCTGTGCTGGGATATTGCTTACTACCAATGGTTGGTGTGGGTGGAATTAGTGTAGCTATGACTTTGGAGTACGTGGGTCAATCTGTCTTAAGAATATTTAGGTGCTGATGATGCGTCCAGCGGTTTATTTGGCTACGTTCTGTCATTGGTGTCCATCATATGGTGCACCTACTCGGCGTCTGGGATATTTGTAGCTGTACTGAGAATGTCAGATCAGCGGCTTCTTGTTGCTTACCCTGTTGGACTACTGTATGGATGTTTCGCTCTAATGAGTGTTTTCAGTGGTAAATAGTCAACGGTTTTCCACCTATGTACCTGTACATTGAATGCGCATTACAATTAGATCGAACTGTACAGTATTACTATTAAGATCCAGATTTAAGCCATCTGTCATATAGTGGCTGCTAACAATTGTCTGCTATACAGTCTCAACAACACCTCCATGATTTCTTCAAGTGGCACCGTGGCATATTCATGAACGTATTGCGGGAGCGAATCTTCCAAGCTGAATCCAGCTTTTTTCATGAAGAAAGGGTGCATAACGTCCGGAGTTGCTTCGCCCAGTTGCCGCATTGTCAAGCGTTCAATGCGACGGTGACCCGGTTGGTAGACGAAAGCTTTCGCTTCACCCTCGCCGTCTGTTGGTGAAGGGGCAAAGGCATCCGGTTGACTTTTGGATAGAGAAGCTACATCCAGAGAACTTCCAAAGTTAGTCGTCACTGCCGAGGCAGATTTGGGAGAAAGAGGTGAGAATGCGTTCGTAGGGGAAGGTACAGTGGCCGACCGGGGCGGGTTGGACAAATTGAGTGATTCTGGGATATTTTTTCGAGTTTGTACTGGGTTGGCTGCAAACATCCTCCAGTCAGCAGCGGTTTGAACTTGTTCCATCTCCCGGCTCAGCGTTTTTCGCAACACAGTCAACCATGAATATAAGCCAACGTTGAGGGTGATGTAAATGTCTTCGCTATGTTGCACACCCTTCAAGCGAACAAACTGGCTGTCAAAGTTGTAAGCAAGTGTTTTATGGAAACCTTCCTGAGATTCTGTGCTAGCCATGTGCATTATCATAGACGGTAGACCAACGATATCCGCGTTATTAGCATCCTTCAGTAAGTCTTCTAACCACTGCCTTCCATCCGAAATTTCAGTAATTGGAGGCATAATCGCGTGTCCGAGTTGTGTGAACCTAGATATCCTCATGAAAGAGAACGAGAGACGGATATCCCTGTTGCTGGAAGTACTCGCAGATTCGATCAGACGATTGAGCCTCCCGCGGACGTCCTGGCCTACAAATTGTGCAACCTCTGCGTCTCCCATCGTCCGAGGGAATACGACGAGGCGTAGTAAATCCAGACGTAAACTCATGTGCTGGCGGATAGTATACGACAAAATAGCATCAGCTTCTTTGAAACGAGTTCGAGCTGAGGTTATCATGGCTTCGGCAACTGCAGACAGAGGATTATCAGGTTTGGGTGCTCTGGATATTCGGAAAGTGTTTGATTCCCTGCTTGCTCCCTCTCTTTGAGCCTCGAGGTTCGCCTTGAACTTGTTCGCGTACGCTAGGAGTTTTGGAATAGTCCCGACAGTAGCGATTGCCACGACTTCTTTGCTCTTAACTGTAAGTGACAGACGCAAAGGACGATCAGTTTGACTGGATTTGGGGATGGACCAATCATCGAGGATGTCGACTTCTAAAGGTTCAGCTCTAAAAGTCATTTCACATTCAGTAACCATTTTGCCCCGATTACGGCGCGCGCTTACCGGTAATGCAGCAACTTCTGATAGTCCGATTCAAGCATGACAATCAATGGTCCACTCATCATACGAAGTTCTAGCATGCGATCCCGAGTACCATCTTCGGTGGGAGGTTTTCCAACCCACTGTATGGTTTGAAATACACAATTCGGCACGTTGGCATAACCGGCCACATTGCCTTTTGCGGTAATTGCCAGGTGACCAACCCGAATGGACAATTCGTGGAAAGACTGGGTGAGTTTGGTGCGTAGATTAGAATTTTCGAGGTGTAAAGTTACTGTACTGATGGATTGCCCAAGGTCAACTTCTAACTTGATTCGACGGATGCGAACGAGTATGGCAATGTCGAATTCCGATTTATTATTGAGCGTAGTAGGAGGTGTGTGATTGAGGTTGGTTTTAGAGAAATCGTCGTCGTCGTTATGTGTATTGAAAACAGGTATTCGATCAAGCCAAACGGCTTTGAAGCAGAGAATATCCTGTAGTCGAGAGAACCGGACAGCCCCCAGAAACTCTGTGTCGACCACCAAAGAGATAGATGTGAGCATTGGCCTATCCTCAAAGCACGGTTTTCCCAAAGCCACAGAAAAAGCCAAATTGCGAGCATCTAATTTGAGACAGTCTTCACTCAAGAATCCGTGTTTCAGCCCAATAGTCAATCCGCCAACAACTCCAGTAAAGGTGACGTCCCGAGAACCAGGCAGAACATTCACCATGAACCCTCCACTGTCCCAATTAACACCGGCGACAACATTTACATCAGGTAAACAAGTCAGCTCTAATCGAGATTGATCGATGCGGAGACTGAAACTCATGCGAAGGGTGGAAGTAGCATTAGGAACAGGAGTAACCTCGGTTTGGACGGCAGGCTCTACTGCTAACGAGGGCAGATCTATGCGAGTTGAAGTACGAAGTCTTGCCTCGACAAGGGTGACGACTTCTGTAACGAATGGTAGCAACATGGGTCGGAGCGTGTTATGACTAGAATGGACCGTGCTTTTGAATATCAATATCGATGGCTCTGTTTCTGCGTTTGATCCCTGCCTAGAAGGTGGCGCAGCTCGATATTCTGCCCAAACAGAAACTACGGGAAGGTTGAAAACTTCTGCTCCAACATCTCCTATGGGTTCTTCCGGACGATCCCATGTACCGCTGTAGGCTCTGATTCGGGAGGATTTTGAAGCATCTGTACTGAACATGCATACTTTACCACTTTGGAAAGTGAGAGAGGCAAATATATCAGGAGCAGTGGCGGAGTGACTGCTTTGCCTGCTGGATGCTGCAGCGTTCGGTATACTTGGACCTCCTCGAGGTATATTCGCAGACAACCTTTGGACACGCTCTTTCCCGTGGCGATATACATCAAACAGCGAAAACACATAATCCGGAATGGTCGAATCCATATTCAAAACGAATCCACTGACTGTGGCAGTCATATAGATCTGACTGAACATTGCGGACTTCGACGACCTAAGCTGAGCTGTCATTGTGGGGTATAGCAATCGATTCCGGGTATCATGGGTTTCACCCAGAAAATCAGTGGGAACAGATTGTCTGAAACTAGAGATTATCCATTAACTTCCTTGACACTAAGGAGTTTAGAAAACACGTACCGAGGGACAAATTGGAAGGACAGGCTTTCCATACCCGCTTCACCAGTTTCCCCACGTTGCGTCCCAAACTTCACAGATTTGATGGAAAACAAGAATGCCCGCACCGCAGTGGAGTCATGGGTTCCTAACGGAGGCAAGTCCATATCGTGATCATGGGCGAGAGGAAATGCGACTCCAATGTTACTCAATGAGAATTGGATGATGTAGTTGTCCAGCCACGACATCCTATCAGACAGTGCAGGCTCTTGATTTTTGATTTCGAAAGTCTTAATAAGGCGTTGTGTCTTCTGTTTGAATGCGGCTAGTTCTTGAGTGCGCTGCTCACGACGGTCAATCATCTCCTCCTGTACAAAGTTATCAATTAAAGCAAGATAAGACCCGTTTGAAGAAGTAGATTCACCTGAAGTTCATCTATGAAGTCACCCATCTCCCCAATTGAGCTTGGTTGCATCACAGCATGAATTTTCGTGACGACCACTTCGAGGGCTTCACTCCCAGATCCCTGGCTCTCTGATTGAATCTTGAAATCAATGATAACGAATGCGCTGCGTTGATGTCTGTTAAGCCCAAATGAGTGAGGCGTCATGCTCGAACGTGGAGCAAGCGAAAGAGCCAAGTCAGTCACGATGATAGACCAAACTTTTTCGGGAACGCCCTCAAATTTGGAACGTATACCAGGACATTCAAGATACAAAACGGAGGATCGCCCTTCAAAGCCAATGCGAAACCCTTCCATCTGTACGAACACTGAAAAGTCTGTCTGTGTAGTAGTTTCGGGTTTTGAAAGGGAAGCTGGAGGAGCTGGGAATCTTTTAGATCGTGTCTGCTGAATCACCGCCAGTAGATCATTGAAATCCTGGCCAAACTTTTGCTGTACCGCTAACAAAGTATCCCAGTAGGAAGGTTTTACTTTCAATTCGAGAAAGTGTATGAATGAAGTTATTCGGATAGATGATTGATCGATATGACCAGAAAGAAGGGTAGGTGGAAACTCAAACTTCACGCGAGTTTTGTAAGAAGGCTCTAATGATTCCGTGGAAACGGCGAAGAGTTGGGATGAGAGTTGTAAACCGATTTCATGAGATTTTTGATGAGCTCTTGCGAGAGAGTTTAGGAAGAGGCTAATATCATTCACTTCCCAGGAAAGCCAGGTATCGTGCATGACGCGCAGATAAATGCCGGCACATGAGACCTGGCCATCAATCTGGAGAGTCGAAGACTTTGGAAAGGTTGAATGTGACTGGGGGAGACGGGCATTCTTTGTAGACGGTTTATTGACTTCTAACATAAGAGCTTGCACTGTACTCTCGATGCCCAAGAGAAAGTCTGCCCTCCATTGCTCCACGAAATGATAGAGTCGCAATGCACTGCGTGGAACGCTAAAGCGTAGAGCTTTCAAATTGAACGCCAGTTTCATGCTCTGATCCAGTGTTTCATTTCGCATCACAGAGCTCAGTAGAGAATCTGCAATCGTTAGTGACGCGAGATCATCGTGTTCGTGAGGCTCAGATGTTGCACGAGCCTTTATAAACATCTCTGTAAACAATAGTGAATGGTTCATTGACTGCGTTTTTGAGTGATGATGGATGAGAACAGTTGAGGAGTGGCGTAATTCTGAAATCCCGAATTCGAACGTTAACTTCTCGGCTGAAGCGCGCAACCGAAGTCGTTTGATAGTAAGAACAGCATGAATGTACACGACATTGAATGGTTTGAACCGTGCTCTCTTAAGTTTTTTGGCGGAAGAAGCACCTGCGTTGAGTTTTTGAGCCCGGATGATTTCTTGAACAAAGTTTATAAGATACGGATAAATTGTTGTCTGAATGTCCCCTAGAACGATGGAAACTGAGGCTCTCTGAACGAGGTCAGGTGACTTGGAACGGAGAGACGTCTGTGAAGCTGCCAGTCTACGAAATTCATCCTCTTCATCCAAAAGTTGGTGATGTCTCAAGCGCAAGCCGGAAAACATGTCAGATAAAGATATCTGGCAGGAGGTTCGATTCTCTGAGTCAACGACCTTTAATTCGACAGAATTTAGTTTGATTGACACATAAGAGAATGGGAAATAAGTCTCATCCTTTCGCCGATTCGTTGCAGGTTTAATGAAGGGGAACAATGGCTGAAGGGACTCTAATCGTGATGTGTGGTAGGCATCTGGATCCAAAGCGAGGAGGCGATCTCTTAAGAGAGGTGTGACATCGTCTATCGTGACTTTTTGAGCTTCGGTCCGGTCCATATCCCAGGAGGGATTGACCTCTCGCAGACGCCAAAGACAATCGCGTAGATGAAAAAGGAATCGGAACGCCGGATCGACGCGTAACATCTGCGGTAGACCAACTTGAACCAGGAAAGAAGGTTGTATTGTGGACAAAGGATCAATGACCAACTCATTGCTAGAAGAATGAAGGATGTGGTAGATGGTGGATCGGATCACATTAGAGGAAGACTCGCTCGCTCTTTTCTGTAATCTAACCAGTCGAGGTAGATCACCTTCTACTGCATTGACGACAGAGATAAGCAATGAGGGGAGTAAGTGTGAAAGCTCCGCCGTCAATTTTGCGCAGGAAAACTCATGATCATCTTTGAACAGTGTGGTTTGGAATTCGAGGACAGAAAAGGAAAGTGCTGGCTGCTTTGCTGAGGCGCGCCCATCGCTGTGCACGCTAGTCAAATCCATATCCGTGCGAGCGAAGCGGGCGGCAAGAGAACGATTCTCAACAGACATATTTCCGGAAATTTGGATGTTCGAAGCAGTGAATATAAGGTAGGCAAATCTCCCCGAATAGTCCTTTTTGTGAACAGGGCCGTTTTCTATGACGTCAAGGCGATGTAATACGTGCAAAGCGACGGATTCAGAGTGAATGTCCAAAATTGTGCGACTGGAAACCTTAGGTTTGGAAGGATCTGGAAAGTCGCCAATGTATGAAGACAACCATCTGTCAGTCAAATATTCCGCGCTGAAATGCTAAAGAGACGTATGAGATTGGCGAAAGAGGGCAGCCCGCTGAGACACCCACTGTAGACTCGAGATCAGACTGTAAAGCCTCAAGAACGTTGACGATCAACGGCGTCAATTTGAGATCAATGCCGTCGTATTGAGAAAGTTTAACTGTGATGCTATTCTTTGAGTTATCCGGGGGCTCAAAAGCGAAGGGTGTCCAATTCGATCTTTCAGCATTGAGATGTTTCTTCGCATATGCAAATTGATTTTCCTACAGATCAAAAGTGATTAAGAAGATATCATAATGTATGAACGAGAGTACCATTCACTCTTATTGGTATGAAAGGTCCTTCTTCCCAGAGTGACGGGCTATCACCGCGGTGTAGAATGTAGTGCCTTACAAGGTGGACATATTGTTTGAGGGCGCGAGCGTTAGAGTCAGGTTCGTTATCTGACAAAATTCAATCACTGGATAAAACGTGATATTGAGACCATACCTGAATCTGACCATTCGCCATCCGAATGATCTGTGAGATCCTCATTGTCAGATTCGTCTCCGATACTCAAGCTTTCTTCCTCGTTCTTTCCATCCGGAGTATGTGAGTTAAACCTATGGACAGAATGTTTCACCAGGAAATTCGATAGAAAAACTCGTAGACAACATACAGCGGACGAGCAGCTCGTATTGTATCTGCGAAACCGCTAGGATTTTCTCCGTCCGATTCAGAGGACTGAACTACGTCGTCGATTGGTCCAATGTCGCTTCGCGGATGATGTTCATAGTGACGCCGCGAATAAGCATTTTGGCGTGGGATTGTAGGCTGCGGCATGTAGACATTTTTCAAGTGTTTACGAATCCCTGGATCCGATTTAGTTATAGCAAAGGCCGAGGTTGGAATCCACTGACCTGGTACAGATCGCGTGGTCTTCAACATATTTACGAGTTGGTCAACTCTCCCAGTGGGTCGATCCTGCTCCCACACAAAATCTGCTTGCGCTGCGCTCATTTCATGCCAGCCAGTAGGCGAAGAATATATGTCGAGAAAGACATCCGTGACGACTTCGGCAGCTTCAAGCCAAGTGTTGGATGCATTATAATCAAGGAGTGCTTTGACGGAGAGGTGGGGTAATCGTATACTGGTGAGTTTTTTGTGGAATTGGCCTGCAAGATCATTGTAGTCGAATTTCAGACCTTTGTGTACTGAAACGTGCGCTGTCGCACAACCTGCTCTCCAGAGAATCTCGATTGTTTCCAAAGAGACTTTCACAAATGTTACTGTCGATTAGTTATGATCAGATACAATCTCTGAACAGGATGAATCGGACATACTGTCAGGATAAATACCAGTCTGATATTGATCGGCAGGTGCATTAAGAGCATCCGTGAAGTTGATTCCAAGGGCTCGAACAGCGGCTTGGAAGACAGTCGCTTGATAAGCAGATAACGAGGCTTTGATGCCGCCCACGTGGATTTCCCAAAGACAGACGTAAGTGATGGTGCGAGGTACTGGACCGAACAACCTATTGGCAACGATGTCAATGCCTGTGAGCAACAATCGAATCAGCATATCACGGGCAAGTATTGAGAATAAGTCGTTTACCGTCAACAATCAGAACAGCGGGCGCCTTCTTGGCCTTGATTTCTGGATAGGTAAGAGTCTCGGGAAACTGCTCTTCGATACTGCTACTAATGGTCCCAATGTTCAGGGTCATTTCTGAAATGATTTCAACACTGTATGACGAATCACGCAAGACTTCCTGTTCTACTCACCCATGTACAAATCATGCAAGCGTAACTGTAGGTTGAGTTCCGGCATCGTGATAACCACGCAACGCCCGATGCTGTTCGGTGGTGCTGCCGGCATATCTAAACCAATCTCATACCCTGGAAGTCCCACAGGAAGAACGATCAGGCCATCCAATACATTGATACCGAGTTCGACCTGCATCATATTATTCTAAAGAATTCAATCAATGAGCTGGGAAGGAGAATTACTAACGTAGCGATACATGCCGTTTTGGGGCGGAATTTCTGTACAACAGGATCGCCTAGTGGAGCACCTCTTTTCTGTCTACGCAGATATTCGTACAAGGTAGAGAAATGTGTGAAGGAGCCGAGGTAGTTGTCGCGTAGTATCATGAAGTAGCGGATAGACCATCCTAAACTTTTGAAAATGATATCGCGGACCTGACGTAACAATATTAGTTGGACACGGCAGGTTCAGTTGCAAAAAGGGACTTACTTTCATCGTCAGGACGAGTTGTTCGACGTGTTCTTCATGAAAATCGGCAAAATACAGGTAAGAGCCATCCATGTGGAATGATCCTACCTTAGCCAAAGTATTGCCTTTCTTTGGCGCGTGCAATGCATTCGTGTTCCAACGAGGAAGGGAGAGTTTCAGAGAAACATCAGGAACATCAATCGAGAGCGGAACCGTTGTGGATTCTGGTCGGTAGACATTCGAGGGGATGGTCGTATTGAAACTGAATCGTACACCAGCAAGAGTGAAAATCGCTGACCAACATACATTAGCTCTAACCTTCGAAGTGAAAAACTTTTTTGATGTACCGTTCTCGTCCTCAACAAGCGGCTTGTCGATGATATTCTGGTCATTTGCATAAAGATTGAGTTCATAATAATGCATATCCAACTGAATTTGATAAATCATGGGAATGAATCGCTGGTAATCGTGTGGAGAGCCTGAGGACCAATCCTTCCCCAAATCGGTAAACATATTAATATGGTCGCGTATTAAATACAAAGTCGGTCGCCGGAGAGTTACACCGACGTTCCAGGTACGTTGAGCCTTCCATTTCAGTGGAGATGGTAGCTCACAATGAACCTGTTGATACATTAATCTATGATAATCGTATGGGAGAGGCAGACTCCGTACTCGACATGATTCAGCAGAGACGAGTCGAATATCATTCAAACTCGAAGTCATGGTCACTGTGTCGAGATGGACTTCCAGGATAGGTTCGTAACCTCTCTTACTAGCGACCATAGGCATAAGGTAGCTTATGGATGACCGATCACCAGCGGTGAGGTGCAAGTAGGCAGGTTCTCGCTTTCTAGGTCGTTCAGTTTCTTTTACCACTCCATCCCACTGCCAGTTCTGAGGAAGACCCATTTCAGTCATACACAGTAGAAAACCAAGGAGCAATCGAATACCTTTGAGCTCTCACGCAGGGGAACATGCAGAGTCGTTTCACCACGAAGTTCTAGAAAGACACGCATAGCGGTCCAAACCCGTGAATCACCAGGCTGTAGGCGTTGGCTTTCCTGCGAATCGCTATAAACGGGAGGGAAAAATGTTCTTTGTAGTTCTCCCCTGTGGATTTACTCTTAGAGGACTGTTTTGCAAGGATAGAGTGGCCGACATACCGTTGCCTGTCTGCCCAAGGGCCGTATCTCAAAGTTCCATCATTCATAGCGATATCCACTCCCCACTCTGGCCCAATATCACCATTACCGATGTCAAAAGGATCGGACGCAGACGGTTGCGTGATTGAGGCTCTAGGGACGAGACCAACGACATCTGTATAATAACACAATTCCAGCAATGACGTCTCAAGGATCTTTCGTTCAATTGCATATTCAAACTTGGAGAAGTCAATCCCCAAGGGAGTATCTTCATCTAGACTCTTCTTGTTGGCTCTTCTTCGAAGATGCGATGTCGGGAGCATAACACGGCGGGGGTTCGCTGATAGATACTTGAGAACAGGAGCATAGAGTTTGAGGCTATCCCAAATCTTGGCAAAAGTATGGTAGGAAGCCAGTGTGGAGGGTGTCCTGAGATCGTAACTGTGATAGTCTACGTGGGACCAAGAGGTGTAGCAAGTATGGAAGAGCGTACTTGTTGATTTGATTCTCGATGGTTTCCCCCGTAGATGTCATAGAGTCGCGGTAATGCTCATTTTCCACAAATTGAACCAGAGCTTGCTTGAATTTCAGCGTAAGCATCTGTTTATACAGGTCGTATTTCGACCTCGACTGATAATCGCGTTAAAAACAAAACACCATGTTAAAACTTGCAACGACGTACTGGAACAATCCCAAAGGTCCCTGACCCATGCTGAAACTCCGCCACAAGCAAATTGGGAGTGGAAGGATTTCCGCAAATTATAGCGCCCTTGTTTATATCAATGCCGAGTGGTAGTAGATCCTTGGGGTCAAGGTTCGGAAGTTGTCCTCGAATCCATGTTACCAAATTAGTAAGAAAGATTGGCGTGCGAGTATGTAAAGAGCTGGGAACCAGCGACGCGGCTGCGACAGGCTTGTTCAGGCCTACAGTTGTGCCGTGAAAAGCTAATTAGTCGGGTTACTTGAATCATAGAAATATATATCGACTAACCGGAAGACTTGTGTAACGAAGTACGTCTCTGAGAGTTCACAGGATGATGAGATCGCATTTGTGCCAGGATATTATCATATGCAGCCGTTCTGTTGTATAAAAACCATTCGAATCCGTGCAGGGTTATTTGGATGCGACAAGAAGAATCCCTAGGAGTGATTTCTGAACAGAAATCTTGAGTATTCGTTGCATTGCACAGACGCAAGAACGCGAGAAACGCACTTCCCCCTCCTCCTAGAGACATTCCTATTTCCTCTTCAGTCGTCGGTCGCCGTATCCAATATCGCCAGGCAACTTGGCCTTTGACAATCTTGGCAGTTTGATTACTTGAATGGTAGCGTACATTTTTGAACAGTATCCTTCCACTAAGGATGGAGAAATGAATAGATCCTGAGCAAGAGGAATCAGGACGATACTGTTGAGCAATATTCGCGAGCACACACCTATTTCAAGCCATATACTGGACGCTCCGTCGTTCCAATACACTAGACGAATAACTAGCCCGATGAACCAAGCAATTAACCGGTTAAAGTAGAAGAAATAAAGGAAAGAAGCTATTGTAATGCATATGCAAGCAATTAGAAGTAGGATATTGAGCATGTCAACATAGCCTGAGCAGGAATGGGTGTCTAGTGGGTGCTCAAGGTTATTCAAGAATTTGCAATCGTGGTACTACTGGTAGAGGGTGAATGATTGGTGGCTGTGTTACGAAGATTGAATTATGACATTGACTGCCACTACAAGTACGAAGCCTTTGAAAAGGCTTGCGGTCCACGCAACAACCACATGCGCTGAACAAGCCTCTGTATACGGCAAATGCATTCTTGCAACTTATACCGACGTCCGCAAGGACATCTGCAAAGAAGAATTTGCTAAATTTGGGCAGTGTCTTCGTGAAGCAGTAGGCCTTGAATATGAATATTCACATGTACAAAACTCATCGAACTTCCTCAGATGAAACGAAAGTGATGATTCCGCGAGTATGTGCTGTATAATGTACATATTATTCAAATAACAGGCCAACAATACATCAATCCAGGTTTTCAGTGTTCATTCCTCCAGGGACCGTCCTGCTGTCCCGGTCCTCCCCTGTATCTCTCGAAGGAGCAGTAGCCCTCTCTGTTGCCATTTGGCGGCGTCGACCTGCCGTTCGCATCAACATTGTGATTGGGATAGGCCACGAAGTCGTATTAGGGAATGGTATGAGTGTATCCTGTGAATTGGAAGTGCGGGACATGGCAGGTGTATTTCGTAGACGCGCAAATATGGATGAGACTCGTATGTCCAAAATGTATTGTGGCTCGTTATTCGGAGTTTCGAATGCCTTTTGGTTGGCAAATGTCGTTTCAAGCGATATCGATGCCGGGAGGAGTGGTGGTGGTATAGGTGATGTGGGTGCTGGGAGTAAGTAGTCATTGGAATCCGCCGTGCTACTGTCTGAAGTGTGCATTTCGAAGGATATAATTGTGAGTAGCACCTGCATGAAAATGATGGAAAAATCAACGAATAGCAGCTGGAATTTTGTTGGTGCATAAGCTAACGGTTCCGGGTATGAGTTTGAATGTGACACGACCATAAATGAAAACACACCGAGTCCAACGAAATCCAGGACGACCGCTCTGCCTTCTGTCGGCCCAACTGTTGCGTGATTCCACACGCTAAAGCTATTGCTGAAGAGGGGAAAGAAGAAGAAGCTTCCCAATGACATTGTTGGGGAAAGTTCTCTCGTCGTCGCACACACGAGCTGAGCAGACAGTCGAAGAAACATAGTGAACAGCGATGGCGATAGGTAGAAAGAGAAGCAAAACAGTTGGTATAAGAGGGCGTCGAGCTGTGCAAAGTTGGTAATTAGTCGTTACAGACTGTACAATGATCGAGGGCTCACGGCTTGTATGATATGCTTTCGCTGTACATGATAGCGTCTGGGCATCACATATATCCAATTCTTCTTGAATGTTATTGCGGGGACACTTCGAAACCGAAGGGCCTCTGTCGTCGTACGAGTCTGAAGACTGAAGATCTACGGAACCTGTGCACCTGACCAAGCGCTCTGTGCGCCTAATTAAATGAATATTCTTGCTCTTTGGACATCATCATCGATAATTTTGGTATCTGCAGAGCCTCTCATAGCCTTTGCAATACATGATACATGTCGAGTCGAATGCATGCCCTATGCAAAGCGCGTCTGACAGCGGCCACTGTGTATCCCGATAAGTGTCGTTCAAGTCCGACTTCGCCAGGACTTCACCAAGTTCGTGGTGATTATCATTGCCCAATTAGGAATACTTGGGACAATAAAGTCCTGTCTAGCGCCGGGCAGTGCAGTGACACGAGCTTCTTGCATTGTTAAATATCTTTCTCCTCTGTTCCCTCATACAGATTTTGTCGCCATCGTGTCCTTTCGATCTTCATGGGCAAAATATATCTCAAGGACGCTATTTTCCATGGAAAAACATTCTGTTGCTGTCTTCCCGTATGTCAAGTCGTAAATACACATTCAATCAAGCTTCATGATCATATAACTTTCAGGTTCGTTTTGGCGTTATTTCTATGTCTGTGGGTGCTTCTCTGTGAACTCTTCCCTACTGTGGCGATCTTTACGAACGTTCAGTTTCTCGGTATCTTGTTTGGAGGGTTGTTGTCTATATTGCTTTGGTTTGAGGTGTCTGGTATGTGGATATTCCTCTCTTGAACGTGCGATGAGCTTACGTTCCTCGAGACACGTCAAGCTCCATGGATCCTCATGAAAGGACGGCTTTCATTTTGGCTGGTCTTGTCGAGACGTTGCTGTTCATCGCGTCGGTTGTTGGGTAGGTGACCATATTTCTATTTCCGGAATCGCATTATTCAATCCACATTCCGATCCGTAGATTCATCGGGGCGATTGTTCGAAAACAGGTTTTCATTCTCATTTACACCTACTTTATATACGTTCATTTCGTCGTCAATGTCGCTGTCGCTGGCTTCTTCCTCTATGTCGTCTTGCACTTTTCTTCGACTGCTATAGCTAAAGCTTGTGATGACACGGTCAAAAACGCTGGCGCACAAGCTCAATGCACCGGGATCTTTTCGGACTTCAAGACTATATACATCGTCGTTGCTTTACTCGTGTTGTTTATAGAACTTTGTGCGTCACTTCTAATACCTTTTTTGCCGGACCTCATCTAATTTTTGCGATGCACTGTAGACGGCGCGCTCATTGTCACGCGCTACGTTCATCAGATCAAGACTGAAAAGTCAACTGCGCGGACGTCTCGCATGGTTCTTCTTGACCGAGCAGGCAGATCTAGCGGTGGTCGAAGTCCAATGATGCCCAGCTTTGATAGGGGACGATACTCGGCGTTATCTGAAGACCAAGGAGATGATATCTCGTTGATACCAAAAAACCTTGGGTATAATACGACCCCGTCGACTGCAGAATTCAACCCGTACGAGGATACAGGACATCTACGATACCCCTCTTACCAAGCCGGACCCTCTTCTTATGCCGCCCATGGTGAAGCCCCCGCTATCGAAGAGGGATACGGCGGAGGCTCCTGGACTCATGAACAAATTTCGCAAGACGAGAAATCTATCTTACGTCAACAGGAGCAGGATGATGACGCTCTTCCTTCCCCTAGTCGCACTTTCATTGAACAAAACCGAGATGTCAAAACAGCTGCAGGTCCTCCCACTCCACATGAAATTGACCCGCTTCCGCGGTATGCTCTCGCTGAATCGCCAGAACTCAGATAATCACAATGGAACCATCCATAAATCTAGAAAATATTTTTTTGACGTTTGGACTTTTGGATATTCATTTGTAATAATGTATCATGTTGCTTGTATGTAAATAGGTGTACCGCCGATTCATGTTGAATATAGTAGAGGAGGAGAACCGGGTCGGGTGAGGGGAGGTGGCGTCTGCCTAGCAATCGCTCCCGGCCGATCTAACGTCAAAAGTCAATTGCCCCAAGCTGCTGCCAAACCTCTTCCGACGACGTTCGCAGTTCACAGACCAGCACACAGAAGATTAAAAGATCTTAGTTCTGTAGCGCTGCGCACGACGAACACGAGGATATTGGTTACCCCGGGCTGAATGTTTTGGCCGGAACTTGAGCTTGAGTGCAATACTTGCATTTGATGCTCAAAATCGAAGCTTGAATCAGGTTTGATTGGAATCAAATTTGACAGATTAATTGCCAGTTAATCAGACGGTTCGGTTCATTATTTGGCAGCATTTTAGTAAGGTAGCGTTTTGGGACAAACCCATAAGCCAATATCTACGCTCGTGTCTTTACATGCCCCTCAACCAGATCGCACGACAAAAACTAAACGAGGCTGGATGTTGACGAAGTGCAGAACATTGCGGGACGGAGGCTGACGGAGGCGGGATGACGTATTCACGGAGGTTCGGCGATAAATATATGCCACCGAACATCCATGGGATTTTGTTTCAACTGCATCCGGCAGCGCTCCAATAGAAATGATCATCATACACGGTTGACCCTGGCACATAGAAATTCAATAATATCAAATGGAGAAGTGAACGATTGTTTGCTTTGAACCGCCATTTAGTGACTGGTCGCTCACACTTTGACGAGTACCATAACACTCAGAGCTGGCATAACAGGTCAAATTGGCTTATAGCCTCTGTATGCCTGTTCCAGCGAGCAGGCTCATTACAGATTTAGAATCCAGTACAGGTACTCAAAGCCCCCTTGCTCCTTTCTCTTCCAAGCTCAATTTGTGCTGGACCCATTTGACGTAGGGGCCGCGTTCTTCTTTCTAGTCTGGTGAGCCCCGCTCTTTGAACTGATGACATTGAACTAACCCAAGGCGCTATAGGGAAATTCTAATCACTTTGGATGATGAAGTCGATCTTATCTGGAGGTAGACGGGCTATAACGTTGTCCTCATTTCCTCACTCACAATGACGGCAGCAAACCAAGGCGTTCTTGGATTAAATGGGCTTTTCTACTAGCTCGTTATGGCGCATTGAGCTTGTTATTGTGAGTGACTAACTACTCATGCTTTGTCGAATTCGCAGAGTAGACTGACTCCTTCGTGTCCAAGCGCTGGACGAGTGATAGAACTTATCGTAACATACAGTACAATGCACCTGCATACCAATAGCCTCAGGATATGGTTTGCGTTGCAGGGATTGTTGGCTTTTTCGATCATGGCTGGAGCAGAAATTGTCATGATAGCCAGAGGTGAGTTATCTATAGTGCAACCCATTTTCTTTGACTACTAACGAAAACGATACCAGTACATGCCCTTTACAATCAAAATAAATGGGTCAAATACGGATTCATCGCTCTGATGTTGGCAGAGGTTTTCGCTGCCTTTCTGGGAATTGGCCTTACCTTTCCGTCACCTTCCTTCAATCCTTCGATGATCATAACGACCACACCAGGATCTTTCGAATATTTTAGGTTCGAAGCTTTCATTCCGCTCTAGTCTAAATTAACGCATCACTCTTTTAGCATATCTACTCTGGTTTCACAGACAGTACTAGTCGTAATGTCGGTGGCAAGATATAGATATATGTATAAACGCGGGCATTGGGAAGGAATGCGAATAATAAAATTGATGCTTCGCGACGGCACGTTGGCATTCGTTGTATTTTTTTGTATGTCCGGTCGCCATTTCTTTTCTTATAATACCTACTAACCTAGCCGCTAGTACTTTCATTGCTCATGGCGCTTTACCATATTTTGCAAGAGCCGTTTGCCCCCTCTGAATACGTGTATGTCCTACTCTACCCCCGCCCGTCACATTGTGGTTGCTCAAATTGTTTCCAGATGGTCTATCAGCATCATAAGCGTCACTGTGTGTATTATTCGTTCCCATTTACTTGATGACCTGGTCGTATTCATCGCAAACTGCTATTAGGAATGTCGCCTCATTCTCAATTTACAGAAGTTTCCAATTGCAGAACCTGACATTTCGACGGAATTGCCTGAATTCACGACAGTAGTGACTAATGATCACAGTAGACCTGGGACCTCATAGTACGTCCATGACTTTGCCTCAGTTATTCGCTCATGTATGCTTAACATCTTCGCTGTGCAGTATGATGACAATATACCAAGAAACGCAGGAAAACCACGAACTCCATGAAACCCACGAGCCGCAATCTGAAATTGCCTGACGATAGCTTCGTTCCTTGGGATAATAACCTCGGGAGAAACAACCTTATGTGTATCTATAGTCCGGATAATGATGGCCCCCGGCCAAGTGTATGACAAGATATAGTAGATTCGTATTAATTCCATGTTTGAATCTGAGTCTCATGAGACTCCGCGCGCTTAAACGCTTTGTATGGTGAGAAATTTTGACGCGAGCCAAAATGTAAATACGTACAAACTTCACGTTCTCCTTCTACCATTTCCTACTAAGTACTAACCTTTTCGGCCAGGACATTCAGAATCAATCATGGCTGACAATCACGAAGCTATGGATGTTGATGCTGATCGACGCGCCCCGCAACGATCGGTCTCTGTACCTTTCCAGCCACCCAGGGATTTGACAGTTGGCTACGTCTATTCCTCCGAAATGACCTCTCACTTCAATCCCCGTGGTCATCAAGAAGCCCCAGAACGCATTACGCGTATTTGGCAGGCCATTGTTGACGAAAGATACAACACTAAAATGCAGTGGCTTCCCATACGTCCCGTCACAAAGGCGGAAGCTCTTCTAGTCCATAGTCAAACTACTTGGGACTTGATTGAGGCATATCAGTGTAAGTTCTAGTCCCCTTCTCAAATTTTGCAAATATTTGTCTCAATAGAAAGTCACATACATGATACGTGTTTTCTTATGGTATAATCAACTAACTACCCACATACTCAGACATGTCGGAACAGCAGATTGTTGACTCCGAAGCATACTATGAGCAACTTTCTCTCTATGTGATGCCAGGTACTACCAGAGCAGCTCGACTCAGTTGTGGAGGCGTCATTGAAGCATGTCTGGCTGTTGCGCGTGGTAGATTAAGAAAAGTGTTTGCAATTTGTCGGCCTCCGGGTCACCATGCCGAGCCTGATCAGTCTATGGGCTTCTGTTTCTTCAATAATGTCGCTGTAGCTACTAGAGTGGTGCAAGAGTTGACGCCTATCAAACGAATACTTATTCTGGATTGGTAAGTGTTTGAATTATGCCACTTTGTGAAGCTCAAACTGCTTTCAGGGACGTACATCATGGTGGGTATGCTTTGACACAGAAGTGCAGCATATACTCATACACATAGCCGTCAGGTAATGGGACTCAGAGGACATTCAATGATGATCCATCTGTGTTATATATATCACTGCATCGGTATGAAGGCGGCAATTTCTACCCCTGTGGTGAATTCGGTGGTATGACTTCTTGTGGCGAAGGTTCAGGACTGGGATTGTAAGTCCGCATTTTGTTGCGGCCACTCAAAGTCTCGAACTGGGGTTTTTTATGTTACCAGTTCCGTGAACATACCCTGGCCAGAGAAGGGCATGGGTGATCCAGATTATATCCATGCTTTTCAAAGGATTGTCATGCCAATAGCCATGGAATTTGCTCCTGAGTTGGTAATCAGTGCGTTTAAATTTCCTTCTATTTATGACCCTCTGACAATCTCCTGTGTCCCCCATAGTCTCAGCTGGGTTTGATGCAGCACTTGGTGATGAATTAGGAGAGTGCAAAGTTTCTCCTGCAGGCTATGCTCATATGACCCATATGCTCTCTGGGCTTGCAGGAGGGCGTTTAGTTGTTGCATTAGAGGTATGCTCATCAGCTTCCACAGTTGCACCTGAAAAGTAATGATATTTTTTCAGGGAGGCTATAACCTGAATGCAACAATGAATTCAGCACTGGCAGTTACCAAAGTAATCTTGGGGGAGGCTCCTGATCCTTTACCCCCAATGCATGCCTCTGAAACAGCAACAGAGACAGTGTATTTGGTGGCAAAAGAACAGAGCAAGTATTGGAAAAACATCGATGCCAATAGTTGTGAACCCCGAGAAGGCAATTACTTCGTGGTTGACAAACTTTTTTTTCTCGCTCATCGATCCTTTAGAGGTTGAATCAATCAGTTTTTCGATACCAGGTAAGTCCAAACCTTTCCCTGAGCAATGTTCCCACGCTCATTTTGATTACAGAAGTTCTGCAGGCCCATCGCGCACATTACTTGTATAAGAATTACAAAATGATGCAAGTTCCATTGCTTGGATTTCTCCAAAACCCTTTTGCTGGGCAAGTTATATGCACGTAAGTGATGCAACTTTAATGTAGTAGTTGGTTCAATTCACCAAAAACAACACTAGGCCGGATTTATTCGAGAACAAAACTCTTGTGGTACTTGCTCACGAATTGTGGGTCTTCGCAACCCAAATGCTCGTGCTGTAATTAATCTCTACTGCTCAGTGGTAATTTGCGGCTAGAGCTCGAGTCTGCAATGACTTGTGATCTAAATCTGGAACGTTCCTACTTGGTAAACATATGTAGATCAGCTCCCCGCGTCGTTCTAACAGCTTCTGCAGCTTGACTTTACAAAAGAGTTGATGAGGTGGATAAATGGAGAGGGCTATGCACTACTTGATGTTAACCTATACCCCAAGCCGTTCACTTCTGTTTCACAAAACAGCAAGGTGGGTCATTTCTGGAGGTCATTTATTCCCCATTAAACAAAAAATGTTGTAGCGTTTATCAAACAAGAAGAATTTGGAGCGCTACGATGATACGACAGCCTTGCTAACTTATCTGTGGGACAACTACATCCAGTAAATAGCCGATCGAAGTTATCAAATCATCTCAAGACTGACGCTCTTCAATAGCCTTTCGGGTGCCAAGAAGGTAGTCTTTATTGGCCACGGACCAGCATGTCAACCATTGATGAACCTTATCGATGCGCGGTGTGAGTAATTTCTTATCATGACCTGGCTCAGTGTATTCAACGTCCTTTTTATCTAGTTAATTCTATCAACAGATATGTTAAGGCTGTCGTTCAAGTCGTGGGATTTGCCAAGGTCCCAGTCACGCCTAAAAAAGATGAATTTCGATCTTGGTACGCGAAGGTAAATATTTCAAACTATTTTATTGGTTACAGGGAAGTATAATGATACTTCAGTGTTCGTGTGTACTTCTATCTGCAAATCACCATATCCTCCGACCGGAGGCTCTGCACAGTATAAAGAAACACGGTGTGCTTTGCCCTATCGGTACGTCAACGCACAAACCCATCACTCGTTTTCGACTCATTTTTGAACAGAGGAATTGCAACCCGTAAGAATTGTCATGAAAGGACTTCCAGCGATACAGGCCTTCATAAAGGCTCAACTGGAAAAGCCTATCTAAGCATACATTCTGGTATATAGAACGGAAATGTTCATCGTGTATATTTAAACAGTTACTATATTTTACATCGCATCTAATTTAGATCCCACAACTGTGGTCATGTCTTTTGCACGTGCTTCACTGGCCATCAACGTCGATGTTGATGTCTTCGTCCTCATCATCGCGCCCTGCGCCTCCCGTAGTGATACCTGGTTCGGGAAACAATATCATCGTAAATCCTTTACAGGTACGCAAATGCTTAAATGTTCAGATGATGTTACAAGGGCGATATCCTTTTCTCCAGCGTGGAAACCCTGTGCTAGAATGCATTCGCAATGTTGGAAAGGAATATGGCGATATCGTAGCAGACTACCAAGTCGGTCGAACTACGGGTGTACTATTCCTAAGGTATTTTAAATGCTCTGCTTACCTCTCCCTATTGATGTGTTGCGCCCAGTTTAAAATATCATCGTCTTCATCCGGAGTACATACATACACGCATCGAAAAGCTTGCGCACCATTACACACTACGCATCTTATTGATACTTTCCGACATTGTGAGCACTATCGCTTTCCCTTCCCGGTCGTATTCGTTGACTGCTCGTCTAAAAGTCAGAACACAAAGATCCCATTCGCGAATTGACGAAAGTGAGTTTCATTCGGCTTCCAATTCAGTCGCTCACTATGTACAGGTTTGTATAACTAATAACATCACAGTTATCGTTGCGTTTTCGTAGGTTCTCGCACATGTATGCCTTCTCCCGTACGCTCAGCGACTCCTTAGATTTGAAGAGGCCGGCCACTATCTTACCATCTTCAAACAATTCGAGCATAAGCCTCCAAACATGATCAAAGAACGGGTGGACAAGGACTATGCCTCTATGTTACGCACTTCGTTGACTAGCATCAGTAAAGTGAACAAGACCGATGTTGAGACTCTGAGGAGTTCTTTCGGGGTATGTGTGTCAATCAGCCGCCGTATAATGAACCCTTTTCAACTAAATATCGAACAGAGTATCGCGAATATCGCGCGAACTTCACCTGATCAACTTTCCAATCTACCTGGTTTTGGCCAAGTCAAGGTTAAGAACATCAAAAACGCCTTCGAGAAACCGTTTCGGAATCATGCAACGAACACTTTAGCCTTCATGGCTTCATCTCCGTCTCAAGGGCCTATGGGCAATGAGCCCCATGATGGGGTCGAGCAAGGGAATACTGTCGCCGAGCCTTCGTATAAGCCACCTAGAGAACCAAGCCCAGTTTGGGACATCGAGTTGGATCTTTGATTCTCATTTGCAACCTCAATTTTTCCTTGTGCATGAAATGTTGACATTAGAAGCATTGAACTTTATATGTACATATATGATTCCTAGTGTAAATAAATATGCATGTACTTATGTATGTCATGGTCTAATTGTGCTCGTTATTGCCTCAGCGACTGCGGCCATTATCTCGTGAATCTCGAGACCTTTCATGTGGAGACTCAATATCATCATCGAGATTATCTTCAATTAACCCTCTTCCCTCTTCCCCGTGTGTGGCTAATCTCGTATTACTCCGTGCAGCAGACACTGTTCTGTGTGCATGCAAAGGATGTTGGTGATGATCAATATCCTCATCTTCCCCTTCATCATCACTGACATCTCCGACAGCCCACAAGGCCCCATTTTCGCCGCTGTGGACGCTGGCATCATCATCAGGATCGCCGGCTTCAAGATCAGGTTTTGAGCCAGACACTTTTCGAAAACTTCGGTTGCGTAATCTGGGCATTTGTAACGAACCAGACGCCAAGGTCGCGGATTTCATGGGAGCTCCGGGTTCAGGTTTTTTGTGAGTGAGAAGAACTACACCGGAAATCAGGACGAGGATGGAAACAAAGATGAGGAATAAGGTCCATGACTGATAGGCATCAACCTCATCGTTGAAAATCTAAGATCATGGACGGGTTAGGCTCTTTGACACAAAAGCCACTTCTGGAGCATACCAGTGAATCCAAGAAGCTAGCGGGGATTCTCAGAAAGCGGAACTGATAGAAGTATCGAGGAGACGCACCCAGTTGCGGTGTACACACCATAGAACACGGGAACGACCAAAGTAGAATCATACACCTTGAGACCACGGTTTAAGCATATTATTTGAAGTATAGCGGTGCAGGCTAAAAGAATGATAGTGAAGATGGGTGCAGCATGTCCGAATTGATTTCCAGGGTTTTCGTGCGACAGCGAACCAGAAAGTAACTTGACACTGTCAAACATCAGGCTTTCAGGATAAGGGGACCTCAGCTAGGACGTACGTGGCCTTGGCACTGCGGGATATTAGCCTTCGCAAAAATTGTGAATTTACCACTCACAAGACTAGTGTGCCCCCAGCTAAACCCCCACCAGCACATGCCCAAGCAATACCCAGACTCCATGCAACTGTCTTGTCATCTTTTGCTGCATTCCATTGCTCCAGGAAGTCACCTAGTTTCATCGACACATAGATCCAAGCCATTTTGATATTGCGAACCACCACGATGAGAGCGTTTTCCCGTCTGTTTGACGGAGGAGCACTAGGTCGTGCAGTAGATAAGGGCAAAGCGCTTATTTCGGAGCGAGCTGCAAGGATGGCATCGAGCTGTGATGTGCTTAACAGTAGCAAGATCAAAGCAAAGGACATGAAGAAGAAGAAGGCAAGCCAGCCACCCCTCCTCCAGAGATATGTTAGATGATCTACATCTGTTTCTGCTGCAAGACCGCTGTTTATCGAGCCAAAAGCTACGATTCCGATGACGCCAAGCACGACGATGATGGTTCCCTGGTTATACATCAAGTGACGAATACGCGTAAACACGCGAAACTCACATAGATGTCTGTACTGGTAACGGGTGTTCCGACGAGGAACCTGGCGAAAAGAAAGTTGAAGACGAGGGATGTTGAGCCTAAAGGAGCTACATATTCTATAGACAGGAAACTTGAGAAACATATCTATTTGTGTTGAATGCAAATTACACACCGGCACGCATGTATTCGAGTGCGAGAGTGCTTCCAATTAGTTGAGATAATCTACGAACAATAGTGAGCCATAGTCTAAATAACAGTTTCATGGATACTCACATATAGAGTACCATTCCCAGTAGCCAAAGAGGTCGAAGCCAGTCTCTCCGTCGCGAAGCTTTTGGTATAGCACTAGTTCGAACCTACCAAAGCAGGATGAGTGCCAACGTGGTCTCGACAGATAAGGTGGTTTTACATGATCAAGTTTGGTGAGATTTAAGCCTGCAGCGTTAAGTATGGAGGCAAGTAGGACAATAGCAAGGCCTATGATGAAAGCGACCACTGGACTAGCATGATGAGCAGGTGTTGGGTCTGGTAAAGATTGGTTCGAGGAAGCGGGCAAGGAGGTGGTATCGTCCATGCAAATTGAGGCTAACTAGAGCCAATAAGGATAATGAGCAAAAACTTGCAAAAAATATCTTGGTTGAAGAACGAAAAGAGGAAGGTGGAACTGAGACTCCGAGTCCGGGAGCGTTGGATAAATCTGATTACATCATCTTCCGTTTGGCGCCCTGTAGCGCAAGCGCACTTCATGAGTACTAAGCCTTGCCTCCGAGACTGTCTAGGAAGAGGAGTACTATAGACCTGACACTACCTGCAGAGTCGCACCGAGTCCTGCTCCCTACTTCATATTGGTAATATATCGTTCAAACTTGAAAACAGTACGAACTCGGTTCATGGATCCAGAGCGAACTACAATCCTAGGCCCCCGGAAACTACTACTGAACCCCACCCGGCCAGATGCTCTAAATGACGCGATGTTTTGGGCTCGAATGACGCTATTTCGGACAAGGACTGGTCACGTGTAATCCAAAAATTTCTCCCAGAAGTATAAAATTTCCATTTTTGCTACTTATTTAGGGTCTTGACTCTCTCAAGAGTAGAAGCTTACTAGCTTACGAGCCAATATTAAATCAAGTTTTCACCTTTTGAATGTTATTCCCCCATGAGCCCAAAATTTTTGCTCAGCCAGCTTGAATGACACTATAACGGACAAGGTCTACCCGTTTGAGCTCTATTTGACGCTATTTTCGGGCAGGGATTGAGCAAATTTTGGGTCCCAAATGACGCTATTTCGGGTGGGGTTCTGCAGTAGTTTCCGGGGGCCTACAATCCTATATTCTAAATTTGCTCGGGGCGCTTATATCAGACGCGCAGAGTATTGGCAATAGTGACTAAGCAATATTGCCGCGAAGCGGCTGTGGATCCTCTGCGTGAGCGCTCAGAAATCTGCCGCGGAGCGGCACGGCACAGCCGCTTTCCCTCATACTGAATACTTGAGCTGTTCACCCTTCAGATAAATTCCCTTGCAGCTCTCATTATCTGCAGTAATTTTAGAGATATCTAACTGCTTCCATGTAGGTAATCTTTTTGCTTGATCATTCCAATAATATTTGGTTCCAGAGCAAGTTTGATCCAATGCACTTCCAAGGTTCTACAGGTTAGAATACCTGGAGGTGATAATGCAGGAGACTGCATTTGAACCTGGCATAATGCTAACACCTTCACATTTGGATGAACCTGCCATTTACATTGGAGAGACATCAATTTCAGTCAGTCTTGCTTTTGCAAATGGTCAATCAACAAATCCCAACATCAATTAGTGAGGCAAACAGGCTGAAATCTGCACAGAACGTGCGAAGGCGGGCCATCGCGCTGCGCGCGTGGCAAAAACGAGTCCTCAATTCATTTTTTGAATGACACTGAAATGTCATCTGTGGCATACCCAAGTTTATGAATGGGAAAGAGTGGCAAGAAGTCCGGCGCCTTTGGGCGCCGATGGTGAACTCACTAGAAGAGACCTGAGAAAGTAACGTAGTAACAAAAATCGTGATGGGAAAAAAAAATCTCTAACGATGTCACGGTGACTCACAGAAGTGACAGTCCCAATATGGGGAAAAAAGTAGCTCAAGGAGGAAGGTGAAAAGCGAAAAAGGAAGGTGAGGTAAGATTTTCTCACGCTGAAACCGCCCATAGGACGAATCCTTCATTTCATTTCGGACTCGTAATGCAGTCATCTGCCCTACAACAAGACAAGGGGTCAAAGCTATTTATCCCAAAGGTCAAGTTGTTTGTTGCATTGTATTATACAAATTCTTGAGGCTGCACAGATGATACTTAAGCAATGTCTGAGAAGATAGAAAATATATTGCAAGGTCTGTTTCATACTATCTCCTATCTATCTTATCCCAGAGGTTCTTTTAAATTAAATGATTAATTGACAAGTGTTAAGGAACAGTTTACTCTTTGTTGAAAACACAACTATGTATATTGTATGTACCTGTTTACAGATAGTTTACTCTACGTGCATCAGTATGGTAGTTGTAGAGAGTATACTATGCTTACCATAGTTGATTGAAACACAACTGAGGGACTCCATGGCACCGTGTCTGACCTACCTACCTACTGTACAGTATAATGTACTAACACTGTTTACCTGTCAGACTGGGTTGTACATATGGGGTATTCCTCAACATCAAGCACTATTTCTAGCTTCATAATACATATTATTGGTATAACTGAGGAGCAGAATAACAAGTATATAGTGTGGAGGAGCAAAGCGACAACAAATGGGGGTTTGGGGGCTTGCCCCCAACAAGCTGTGAACCCGGCTGGAGTGCGGTGCAAGCTTTGCGAGCCACCGTGGTGTAGGCAGGGGTTCTAAAGCTTGTTTTGTCTAATTTTATAGTAATTTTATTCGTCAATATCCCTCGCAGAAATCTTCTCGTAATATACTACAGCAGGGACCATTGGTACAAATTGCTAGGTCATTCAAACAGGTATGATTATTTCTCTGGGTACATGCCAGTCTCACAATTTAGTCAAGGAAAGAAGGACAACTACCTTTTGTAAAATTGCAGGATTGAATACGTCTTATATCAGTGTCATGATCGCTACTATACGAGGAGTGCCAACACATTCAACGATTAATCAGATCCTGCAGGTGTTACGGACTAGTATAGGCCTAATATGTCCCCGATTAACCAAGCAGCTTCATATTAAGGGAACGCAATGCGGAGGCACAGTATGTAGATGTAGGAGAAGGACGAGGAGGAAGAGTTACTCAGTAATGCTCAGTTAGGTTTTTTTTTTTTTTTTTTTTTTTAGACTCTTCATTAACCGCAAGTAAGTAAATCTAGTACTAAGGTGCGGGGAACCGTGACGACCTTGGTGGTTTGTCGCCCAGTTTCATTTGTTATTTAGTGGTGGTAGTATCTGTCTGTGTGGGGTGGTGTAGCTGTGGGTCATGGAATGGTTTGGTGTTTGGTGTTGTAGTGGTGGTGTGTTGTGCTCGACCATGTATGTCTAGGTCTCGAGGGTATAATATGATATGTGAATAAATTACAAGATGGATTAAGGTGGTGGTGTTGGTAGCACTTTTCCATGGTTTTGGGTGTATGAGGCCGTCTCGGTGGTGTTTATGCCTCAGTCTCTGGTTCGCTCGAGTCAGCTACCTCTTCCCGCCAATCTGCCTCTGTGGTCACGTCTCCTCCATCTAGGCCACCGAATGTGGTATCTAGCTCTTCCCATATTCCCAGTGGTGCGTATGTCGGCTCCGACTATGCTTTCCGCTGTTTCCCCGTCTTTGTAAAAGTTCCGCTCTCATCCAGGAATTCCGTGAGGGCTTCGATTCCCTCTTTAGTTCCTAGGATATCTTTCAGACATATGTCCTGTGATGCCTTCCGTAGGATATGTCGGGAGTCCTCGTATCTATGGCATATCCTCAGGATGTGTTCGCGGGTCTGCAGTTCTTCCCCACAGGGGCAGTTAATGTTCTCATTGGGAGCGAATTGAGAGTAATACTCGCCTGTGTATGCATGCCCTGTCCTGCATTGCACCAGCCGGCCAAATAGCTCACGTGGTGTATCTTTGAGCCTTTGTGTTGGTTTTAGGGAGGGTGGTATCTGGTTGGCAATTGCAAACCGGCCGTGTACTGGTCGTGTCTCCCAAGTCTTCTTCCATTCTCTTTCCGCCCGTACCCTGCTCATCTGGCGTACATTGGCAAGTGACCTGTTCCATTCAGCCTCGTTTACCTGCTCCATGCCTCTTTTAGCAAGTGCGTCTGCCCGCTCATTTCCCTGTATGCCTATATGGCTAGGTACCCATGCCACCTCCACTGTATGTGATGAGTGCGAGTCTAGGAACTCTACTACTTTGTGGTAGAAGTTCGAGCAATATAGTTGCCCTGGTTTTGGTGATGTGTCAAAGATAGCCTCTACACTTGCTGCACTGTCTGTAAAAAATTGCCAGTAAGTGACTGTATTGTCTTGAGCTGAGAAGTTGGCTGCCATGCCCGCAGCGTAGCTCAGAGCTACTATTTCTCCATCATATGATTCTGCGTGGCAGCCAAGCCCAATGCTTCGACTGAATACCTCCTGATTGCCTCTGTAGGCAACAAGTCCGGCACCCGCTCTCTTAACGCGATGTATGGGTTTAAGTGACCCATCGGTGTATATACAAATGTTGTAGGTAGAGGATAGGAGAGTACTCAGCTTCTTCTGATGTTCCTCAACCAGTTTCTGTTGTTGTTTCTTTTTGTCATTGTCTTTCTCTTTGGCAGGTGGTGGGACAAAATGGAGTTGTGTCCCAAAATCTGCTTTAACTCTCCGCCATGGCAGTGTTGAGAATGGGAAAATACGCTCATATTTTGGGTTTGTGAGTTGTGCAATATTTTGAAGTTGGGTTGTGCGTTTTTGATCCTTTGTTCCGGCACGATTCAGTTTGTAGTGAACGGCAGGGGGACAGGAGGGCAGGAGACCTGCTCTCCATGCATCATCAAGGCATTGAATAATAGGGTTTGATGTACTTAGCTTGTTGAATCTCAGTGCACAATTGCGGTTGAGACGGTTTAGTTCAACCTGTATTGGTGGGATTGATGCTTCGATCTCCAGTGCTGCAATTGGCGTGGTTTGGAAGACCGCACAAATCAGTCGTAGTCCTCGGTGTTGAATTTTCTCCAGTAGTCTCTCATGAGACTTCTTACCAGTCCACCATGCAGCGCTCGCATAGGTCATAACAGGTATAACACAGCTTTTGTACATCATGCGCATGTGATACGGGGACAGACCTTTAACTGTGTTTGCAAGCATAATGAGTGATCCTACGGCTTTACCTGCGCTCCCTGCTAGGGTCTTAATGTGATGGTTGAAGAGTAGCTTCCGGTCAAAGTATACACCTAGCCATCGTACAGTTGTTTGTGGGGAGACCACTCATGTTTGGCCATCATCGTCGACAAATGTAATAGAGGGGGAGATATTGTTGTCACGTTTGCGGCGCGTGTAATGCATTAGTTCCCGTTTGTTAAAGTCGTATGACAGGCCCACCTTTTTTCCCCAAGGCACAATCACCTCAATCCATATGGCTTTGAGAATTGCAGTATTCAGCTTGAGCGAGTGTGAGCAGATATGCAGTTTCCCATCATCCACATACATGAACAGGTTTGGGGGCGGCGTTTCCTGGCCATTGGAGCCCGGAGCTGCTTTAAGTTCCTGCGATTTGCATTCCAGCATCTCGAGGAGCTTGGATGCATAGAAGGCTGAAAGTATTGGGGAGAGTGGGGAGCCTTGGGGGGTTCCGTTAGTGACTTCACCTAAATCAGAGATTATACCATCTATGCAGACTGCTGCTTTACGGTCTGATAGGAAGTGCTTCACAAATTGTACTATCTGTAGTGGTATTCTCTTCCTGCGCAATTTGGACAGTAGTCGGTCATGGTTTACAAAATCAAAGAACCCTTTTATGTCAAAGGTCAGTGCTGATGTTACCATGTCCCTATTCCATGCTGCTTGTACATTGTTTACAAATGACAGGATGGCATTGGTGGTCGAGAGCCCTGCGCGTCCTCCAAATTGCTGTGCTGGGATGAGTTCATGTATCGATGCCATGTATTGGAGGCGGCGTGCTACAATTTTCTCTAGAATCTTACCCAGGCACTCCAGGAGTGTTATGAGACGGTACGCCCATGGTTTAGAGTAGTCAGGTTTCCGCGGTTTCTCCAGCCCTACCGTGATCGCTTTGCGCCACATCACTGGATGGTATCCTGCTCGTAGGCATTGTCTGTATAGTGCTGTCATCAAATTACGTTGGGTTTGAAAAGCCCACTTCACCTGGCGGTATGATTGCTGGGAAAACCCTGGGGCTGAGGTGTTTGTTGTGTCTGCAATAGCTTCAGCCACCTCTGTGTCTGTGACATCCTGGAACAGTAAATCGTTAGGTAGTGTGTCAGTGAGGTTTACCGGGTACTCATCGGGTAGCTCCGGTGGCGACTGGTATAGTTCATCGCGGAGTGCTTTGCACTTCTCGGCATGTGTGGTCGCTGGCGATTGGCCTGGCCACTCAATTGCTGGCATTGGGTATTGCCGTCCCCCTTTGGACCACTTTTGAAAACTATACATGTCCTCTGGGTGTGCTTCTTCCACTGTTTTAACTGCCCACTCTTGCTTCTTCCACTTTGTGAGCCGGTGGAAGTGGTTCTTTTTGTGTTTGGCAGATTTCTCCAGCCATTCACTAGAGAATCCATTTTCCAATTGCTGTTGTCATTTCACTATGTTCAGCCTGTTGTATGTGGTTTAGAGCCTCCGCACATGATCCATCCCACCAGGGCTTGGACTGTGCACTTGGGTTCCGCACCGGTGCCACCCAGGCTGTTGCGTCTTTCATTGCCTCCGTTAATGCATCTGCTGCTGCATCAAGTTCCAGATGTGTCAGTGTGGATCCTTCAGTAAGTAGTATTTGTAGCTTATCTGTATGGCGGATAACCTACTCGTCAAAAGCCTCAATCCAGTCTTTGGCTTTAACCTCCTTCATGTTGTATTTCACTCCCATGGGATTGTTGATTTCCTCTGAGTCGGCATTCAGCACCCATCGTAATCTCAAATGGTCAGATCCAACTGCGAGGTCTTCATCGATTGCCCAATCACGTAATATCTCATTACGCGCAGCGTGTACATTGGACCAAGTCAGGTCCAGGACAGATGTGTTACGATCACTTCTTTTCCATCTTATCTTTTTCCTTATCTCTTGTCTTATCTTTTATCTTTTGTCTTATCCTCTATCTCCCTTATCCTATATCTTGTCTTATCCTGTCACCTGACCTATTATTCATGCTTACTGATACAACATGCGCTTTTCATTTACTTATATTAAACACAGCAGTCTTACAACACATATACAGCATGACGATTGAGCCTTCATTACTTACACATTGCTTTACTTATGTTTTACTCATGTTTACCACTAACCCAGGGCGTTGGGCATTACTATGGCAGAGGGTTGTTTACTTGTATATAAGCTGTAGTTACTTGTTATATTTCCTTAGCTTTGATCTTGTCTATTCTACCTGGTTTAGCCCAGAACTTTGCTTGCTTCCTTTATCGTTCCGCCATCTGAGGTTTTCTTGAGTGTGACGCCTGGTGATACCTGTCACTAGAACCAGTTGCTGACAGAAGATCAAAGCTATTTCTACCACCTGTCACACGCTACGCGTTCATATCCCTATCACAGTTATTCCCGCTCACATTTTTACCAACCCTTCACAGACTTCTACTCTCTCTTTGAGCAGTGTCGCCTATAGTACAAAGGTGTAACATTGAGTCCGACACCGTACTGGCAGACGAAAGCGTCGACTGATCACTAATCTTCGGAGAGGGGTCTTCGCGTGCACATCGAGCTCCATTCCTAGACAGGGAGGGTGCATCTGTTCATCAATCGAGAGTGGAAGGCTGCTTCCCACATCATCGTACTCTTTTTTCGAAATCTTCCCCACATTATTCCCGACTTCTACGAATCCAATCATACATTTTCCCATCATCACCACCGAGTTGCATTAGTAACTCGTCTCCCTTACAACGGATTTCACCTCAAGACTAGGACGACCTAGACTTTTGGTACAAACCGATCGCTACCGCACCCCTGACTCATCTGCTCCATCCACTTCATCTTCAATCGAACGAAACATCACCTCTTTCATCCCCGCTTACATACCACCTGACTACAGCATGTCTGACCCTACTCCCGTTACCACTTCTAAGGTTCATGGCAAATCGTTGCTCAGAGAACCTAGTATCTTTGACGGCAATAAAGCCCAGTTCAAAGAATGGCGCCAAACTCTCTTTGCCTACATCCGTTAACAAGCTTGCCTCGTTTTTGTGTGAAAGAGAAAGGAAGGAATCTAATGGGCACTCCAACCAACCAATCTAATACACAATATGCGAGTTCACTGCTATCAAATTTATTTAATAGCAAGGGGTAGCGTTGGCAAAGGTTCCGCAAAGCTTTGAGAGCTAAGTACGAAGCTTTGATCAATCAATTTGAATCGTTCTAAGGATTCGATATATTCCTTTGATTAAGGTAGATTCAGCACGATTCGTGCTTTGGTTTGTATTGATTTGGGTATATCAAGAATTGGGGTTTTTGAATCAAAGTAAATTAAAACCGAGACACACAGACCCCTACGGAGGGCTAGAACTATGTGCTGGCACAACCACACAGCGTGATTTGCCCTTAAGACCAACGACTGATCTTAAGTTCGAAGAATACCCAACAACTGGATATACTTCTCGCAGTCACAAGGAGCAGAACACGACGTTCCTATACTCACAAGTGCCGGGCCCGAATGGCTGCTAGCGAAGAGGCTTCAGTCTGGCGGGAGTGTGTCTTTCCTTTTTACGGATTAGCACTGCAACGTCGTCCCAAAATCACTTGTATTCCAGATACATTGGATCGCTATTTATACATACAGAATATAGAGTCGCACAGTACAATTAATTTAATACAATAAATGTTCGGAACCGCAAGGAAACTTCTACACTCGGTCAGATATCATTTAATTTGAATCTACATGTCCTTATTTGGTCCATAATGGTCCCAAGATTCAAGTATACCTCCAAACATAGGTAGGTACTTCGTTATTCATTTAATTTAATTGTTTTGGAGAATGACCCAAATGGTGTTCAACTGTCATTGCTGTTCAACACTTACTTCGATCGTTTGTCACCTCGTCCGGAGGCAAATCTGCTCTCCTCGATTCTAATCCTATCAATCTGATTCATCTGGATTAAACTAATTGCTTCTCTCTTTCAATAGACACCCATTGTGCCTATATTCTATCAAGGGAGTTACACATAGTATTCAATTAATTGCATTCTTCAATATTTTCTACGCCAGGACTCTTCGACATTCATTTGATATGTCTTCGGAGCCTCGCAGTACTTCGATCGTTCTTCTAGTCATTTTCTTTAATCATGCAACCGTATTGGTCTATTAGACTAAATCGCAGTCTTTTAGATTAATGCATGATCTTGTTCTAGAAGGAGTTTTTGATAATTCCTGAGTTCTAGGTCATTTCAAGTCAATCCTCGGCTCATGGTCACTTGAGTAAGTTCTTCCAAACTCCTGCCAGTGTAAGGTCCAATAAGAATACCCTTGGTATGTCATACGTGAATGGTCATCCTTCGGATTTAGTCCGAGTCTGTTAAGATCATGCACACCGTGTAACTGTGCCAGAGGTCACAGAGTGTCTAAGTGCGGAAGACGAGTGGGACAGTAGTGAAGTTATTAACAACACTGCCATTACGCCGTCAGTCCCCGGAGATCAAGAGTATAGAAGGGAGGAGCTAAGTAGCAGCCAAGTCGGAGCGGCGGTAACGCCGGTGACGAGGAGCGAACCAAAGAACGTATAAGTCCTAAGGTAGAGTAGAACGTACTTCAAGGCAGTGAGCCTGAAGACTTAGAGGAGCAAAGAGTTAAGGAGGGAATCTAAGTCAATCTAAGTTGATAATTAAACTGAGGAACTACAGTAGCGTACAAGCAGTATTTATATCTACGGAGCGGCGCAGCGGTGCGGAGCACCAGACTAACTACTAGGAGTTATACGTGTAGTCCTGCAGGGTAAAGTAAAAGACAATAAGGAGGGACTAGAGTGAAAGGGTATGTGTAGCAAGAAAGAACAATAAGGGAAAGATTACAATAAAGGTAGAACTTCGGAGTACCGAGCGGCGAAGTGGAGGCCCACGGCATGGACTTGACAGAGTCTGGTATAATCCCGCTTGACAAACAGGTAGACTGCTATCCGAAGGTAGTATTGGGGATGGGTAAACTAACCAACTGGTGGTAGTATGGGTATATGGTCCCTTCAACTTATTAGACTGATTCAGTATTGACTTTGACTGTCAATCTGGGTCTCAATTACAGTCCTCTTGATACAAATCTATACGTGAAAATGTCACAATTCACAGCATAGATGTCTAGCCAAAATTTAGGCATGTCATCCCCCCCAAACTAAAGAATTTGCCCGTCCTCGGTCATTCGTAGTTTTGTACTAGGGAAAGGATACCCAATCTGTTATTAGATTGATTCGACAAGACTATATCTCCTTTTAATGTAAATCACTGGGTTTGGATCTCTACTTCTCCGTGCTTTCCAATCAATTTGGATGCCCTCAAATGAGTTTCTGTCATGAAGTACGTAGCCCCTATCATTTTCCTTTTCTCACCGTCTCTACGCCCTTATTTGTATGATACATCACTCCATCACTTTCACGTCCCACCATTGTCGAACTCTCATTGATTACTGATCCACCTGACCCCCTTCATCGATTACTGATCCATCAGTTACCCTTCTCCTTCTACCGGCTTCCGCCACCTTCTTTACTCTCAAACTGTACAGTATTACATCGTCAGTTCTCGCAGACCGGATTGTGTATATAAAGCCAGCCCCCACTACCTGGTCCCTTATCTTGACCTCTCTGTCATTATCTTGGGACCAGGTACGTGCTTACTTACTAGTACTTACAACTCCGATACTAATATAACTCTGTCATTATCTTGGGACCAGTCTGTCTCTGCTCCGCTTAGTCGTTCCGCATTATCACTCTGCTTAAGTCGCTCCGCCTCCCTGCTCCGCTTAGTCACTCCGCCGCTGCCACTTTGTGACAGTTTCTAGCGCTCATTCTATCAATTTATTAGCATGCCTGCTACCAATCGTAACAGTTTAGCGCTTGATTTGAATTGAATACTTTTTCGGTATTCCTATCACATTTCGAAATTTTAATTCACAATCTTCTTATCATCTAGTCACAGAACGAGCTTCCATTTCATGGAGAACTGCTCTGACGTACACGCTGATTCAGTGTGTATGATTGTTTGGTCCGGGGCACGGGGTTCAACAAAATTTCCGTTGAAGTCTGTTTTCTTCCGTTTTACTTTCTTCCTTTATCTCGTTAATTCAAAATGGCTTCATCCTCGAGTTCAACTCGATCTTCAGCCTCCACGACTTTATTGCCTTCTTCTCTTATGGAGGCCCAGGTAATTCTGGCGGGGCTTTCATTCAAATCGACACTCCCTCTGTTCTTTGAGAGCGCCGTTTTTCACCGCCTTCAACAGGGTGATTACTCTCCTCCCGTTATTGATTCAACAAACTCTCCGGATTACAATGGTTCTGGTTCCCTTCCTGCTTTTACTTATCCTCGTGCATTGGTCCCTTTCTGTTTTCCTATCGGGACTTCACGTCCCTTGTCCGTGGCCTCTGGCCTGGACTTGTTCTGTTCGGCCCAAATGGCCGTTCGAACGTTACAAGTTTTACTTGAAAGTCCGGCTCCAACAGAATCTGAGGAAATATATAACGTTTTTGAGGAGGCGGCACCTTTTTTTGGTACATCTTTCACTTCCTCTTTCGTTTCTGATTTTTATTTAATACTTCCTTCTTTTTAGCTTTATCTTTGTGACTTCTGGATGGGCCGAGCAAATTGTCCCTTGTTTGCGGAACATATCCTGCTCACTGCTGAGCACTTGTCTCACAGTCTCCCTGCCTTCTTGAGGGATGATTTGGAGCAGCAATGGGGAATTCCCCCTGAACACCATTCTCCTGGTTCTGTAAGTACATTCTTTCCTCCCATCCTTTTTGTCTTATTCATTGGATAGGATCCACAGGGCGTTCTCAATCTTGAACAATTCCCCGCAATTCCCATTCCATTTTGTTTGCGTTTTCGCGAGGGAAGCACCATCATGCATATGGTTCCCTCTAAGGATTTGGATCCCTTCACCTCACTTCAAGGCCAAGGTGTTCTTCCTGGGGTTCCGAAAATAGCTTCTCCTTCCAAGGTTTCCGATGTCATCCTGCCTTCCTCTACCACTAAAGCACCAGCTGTGCCCCCTAGGGTACTTCGAAGGAATCGGGAAGTCGAAAGCCTCAAGGCTGACGCTTCCTCGTTTCGTGAGTGTTACTTTAATTTCTCAATTTCATTTTATTTATTCGTTTTATGTTTGTTCAGTTGCTTCTCCCCGTTCTATTCGTTCAAAAGACTCCGATAACGAGCTCCCGAGCAGTTTCCCTTTAGTAGACGCAGCTCCTCAAGTCTCTTCGTCTGCCAAAGTTTCAGTAGGCCGAAAGGAGCCTAAATCCAAAACTACTGTCAAGGTAGTTGAAGATTCTAAGGCCTCCAGTCCTACTCCTTCTGGTAAGGTTTACAAAAGGGTTCGACTTCCTCCTCGTTCGAGGAAAAATACTTCGATTGTCTCAAAAGGAAAAGCACGACAAGTTGTTGTCAGTGACGAAGATTCAACTTCCAATGTCTGAAGATGAGGATGAGGATATTGCTCCCCCTCCAAAACACCCTAAAACGACATCTTCTATTTCTGGTAAGATTTTATTCATCATCTCTTGTTTTCTTTTATCAATTTAATTTGACCATAGCTTCATTACCTCGTCGTTCGGTTCCACGGGTGTCCGTCCCCAAACGAGTTTCCAAGGCTGCTGCTAAGCCCGCTCCTGAGCACTCCCCGAATAGTGCCTTTCAGCCGGTGCTATTGGCAGATGCTCAAGGACGCCTACGGCTTCCAGAGCAGTCAACTGGGAAGTTTACTCCCTTTCCCAAATTCAATCATGCCAGGGTAAGTTGTAGTTATTCAATTTAATTCATTCAAAACGCTAACTCTATTAATTTAATAGAATAGCACTGCCTTAAGTTGAGAAAATGCCCTACTGGCAGTCAATCCTGACTTCGTCGAGCTGGGCTCCATCTTGGAGACTCAAAATGCTCGTTTTACGATGCAGGACTTGATGCAGGTTAATCGGGTGATTTGCTGACACGCCTAAATTTTGGCTAGACGTCTATGCTGTGAATTGTGACATTTTCATGTATAGATTCGTATCAAGAGGACTGTAATTGAGACCCAGATTGACAGTCAAAGTCAATACTGAATCAGTCTAATAAGTTGAAGGGACCATATACCCATACTGCCACAAGTTGGTTAGTTTACCCATCCCCGATACTACCTTCGGATAGCAGTCTACCTGTTTGTCAAGCAGGATTATACCAGACTCGGACTACATCCGAAGGATGACCATTCACGTATGACATACCAAGGGTATTCTTATTGGACCTTACACTGGCAGGAGTTTGGAAGAACTTACTCAAGTGACCATGAACCGAGGATTGACTCGAAATGACTTTCTAGAACTCAGGAATTATCAAATACTCCTTCTAGAACGAGATCATGCATTAATCTAAAAGACTGTGATTTAGTCTAATAGACCAATCAGGTTGCATGATTGAGGAAAATGACTAGAAGAACGATCGAAGTACTGCGAGGCTCCGAAAGCATATCAAATGAATGTCAAAGAGTCCTGGCGTAGAAAATATTGAAGAATGCAGTTAAATGAATACTATGCGTAACTCCCTTGATGGAGTATAGGCACAATGGGTGCCTATTGAAAGAGTGTCAGCGACTGGTTCTAGTGACAGGTATCACCAGGCGTCACACTCAAGAAAACCTCAGTTGGCGGAACGATAAAGCAAGCAAAGTTCTGGGCTAAACCAGGTAGAATAGACGAGATCAAAGCTAAGGAAATACAGCAAGTAACTACAGCTTATATACAAGTAAACAACCCTCTGCCCTAGTAATGCCCAACGCCCTGGGTTAGTGGTAAACATGAGTAGAACATAAGTAAAGCAATGTGTAAGTAATGAAAGCTCGATCGTCATGCTGTATATGTGTTGTAAGACTGCTGTGTTTATATAAGTAAATGAAAAGCGCATGTTGTATCAGTAAGCATGAATAATAGGTCAGGTGACAGGATAAGACAAGATATAGGATAAGGGAGATAGAGGATAAGACAAAAGATAAAAGATAAGACAAGAGATAAGGAAAAAGATAAGATGGAAAAGAAGTGATCGTAACAAAGAGAGAAACAATTAGTTTAATCCAGATGAATCAGATTGATAGGATTAGAATTGAGAAGAGCAGATTTGCCTCCGGACGAGGTGACAAACGATCGAAGTAAGTGTTGAACAGCAATGACAGTTGAACACCATTCGAGTCATTCTCCAAAACAATTAAATTAAATGAATAACGAAGTACCTACCTATGTTTGGAGGTATACTTGAATCTTGGAACTATTATGGACCAAATAAGGACAGGTAGATTCAAATTAAATGATATCTGACCGAGTGTAGAAGTTTCCTTGCGGTTCCGAACATTTATTGTATTAAATTAGTTGTACTGTGCGACTCTATATTCTGTATGTATAAATAGCGATCCGATGTATCTGGAATACAAGTGATTTTGGGACGACGTTGCAGTGCTAATCCGTAAAAAGGAAAGACACACTCCCACCAGACTGAAGCCTCTTCGCTAGCAGCCATTCGGGCCTGGCACTTGTGAGTATAGGAACATTGTGTTCTGCTCCTTGTGACTGCGAGAAGTATATCCAGTTGTTGGGTATTCTTCGAACTTAGGATCAGTCGTTGGTCTTAAGGGCAAATCACGCTGTGTGGTTGTGCCAGCACATAGTTCTAGCCCTCCGTAGGGGTCTGTGTGTTTCGGTTTTAATTTACTTTGATTCGAACCCCCAATTCTTGATATACCCAAATCAATACAACCCAAGCACGAATCGTGCTGAACCTACCTTGATCAAAGGAATATACCGAATCCTTAGAACGATTCAAATTGATTGATCAAAGCTTCTTACTTAGCTCTCAAAGCTTTGCGGAACCTTTGCCAACGCTACCCCTTGCTATTAAATAAATTTGATAGCAGTGAACTCGCATATTGTGTATTAGATTGGTTGGTTGGAGTGCTCATTAGATTCCTTCCTTTCTCTTTCACACAAAAAACGAGGCAAGCTCGTTATCTGGAGCCCACCGCGAGGGGTGGTTTTGAAGCTACAATTAGCTTGATAAATTAAATTGAACGTTTGTTTGGATTATATTCGATTATTTGGTAGAAGTGTGTTGATCTTTGTGATACCATTTCTGTGAACTGTCAACATTAGTTCATCAGGAAAACCGCGTACTTTGAAGAATTCAGAGAAAGCAGGAGTATTGACACCGGAAGAATACCGTAAAGCAGGAGTTGTATTTGGGAGATCTACGTTCGGCACATCAGCTTGAACATCCCTATTAAACCCTACAAACGAATCCAGTTGTCCATCCTCTTCTCAAATACCGACAGAAGCATCGCGTGGAAGTTCTGTTTCTAGAGGAACAGGATCATCTATATCTCGAGGAAGACTTACATCTTTACCGAGGAATTTGAAGAAATCTAATCTTGATCCGAAAAGGAAGAGAACAGAAATTAATCCGATTGATATTGAAGAGGATATTATTGAATTGATTGCTCCAGAGTCAATTTCAACATCTTCTACATCGATTGAATCAACTAGATTGATAGATACGTTAAATCAGACTATCTCTCAAGCAAGTAATACGATTGAACCAGTCAAAATGACTACCAATAATTATGGAATGCCTGCGCTGTCAGCTGAAGCTAAGGCTGAAATTGACAAAGCCAGCGCGAGACTTCCAAGAAAGTATAAGACAGCACCATTATTTGATATAACTGATCCAAGTCAAATGATACCATGGTTCGAAGCTACTGAAAGCATATTTGAACATGGAGGAATTACATCTGACGAGGCTAAAGTGAGATTGGCTTTAGAATGGACATCTTATAAAACGAGACAAGCATTAAGAGTCTTTGATTCAGTAAAGACACCGAATTGGGATCAATTTAAAAAGGATCTGAAGAATATGTTTCCGCAATCTGTAGGAGACAAAAGAGGATCTAGATTATTGCTTGAACAATTGGTCCATCAATTTAATCCAATTGACGCAGGTGAACAGGAGAAGATGAGAATCTTTAGACTCCTCTTCGACGCTGAAATGAAAAAGCTGATGGACGAACCAAAAATGATCACAAATAGTGATGCAGTAAGATTGTTCTTGGCACCTATGACTCCCGAAGTAAGGAGAGGCGTGCTTGAAACAGTTGTGAAAGATGTATCAGTCACTTCTATGTCAGATAGACGGAAGGAAGACCCTTTCAAGATTGACGAAGTAATGAATGTGGCTGAGAAGTATATGATTGGGAGTTCATTTGATAATTACTATCAAACCCTTTCCATTGCTTCTTCGAGCCCACCAATTAATAACCCTAATTCATTTAGTAGGGGACACATTAATTTACCGTTTGCTGCGGATGTTCCCAAGACAGATAGGAACTATCTTCAAGCATTGAAACCCAAAGTGGAAGACGAATTTAAAGACCTACTGGGAATTAAATTAGAAAGTTTGATTCCAAGGGAATTGACGGAAGAACAACAGCAAATGGTTGCGTTGAATAAAGACCTCATGGAGGCGAACATGAAAGAAATAAGAGCTGTGAAATTATTACAGTCGCACTTTAAAGAAGGAGCGGACATTATGACGCAGTTAACAGCAGTAATGGCACAGATGGCCAAAGAAAATGCTAAAGAAATGATTAATTCGATACCACCGAGTGGTCCATCGAATCAATCTAATAGATTTGAAAGAAATACGACACCGAGAAGTTCGAATGGAACTCAGTGGGCATGTTTCTTGTGCAAGTCGACAGATCATTTTATGAATGAATGTCCACACTTGCTTGAATTTACGAAAAGAGGTTGGATGATGCCTGAAGGAGATGACTCGAAGCGTTACAAATTAAGAGACAATGCTAGAATGCCTCGAGACGATCCGAATATACCTCGATACAAGAAAATTGAACAAATGGCAAAAGACTTGGGATGGGATCGTGCTGAATCCTATTTTGCAAACATGGAAGATGACGAAGATGATAAAGTCATGGACCAGCAGATGAATCCTAACGTCAATCTAGCTGTTTGGATGACAAAAATAGAGGAACTATCAGATAGACTTGGGAATTTGGAAGCACACCGAGAAGACGATGTTCGTGTGTTCAACCAAGATAGTTCAAATGGAAAAAAATAAGTACTCCAATGAAGGAGCAGGATCGGTCCATGAGAACTTTAAGATCCAATGCTGTAGCTCCGGAGGAAAGTGAAAAAGCAAAACGAAATCAATTTAATGAAAATACGAGAAGATTAGTATTTGATGGGGTGCATATACCCAAGAAACCAGGTTTGTTACCAGGTAAATTGGTTGAAACGACCAATGGAAATTCAGAAAACAGTGAGATTTGAGGCTCCAAAGTCCATAGATAGGCCTTTGAAGAAGCCCTCAGTCACGATTGAAGACATTGATGAATCTGATGACGAAGATGCTATTAAATTAATTCCTTCGTCAAGACCAACGAATCAAATTAATAGCAAACATAGACCATATGATCATGTTCAACCTAGGACGTATCGTCCTATTCAAATTGATACACCTACGAAGGTACCAAGAGACCAGACGAATCAAATTGATAGTCATGGATATACTCCACCCTATAAAATTAGGAATGAAGTCTCGAGACCAGGTGTAGAAGGAGATATAGCAAAGAAGATATTCGATGCTAAAGTTGATTTGAGTACGGAAGAATTAGCAGCTTTATCACCTGCTATCAGAAAGATTATTATGCGCAAGATACGCAATAGAAGAGTCCGTCCAAGGACTAAAACGAATAACTACGTATCAACTTTATCCGAAGATGGAGAAGCTGAAACTTTGGACGATCTATCTAGGGTACAGATGATTGAAACATGCATTAGAATTGAAGATCTTTGGCAGGATCAGGTGGATATGTTTGAAGTCCTGACTGAAAGTCGTAATGACATTCCTGTGGGATCTATAGTGCAGAAGGACATCGTGGAAAGTTTTCTACGAGACCTTTCCACTGATGATGAATGAAGAAACATTGCCATAGTTGCTAATCAAAGCGTGGCATATGAAGATCATAATGATCACCCAGTGGTAGTGGCAAATCAATCCAATGGATTACGCGCTGTTACCCCTGAGATCAATAATAAAGATGAAGAGATTGAAAGTGTATTGGACCAAGGCTCACAAATTGTTGTGATAGACCGCTTGATAGCTATAGGTCTAGGGATTACTTGGGATCCAGAATTCACAATTAGAATGCAAGATGCAAGTGGAAAATTAAATCAAACGCTTGGTTTAGCAAGAAATATTCCATTTAAATTTGGTGAAGTTACGGTGTATTTACAACTACACGTACAGAATAAAGCTCCATTTCAAGTGTTATTAGGGAGACCTTTTGACGTCTTGGTGGAAAGTGAAATTAAGACCTTTGGAAACGGAGATTCCGAGATAACAATCAGCGATCCGAACTCACACAAGAGGGTTACTGTAGGAACCTATCCTCATGGCCAAAAAGGTCGAAACATTCAAATTAATACCTCAAGGTATAATGAACCAAAGAATGTTCCACCTGATAATGAAAAGTCGACAGGTGAAAATGATTTAAAGGGAAATTTTCATTCCTCAATGAGTTGAGTAGCAACCAAGGAGAGGATGAATACGCTATAAGCTTCCACTTTGATGAAAAACGAAATATTGTATTAAATGGATACAAAAAATGTGAACAAGAAACGTTCTCTAAGAAAGAACTTTCTGAAGCATATGTTCTTGCATCTAGGGAACATTTGAAGTCTCAGGACAATTAAGCTGAAGAACTAATTGATTGCTACCTTAATCAAGAGACGATTGGGGATAAACAAGTATTCTGTATATGGAGAGATGGTGTATTAGGCAAATTTGACGATCAATTGAATAATGACCAATTCAATTTAAATCCTATAAAGTCATTCTTCCTTCAGAATGGAAGGATCAAGCCTAAGACCGTACGAAAGAAAGTTCAGAAGAGGCGAATTGTCGAACCTATACTACAAAATTTTAGTTTGGGGGAGAATTGCGAAAAACCTGAATCCACAGAGACCACACAGAATCAATGTAATAACGAAAACACCTCTGAAACGGTCAGAGATGATAATTGGAATAAACCTAAAAACTCTCAGAGAACTAGGAAGAGAATGGTTCGGTATGAAGTACTCAAAAGAGGAACTGAATCATTTCAAAGATCTCAACCGAGTTTTGAGAAAGTAAGATATGAGTCGAGGCAACGAAAGAAAGGAAAAGCTGTAGATTCGAAAGATAAAAAGGAGAATGTTCAGCCAGACTTATTGAATGAACCTCCAACGAACAAACTTGAAGAACATATTAAATTGAATCAGCAGGATAAATCTCCTATCAATTTAATAGACGAAACGATCAAACGAGTGGTTAATGAAGCCATAGGAGTCGAGAAACCAATCAACTTGAATACAGAAGAAGTGTTTACAAAGTATAAACCTGTTGACAAGAAGGTTAACCCTATAAAGGCAACGTTACCAGATGAATTTAGAATTGAAAGACACATTCATGGAGATCCGTTGTGTCGCGACGAGGCAGGAAGCGGGAGGCGGGAAGTCCGAGTACGCTGAGAAGCGACAGTGAAAAGGCACGGAGACAAGCACAAAGCACAGATAAAGGGAATAGTGATCTCGAACAACAGTGGGATAGCGTCAGAGGCCAATCACACCAGTAATCAAAAGGGAATCTAGTTGCCCAATGACCAAGTTAGATAAGTAGTATCTAAGGGGATACAAGTACTTGCCTAGTTGCCCAATGACCAAGAGGTCGAGATGGGGAACTAGGATCTACCTACTGCTCTTTATATACTACTTCTGTCTAATGAGTAAGCGATTGTAAATAATGATGCAATATGGAACAAGAGTGAGGAATCAATATATACGAGTAATAATGAGTCGATAATGAATCATAACGAGCTAATCAATGAATAAGGACGAGTTGTATAGAAGCGTATGGAAACAAATAGAAGTATTGGGATGGTCATGTGAACAAGTACAATAAACATGTGAAAAGAGATTGATGGGAACACACCGCTGATGGCGCATCAAAGGGCGCATCATGAGACTTCATGACATTACCCCCTTCCTTAGAGTCGATGTCCCAGCGACTGATTTACTTCGGTGAAGTTGACCACTGGCTGCCATGGTAGTGAATAAAACATCGTTGCTGAAATTTTCCTTGGTGCATTTGGATGTGCGGCGTAGAATTCATTAATGGCTTTGTTACTGGACCCCACCACATTCTCCTCATTTTCCCAGGTATCATGGCCTTCATCGTAGCCTTTCCACCGAACCAGGTACTGTAGCTTTTTCCACCGACCATAGATTCTGCTGTCCAAGATTTTGTCTACGTCGTAGAATTCTTCACCGTCAATAACCTCCGGCTCTGGCGGAGTTGGTAGTATTCCATTTACTTCGTTGCCTTTCCAGGGTGCCAAGCACCTGACATTGACGTTGTCATGGATCTTCATCCAGGTAGGTAACACCAGTCGGTAAGTATGTTCCCCTGTCTTTTCAACAACCTCGAAGGGACCTAGTCGTTGACTTCCTAGTTTCTCGCTTTTCCGACAAATCTTTAAGTTGTTGACTGAAAGCCATACTGGCTGACCGACTGTGAAGCTGGGCTGATTAGGATGCTCTGCAATTGTATCTGCAATACGTTGTTTGCTCATGCGCAATGCTGCTTCCGCATCCTCTCGGGCGTAGCGGAGAGTCTCTAGTCGTTTTGTAATGGAGGGGTACTCTTTCCAGGACCCGATGGGAATGGAGAATTCTGGAGTGTAGCCATAGAGTACCTCAAAGGGTGATTTGTCGTGAGCAAAATGTACCCAGGAGTTGATGACAAATTTGGCAGTTGGGAGAAGGTGATCCCAGTCATCCTGGCGGCGACTGATATACATTCGGATGTAGCGTTTGATTTCCTGGTTGGCGCGTTCCGTTTGACCATTAGTTTCCGGATGGTATGATGTGGTTAGGGCAGATTCTATACCCAAACACTTCAACAGAGCCCTCATGATGTCTGCAGCAAACTGTGGCTCTCGATCAGATATAAATCGTCTGGAGATTCCATGTAACCGGAAGATCTCTTTGTAATAGAAATCGGCTACCCCTTCAGCGGTAAGTTCAGTCGTAGTAGGGAAGCAGTGGATCATTTTAGAGTAATGGTCTGAGAAGTTGATTACCGCATTGTGTCCGTCCTGCGTCATTGGTAATTCACCAATGAGGTCTACACCAATGTCTTGCCATGGCCCTCCTGGTACTGGTAATGGTTCTAGGGTTGACGGTGGTTGTGGCTGTACACGCCTTCGCTGGCAGTTGTCACATCCTTCCACGTACTTATCAACAAAGGATCGAATGGTGGGCCACCAGAACTGTTGGCTAACCAGCTCCAGAGTGCGGTGTTTCCCAGGGTGTCCAGCCGTAGGAGCATCATGACATTGTGCTACCACATCTTTGTGTAGTTGAGGATCAGGTGGGACGTACACTCTGCCTTTGTAGTAGACAATTCCTTCCTTTTCTTCCCATTCAGCTAGTCCATTCACGAGTTTGTGGGGTCCATGTGTTTTCAACTTGCGCAGCCCTTCGAGCACCTCAGACTCTCGTTCACTTGCCTTGCGAATGCGTTCTTCGAGAGGGTTATGGAATGAAACCATAGTCGCCGCTGGAAGGAAGTGTTCTGGCCGTAGCACTGTTTGCTGTTGGTTGTCATCAGCATCTGTTACTTCAAGCTGGGAGATTCGGGAGAGAGCATCTGCTTGCGCATTTGCTTTACCGGCTCGGTGTGTGAGACCAAAGTCAAATCGTGAAAGCCATAGAGCCCATCGTGCTTGTTGTCGGCTAAGGTCCTGGGCAGTTCGCCAATACTCGAGGTTCCGGTGATCTGTAATAATCTCGAAGGGGCTTGGAAGTCCTTCCAGAAAGTGTCGCCAGTCCTTTAGGGCTTCAATAATAGCTAACATCTCCCGGTCATATATTTCATAGTTCCTCTCAGCGGGGTCCATGGAGGCGGACCGGAACGCCACTGGATGCCAGAGTCCATCTCCCTGTTGCTGTAACAAGGCCCCTCCGGTGGCAAATCCTGAAGCATCTACTTCAATGCGTGTCGGTTTGTGAGGGTCCCAGAGTCCATCTCCCTGTTGCTGTAACAAGGCCCCTCCGGTGGCAAATCCTGAAGCATCTACTTCAATGCGTGTCGGTTTGTGAGGGTCCCAGAGTACCAGGATTGGTGCGGTGACAAAGGCTTCTTTCAATGCGTCAAATGCTCCCTGTTCATTAGCTTGCCAAGTGTTAAGATCATGCACACCGTGTAACCGTGCCAAAGGTCACAGAGTGTCTAAGTGTGGAAGACGAGTGGGACAGTAGTGAAGTTATTAACAACACCGCCGTTACGCCGTTAGTCCCCGGAGGTCAAGAGTGTAAGAGGGAGGAGCTAAGTAGCAGCCAAGTCAGAGCGGCGGTAACGCCGGTGACGAGGAGCGAGCCAAAGAACTTATAAGTCCAGAGGCTGTAGAGAGAGTACTTCAAGGCGTTGAGCCTGAAGACTTAGAGAGGAGCTAAGTTGAGAAGGGAGATCTAAGTTGATAATTAAACTGAGGAACTACAGTAGCGTACAAGCAGTATTTATATCTATGGAGCGGCGCAACGGTGCGGAGCGCCAGACTAACTACTAGGAGTTATATGTGTAGTCCTGCAGGGTAAAGTAAAAGACAATAAGGAAGGACTAGAGTGAATGGGTAAGTGTAGTGAGAAAGAACAATAAGGGGAGATCACAATAAAAGGCAGATCTTTGGAACACCGAGCGGCGAAATGGAGGCCTGAGGCATGGACTTGACAGTATCCCCCTCTTAGGCTTGAGCCCTCGAAAGCCATTAATGCCGGGAGTTGATTAGTCACCAAAAGAAAATGCCGTTGGGACCGGGAATTGCCATTAGTCATCCAAGAAAATTTTCGGTCCACCGTAAAACATCCACAATTTGAAGGGGAAAATTTTCGCTGGTCCGTGCGCCATTCTGACCCTATAAAGCTAGGCCAGTCTTTTCGCCTTGGTTCTTCCATCCAAAACTTCTAAGTCCCACAAAATGTCGACAAGCCGAACAACCATCACTACCATTCCCCAACCCAGAGCCAGTACTTCGGCCCGTCCTGCTGATCCCCCGATGCCCGACGTCCCTGCCGATGAGGATGAAGACAGTATTATGAGGGAGGCTTTGGCTAAAGTTGAGAGGGTGAAGGCACGGAAAGCGGAGGAGGCTCGAAGGCGAGCTGACAAAGAGGAAGCTGCTAGAGTAGCAGAGGAGTTGGAGAGGCAGAAAAAAGCAGCGGCCGCCCAACGCCAAGCGGCACAAGATGCTCGCAATCGGGCGATTCGGGCGCAGGAGCAGGAGAGTGAAGTTGCCGAGCGGCGAAAGAGACTGGTGGAGGCTGCAACCTCCAGGAGTCGGAGGGGCACCTCCACTGGTGGGACTTCCGCTTCGCCGAGGAGGCCGATAGTGGAAGTTACGAGGATGAAGGACAAAGGCAAGGGTAAGGCCAGTGCCCAGGTACGCCCTTCTTTTTATTCTTCCCATGATTAACTTACTAACTTATTTCCTTCCAGCCCGTTGATGATGACCCCGACGACGGCGACGACGCTGATGACGATGAAGAAAGAGAACCTTGCGAACAATGCAAGGCGAAGAAGATCCCTTGCCTGGAACAGGCTGGCAAGCGGAGTAGTGTTATCTGCAAGCCCTGTCATGATTCCAAAGTAAGGTGTTCTTACTCCGGTCGACCTTACGTGGTAAAGAAAGAGGGAGGCGCAAGTCCGAGTGGCGAGCGAATTGCCGTCCTCGAGAGTCAAATGGCCCAAGTCCTTGCCGATAACCGGGCCCTACGAGAGGCCGACTCGAAGACCCATCAGTACCTCCGACAGCTACTAAGGAGGCAGGAGGATGATCATGCCCGCCTCATCTCCATGGACACCAGAATGGCTGTATTGGGTATGGGAGAAGGACCGGCGATGGCGGGACCGTCGAGGAGGACTGCCGAGCGGCGGCGGCCTCTGAAGCGGCGGAGGATCGTAGAGGAGAGTGAAGAAGAAGAGGAAGAAGAGAAAGAAGTGGAGGAGAAGGAGAAGGAAGTGGATAAGGACGGAGAGGGAGAAGAGGAGGAGATGGGAGAGAAGGACACGGCGCCGACAGAGGGAAGGGGAGAGCAGAGGAGTAGTGTAGAGTACGGACATCGGACCTCGGCCCTTCGGCCAAACTCTTGTAACCTTCTTGTAACCTCTTGTAGCCTGCCATCCTCTGTACATAATTTTTGTTCTTTTGTTTTTTTTATTGTATATACGGAATGTTATCACGTTTGAAATCGGAAATGCGAACGGGCCACGAAGCGGCGCCAGAAATAACTAGTTTGAAGTATAAGTAGTTTAAGTGTGAATGAAACTTTAAGTAAAACAGTAGTTGAAGAAACCAAGATAACCAATTAAGAAGGAGAGGTAAACACTCAATTTGCTATCATCGTGTTTACCCTCTAAACACACGAAGTAAACTTCGGAGCATGGCGAAAGCGGGGGAAAGGAATAAAATGTTTTTTGTGATCAAGGTCCAGGCTTGTGAGGGTATCGGGCGTGGAATGCCGGTACAAGTTCGTCAGCATGTAATTCATCAGCAGCAACCCAAGAAACTC